>JAHMML010000036.1:1181286-1588360 GCA_020341155.1 Eciton burchellii | reverse complement strand
CGATGACGTGTCATCGACCCCACGGGACGTGTCATCGGTAGCTGACTCTGCTCCCACTCGGCTGGCGCTGGCTTGGCGTGTTGTAGGCTTAGACATTTTCGAAACTACGATCCCGACCGGTTTTAAATCGATCCCACCGCTGTCACCAATTTATGTTACGTCCCGGCAGGCAAAGACCGTAAGCGCGTTGTRTGGATGGCCCACGGATCTTTCCGCTAGACGCGTACGCTTAAGGCGAGATTACAAATCTCAGGGATCGCCCGCGCACAGGGAATTTTCTCGAAAATGTGAATTAGAATGACACGTGGTCGGCCGATTATCAGGAAAGATCGGGTGGTGACCACGTTAGAACGTATTGTATGTGAATATATGTATATATATATATRGTCCTACCTTGGTAGATGACGGTCGCCAAGCGTTCCGGATACGTCGCTGTTGAGAATCTTCGGGAAGAGCAAGGTCTCGTTCTCGAATTGCCACGTGTTCGAAAATATTAAGTCGCGTAAAAAAAAAAGCACTCGCGTCGATGTGATTGCAAGACAAGACTAAACACTTGGTTTGAAATTAAATGAAATATATTTAATAGAGATACACACTTGATTATAAGGTATGAATAGAACAATCGATAAATTACAAGGACTAAGACTTGTATACGAAAAATAATACGGTTACGTGAATACGATCGTTACAAAGAACTAAAGTGTATAGTTAATACCGTGGCGAGGATTAGTAGTGAACAGGTCCGTGTCCGGCGAATAAGAGAGCGACTGAGCCGAGTGCACGCGCTTATATACCCGGTCGTAGCGCCTCAAGGTGGGGATGCCACTGCAGTGGGGGTGCCCTTGCAGTGGGGATGAACTACAGTGGGGATGGCAGGCATCGTGCCAACGAGTGGGGATGCCATTTGAGTGGGGATGCCTTACTGTAGAGATGGCGGCAATTTCAATGATACAGATCTACTCGGCTGAGTCGTGACTTACACAGGCGGAGGCGGAAAATGGTCGGTAGGCGGAGGCGGACGTAACAATAATCGGCCGACCACGTGTCATTCTGATTCGCATTTTCGAGAAAATTCCCTGTGCGCGGGCGGTCCCCGAGATTTAAAATCTCGCCTTAAGCGTATACGTCTAGCGGAAAGATCCGTGGGCCATCCATACAACGCGCTTACGGTCTTTGCTTGCCGGGACGTAACAAAGGAAACGTTGATGTATTTGGAGAAGTTGAATTTCTGATCCAAAATGACGCCTAGATATCTTGTGTCTTCTTACAGAATCTCTGGAAAGATTATCCTCAGCTTTATTATTCGCTTTCTTTTTAATGTCTTTTCAAATACTATTGCTAGTGTTTTAGTAGGCGACATCGTCATCTTGTATCTTTGGCACCAATTGTGTATTGTTCTTACTGCTGTGTTTGCTTTGATTTCTAGTTCCCTGCGGCTGTTTCGGCTTATAATGATGCACAAGTCATCGGCGTATGCAAAATCTGTTATACTTTCTTCGTTATCCAGGAGGCCCAACACATTGTCTAAATATGTGTTCCACAATATAGGTCCCAGAATGGAGCCCTGCGGACATTCACGGTTACTTTTATATCCTGTATCTCCAAGTTACTATCTGCTATCCTGTTTCGCTTTTTGTCTTATTCAGTATCCCCTACATAACAAGAGATTTAACAAGTCACGCCTCTATTATCTCTTATCATTTATCTCTTCTCCAATATTTTATTTTTTAAGCCATATCCTATATATTCTCTCCGTTTTCCCTTATCCTCTAATGTCTATTTTCACCCCATCACTTATTTTCACTTATTTTCTATCGTCAGTCAGCAAATTACTTTATATTTATATATTTATTATATATTCAATATACTTTATCGCTTATTCCCTATTTTTTATCGTTATCCTTTAGCAATTGTTCACTATTCTCACTAATTCCATATTCTCTTTGCCAACTTTTTATCTCATATTCTTTATTCCCTATTTTCCATCCCGTATTCTCTCTCGTATCTTTCATGACCTATTTTTTATCCTCTATCATCTGTTTGCAATAGTAATTCTTCTATCATTTGTTAGTTATTCGCCATTAATACTTATCCCCAATTTTCTGTCCCATTACTTTTATCCTCATTGCTCAACCTCATAAATTCGGCTCAACCTATTCTCCATTTCCTGTTTCCTACTCAAATGTATCTTCAATTTTCTATCCCCTATACTATATGAGCTTCCCAAGCTTTCTATTCCCTATCTTTCGTCTCTATTTCTTATCCACTTTCCTATATCGTTTATCCCATACTGTTTGTCACTTAAGATTATTATTCTCCTATTTCTTGTCCTTCAATTATCCGCTATTCTCTTTCCCCAATCCTTTATCTATTCTGCGTATCTACTCATTATTTCTGTCATTTTCATGTCCGTACATTACCTTTTCTAGCATATTTCCCATCTCTTGTTCTATCCCTTATCGGATATTTTCTATCGTCTATAGCGCATCATATTTTTCCTATACTCCAAACAATATTTTCTATAGTTATCCTTAATATATCCTTCATCTCCTTTCTTCAATAACTATCCGCTATCTTTTATACCTTTACCTTGTCCCATGACATCTGTGTCCTCTAACCTAAAATATCCGCTTCTGAATCCTATATAATCTGCCCACCATTCCTTATTCGCTATCCCCACGAATCTCTATACATCTCTATATATCAATTTCTAGGATCTATCTCATCACTCTATCGCTTCTACTATATCTCCTTTTATCCCTTCTGTACCCCCTTCTATTCCCAATGTAGTATCATGTGTTTAATGCTGAATAACCTAATCACAATGTCCGCCCTGATTTCCATTTTTTATTATCCTCTGCCCCTTCTTTTATATCCTCTATCTTTTATTCCCTACATATTGGCCCTTAATATCTAAACTCTGTTCCCTTTATACCATCACCAAACCTCAATCTCTTTCCATTTACACACTAGCCTTTAACTTTTATCCTCTGTTCGCTATCCATAAATCTCTATCGCTTATTATATATTCTCTACCCCCATTTTTTTTATCTCTCCTTCTAATACCTATACAAATATTACTAATATCTTATCCAGCATACAACATCAATATCTTCTATCCACGCTTTTCGAAGTCCTATCATACACCCGACATCCTCTATGACTTGACATGTATCCTCATTATCTATTTATTATACCCTATATTTTCTATCATCTGTTCTTTATCCCCTATTTTATTTCCTCTATCGCCTATTTTCATTCCCCAATCTACTATATATTCCTTATTCTATATCTCCTACTTTCTGTCCATATCTTTCTTCTTCTCTCTATCTTCTACAGGCTATTTCCAATCACTTATTCCCTATATTGCATACACTATTGTCTATTCCCAATCCAAATTCGATATCCATTATTCACGATCCTGCATATTGTAACCCTCATTCCCCATCTTTCAACATCATTCTAAATACTCCATCTCATATTCATTTCCCCGAATACTTTAATGTCTAAAATTTCCCTATCTTGCGTCACATATTCTTTATCTCATTTCCACTATTCCGTATTCAAGATCCTCTATTATTTCTTCAGTCGCTCATATATTCTATACTCTATCTCTAAAAGACTGTCTCCTAAACATTGTCTTCTATGTTTCGTATACTTAATATCTCGTTTTACACCACATTTCCGTCCCATATACTTTATTGCTTATATTCTATTCCATGTTCCGTATATTATATTCCTGATCTATTATTATTATTCTGGATACTCTATTCTATCCCCCCTTTATCCATATTCCCTATCCCTTATTTAGTCCGCATTGACTTGACCCCGTTTTATTGGATATTCCATGAAGGATCTGTTTCATTGGTATACTTGGTATAGGTATAATTTGTTTGATATTTTCTAATTTGAAGTGCACTGATCTGCCTGGTTTTATCAGATCCGAAAAGATTTTTCCGGTCTGTTTTCAACAGGTTTGGTCTGCTATACTCTAGTATAGTCTGGTCTGATCTAGCCTGTTTTTGTTCAAAATGGTTTACGTGCTCTGGTTTGGACTGTCTAGTCTAGGATCGTCTACAATGTGGTCTACACTGCTCTGATCTGATCTGTATGCTTTAGTTTAGTGTACGTTCATTTGTCTGTTATAGTCACTTTTTCCTAACCTAGTTGGTTTGATCTGGCTTGCATGGTTTTTCTGATGATATCTTATCTATTTGCTCAAGTCTAATTTGGTCAGGATTGGTATGGACTGCATTACCTGGTATGGTCCCTTCTGAATCAGTTTGCCTGGTATTCTACGTTCCCGCTTGCTTGTTTGATCTGTTCTGTTTTAGCTAGTCTGATCTGGTCCTCTATCATCCATCTTGGCTAATCTGGTCTGAGATGGTCTGCATGATGTAATCTGGTTTTTTCTTGTCAGCCTTCTCTGCCTTGTTCGGTATAACATATCAAGACAGACCTATCCTTTTCTGATTTGCTCTGCCAAGCCTTGTCATACATAGGCTGCTTTTCCAGATATGATCAGATATGAATTGGCTTGTCTGGACTGATCTCGGCCGCTATGTTCCATTCTTATAAGATCCGAATACTCTGCTCTGGACTGATCCGATTTCTCTTATTTACTTTGTTCTGGTCTGATCTGTCAGATCCGTTCTGCTCTGGTTTAAGTTGGCCGGTCTATTCTATTCTCTTTTGGTCTGATTTATTCCGTCTGATCTGTGCTTGGTATAGTCTGCTCTAGCCGGTCTCACCTGGTCTCTTCGGTCTGGCATGATCTGTTTCGCTTGTTCTGTTCAGACTGGTCTAGTCTCAGACTAATTTGTCTGATCGTATTTTTCCCATCCAGAACTGTCCTTGCATGGTGCGGTACATCTGCCTTGTTACATTTTGGTAATCACTATCTCATATCATCTATCCATTGTTCACTAAATACAATTTTCTATGATCAAGCTCACTACCTTATCCTTTATCTCTCGCATGCTATATCCTTTATTCCATATCCTGCCCTATATCCTGTTTCCAATACCTCCTAAGCTCTGTTCCCCTATCATCTGTTTCTGCTCGTTCCCTATATCATACATCTTCATACAATCTATATCCTCTTTTTCCTATTCTCTATTCCCTATACTATATTTCTATCTTCCATCACCAACCTTCTAAATCCTAATCTCTATCCACAAGCATCTATGCTCTATCCTTCAATCAATATCTTAATTCCGCAATTCTCTAATCTTTATTCTATGTTAATGATTCGGTGTCCTCTATAATCTATTACTTATTCTTTGTGTTCTATCTTCTGTTGTTTATCCTCCTATTACATCCGCTATCATATATACACTATCCTCTATCCCATATTATATCTTCTCCACTCTTTCATACCATCATAGCGCATTTTCTATTCTGTATTCTCCATTCTCTATCGTTTGTTGCCCATCATCTATTATCTGCCTTCCATTCTATACTCTATAGAAGATCTCAGACATTTTACAAAACCAATTTCTTTCTTCAGATATACTCTATCTACAATTCCTGCACACATATCTTCTATCCTCTAACCCCTGTTGTCCTGTCGCTTATCCCATATATAATCTTTCATCCAATCTCCTCCCTTCTATCATCTGTTTTACATTCTTTATACTGAATACTGAATTTGGAAGACAAATAATCTTTCATTCAATTTCAGTTTATAGACTTCGTGTCATAATCACTTCGTGGCATAATCGCAAACCAGACATACTCAAAATTGCGGGCGTGAACAATGGTCACAATCATACATGACACGGAATATTTCGAAACATTGCCAGTAAGTGAGAGTGAATAAAACGACACAGGTAGTGTTGCAGAGCAATTACGCAATCACTCGTTCAAAATGCTCTCCAACAATTACTTAGCATTTGCTTCTTTACTCTAATTTAATTCTAATTCGTATTCTTATTTTTCAGCTTTCACTATCTCGTGTCTCTTCCGAGTCTTTGCGTTTAGCTGACTCGTTACAACTTTCAATTGTTACATTCGCCTCCTTCTGTAAGCAGCATTTCAGTTAAGTACCCTCCGCATTTATTTTTTTTAGCCTCCATTTTCTTTGCATTAAACGTGTGGCAGTGTTGCTCGATTTCAACGTCGAGCGTGTGGGGAAGCTCCCATTCCAAGCAAAGCCCGTTCCCGAGAACGTAGGAAATCTCTCTTACTTTGAATAGTATCCCCATCCGGAGACATCTCTCCAGGTAAGGATGTACGCTTAATATAATACTCTCTCTTACTCCTGTTTTAGTCTATTCGTTCAAGCATGTAACTAAGTCATCACGCACTCTTGTCGTGATCATAATTACATAGTCTTTTTTTCCATTGTGTAATGCACTATACTGTACTCAAATATAAATGTGATTTTTTCTAAAATATATTTTTATATATAATTTTGAAATATATATAATTTTGAAATCGAACATTACATTTTTCTTTCGCAGTTATTTACATATATGATATATTCAACATGTGTTTCTATATAATTTCGAACATATGACATCTCATCATGCGTTCGGCATTCCTGCAATACAACTATATCAACGTCGAAGCATTTAGACGGCCTGGCGCTCATCGAATAACGCTGTAAGTTGCAATATTATATTAATATTACATTTTTATCGTTACGATCGCCGTGTAACCCGGATTCGCGATTTCTTGTGTATATCCTGGGTAACATAATCTCATATTTTCGAGAATCTTTCCAGTGCACGAGCGATCCCCGGAATTAATAATCTTCGCTGGACGCGAAAGCGTTCGCGTCCAATGAAATGATTTGAGACTCACATTCGACGCGTGATTACGATCTTTATTCGCCGTACGGGACATAACACAGTCCAGAGATCAGTTCACGTCATCACACGATTAGCGTGTATTAAAATGTATTTGATTTCTTAATGTAACATCCTCCGGCACTATCCTTATAACATAAGAATAAACTTTGCATCACAAGAAATAACCAGTATTCCTCATGATGACTTGTACGATAATCTGCATTTGCTGACTACTGGAAAGTACAAGCATAAAATTTTTCTTATACTTCCATCGTGAAATATCTCAGACATGTGACAATTCTCGAAGAAGAATCGTTCACGATAACGTTAACATTCAAAGAAGTGATAGTGTATCGCGATCTTTGCCAAAGAATTAACAGGCGCTAGAGCCGGAATATAATGCTTCTTTCAGTAATTACTTAGCAAGACGAAATTAAAAATTCGTGACGTAAACTGTGGTGGCGATACTTCAAACAGAGGAGAAGATTTTTACCGAAATAAACAATTGTTAACTCATACATACTTCCACTAAGGACTTAGCATAATGCATATTAATAGGATAACAGCTTTGTTAATTAATTTATGTTACTTTATAGAAATAAAGGATCATAAAAATATTTTGAACACATTTTATTGATTTTATCTTACTTGTGTAAACACATTTAAAATAAACTTTTCATCTCAATAGGGAAACAAATGTTCCTAATTATTCTAATGAGCTAACAGACAATTGCTTGCTCAATAACATAAACATTATCACCATTATTGTAAAACACATACTCGGTGCATCTTTTATTCATACCCATACAAGATATAAAATCTTCGTATCATTTGTTCCAATGATGCTATATTTCTTTTCTATGTTCCAAACGAACTATTATTCTTTAAAATGTAAAATTCTCTTCTGCATCCGTTCCGCATAAACTTTCTACAAACAAGGATAGCTAAAATAGATGTAAGTAAATATATTAAATTCTGTTAAGTATTGCACTCAACAGCATAATTATAATCAATATTAACATAAAAAGATTAGAAGATTAGATTAGATTAGAAGAAATCTATATTTTAAGCAAATTAGAAATTTTGATTATGACTGTGCGCATATGCGACAGGCGTATTTGCAGTTTTCAAATGCAGTCGAGCTCACGAAAAAATCATGAGAATGATAAAAGCGAATCATCTTAGCAATTATCAGATCCCTGAGGAAACCAATCTTGTTGCGACCCGGGATTACGATGAAATAAACATTTGTATAGAATGCAAAAACTCAAAATGTACAAACCGAAAATAAATGTCAATGAAAAATTGAAACAAACGTCTAACATTTTTTAATAGCTACATTCAAAGTATCATTAGAAAATTTTTTCTCTCACTTTCTATATTATGATTCTCTCAACAAGGACTCAAAAAGAAATCAATTAGATTGTGAGCTGTAAACACGTGATTAAAAAAATACCCTTTGAGAAGAAGTAAAACAAATGATGATGCATGGGTTTTCGCAGTGTTCTTTGCTTTTGTCTGTGAGTTATTCGCACATTATGCGCGCTAGAAGTTTTCTCTTAGCTCAAATTCTGTACTCTTTCTAGTTCTTGTCGTCTTGTATCTTTTCCGAATCTTTATGTTAACTTTTTCGTCTCCAAGATCGATTCAATCCTGTACAAATACAATAGAATACATTTGTGTTTGTTCATATAATTATATAATTTCTTGAACATTTTCTTGCGATCCTTAAGAATAGTATTATTCGCTCCGTAACAGACTAATCAACTATCTTAGCAATAATCAACACAGTGAACTATACTTGCTGATTTCCGATATAGGGAAGTATACGGAAGAGTTTGCTCTGCATTTCTATCGCGAAATAGTTTTAATCGCGAGTTATCCCTGGAGAGGGTCATAATTCATTAATACTAAGAAAACAGCGATCGAATCTTATGTTCGTAGCCTGAATATTAACAGTCGTGAAGCCAGAACATAGCAGCAGATTCATTTTCAGTAAGTAGAAAGAGGATGATCAGATGCGATTGCAAAATTATAGAGAGAAACAAAGGTTCAATAACATCAACGAAATAGGATTTACAATATTTATAACGATATTTTTTGTCTCTGCCAACTCTTTCAAATGGAAGCATATCCGCTGCTACTTGAGGGAAAACTATAGGATGACGATTGTATCTTTCAAGAAGTCATCTTTAATCTTCCTTATGGATCCTTAACGTTTTTTAAATAAAGTCCATTACATCGGTTTACAGTATATTTTCACAAAATAATTAAAAACGACATTACAGAGACTCTTAATTACATTGTAGATTTTCCCTCAATAACATGAATATTGAGAAAAATTCCCAATTAATCTTTCTTTTTCAATATAGCTATGAAAGCGTTTATCAATTTGGTGTTTCATATTATGGTGTTTATTTGATAAGTGAGGTCACATAAAAAAGACGATCGCAAAATAAATTTCAAAATAAATTTATAATCAATTTATTATCATTCCTCACTTTAGTTTATCATAAATTTAATTTTCTTTAATAATATAATCTATAAGTAAATCTTTGAGTTCACTAATCACAACTGATTTAATGTAATTAGAAAGAACAACCATAAAAAGAGTTTTGTATCTCCTTTGCTATAGATATATCATATCGCCTTGATTGTTTCTCGAGATTCAAAAAATGTTTTCGAAATATTCTATTCTTTAATATATTAGAGCTGCAATACACTAATAATGAGATAAGTTAAATTTCTTTGATATATTCTTAAAAAGATAATTTGAAGTTAATAATTAATCAATGTTTTTTAAGATCCTATTCAATATAATATTGAAACATCTCGAAAATCTTATTTATAACAATTATTATAACAAGGATTCATTTAGGCTTATTTTCATGTTAATACTATTAACAATAATTTATCGAAGAAAATAGATAGTAAACTTTACAAAAACCATTTTTTATTCTGAAGATCTTTTTTAAATAATAAACGATATTTGTTAATATATAAAATAATATTATGAATTTATAACAATACATTGTAGCAATACATTTATAGCATTACATGTAATAATAACATTAAAAGACGAAGATATTGAAAAAGTTAATATTAACTAATAATTGAAAGCTAAATAATTGAAAAAACTTATTAAGCTGAGAAAAGAAGTTCTTTAATTTCTACATATTTTATATTTTTTTTTATACAAATAGCAAATTTTATTCTATTATAATCTATTTCTTGTTACAAAGAGTGTTAAGGACTAATAGAAAATAAAAGTTACATAGAAAATCAGTTACGTGGATAGTTACATTAGCATGTATGTAAACATATATTGTAATTTCATAGCCTTTCATTCTTCAATTGCACTACTATATATATTGTAAATAATAATGCTAATGTTAATGGAATGACTATAATGTATTCAAAGAGAATCAATGGACAGAGATATATATATTATCACAATTATATTCGCAAGTCCATATCTATGCACTTTGGTATACTTCCTTGATTTTATTTTCTCTCTATTAAAGTTTTTTAATGAAATATCTATTTCAATTTTTATTTCTAATTAAATAAAGATAATGAAAAAATTAATAAATGAAATGAAAATAGAAAAGTTACACAAAAAATGTTTAATGCATTATTGATGCAACTTGCAAGATATATGTGGCTAATCTATTTTGTTAAACGAAACACTTAAATTTTTACGAATTATTAAGGAATTGATAAAAAAAATACATGCATGTAAATAATAAAATCATTAAAATAAAATTACTATCATATACTTTGGGCGTGAGTCTATGTATATGCTCAATTATAATGACATTAAGTGTATATAAATTAATAGATAAATAAATAAATACACACACAGCATACACACATATATATATATAGTAGTGTATAATAGCGTCATGTAATATTTATATATAAAATGAAAAAATAATCTTTAATTTCAACAAATGAGAAAAATTAATATTTAAAAAGCTTTAAAATTATTTTAAAAATTGAGATAAATATTGTAATAGTTGAATAATATTAATATTAATTAATATTAATATTAATGATAATAATAATATTCATTTTCGCTTTTATCTCATTCTTTTACTTATTACATTTTTTCCAATATAAAGAAATTTTATACTTATTAATTAATTAATTTTATATTTATATAATAAGCAATAACATGTTTATTAATGCTTTGCGATTTTTATATATATTTTGCGATAATATGTGTTCAAATATATCAATAATACTTCAGTATTATCAATATTTTCAGTATATACATCTGATAGAATATTTTATATGATACGCTTTTTTATATGAAAATTATAAAAAAATATCTCTTTTGTACATAAAACATTATTGCGGTATATTGTAGTCACATTTTTCGTATGTTTTATTAATGCACTCTGAAAATTTTAAGTAGATATAAATCCAAAAGAATTTTTTATGAATACTCAACTCATGAAATATATCAATCTTAATGTACGAATAATCCATAAGCTGCATTTGAGGTGAAATTATTTTATTTTAAATGCAGAATTAGATCTTATCTCACTACACTACTGTTTTTAACTAGTCATTAATTCTATTTTGTTGTGACATGTATTTTTTTTATTTGTTCAATAATATTTTCTACATCAACTGTAAACACCACAAAGCTCCGTAAGATATGGTTTGACGTAAGATTCTTCTTACGATCTTCTATTCTCACACAATGCAATATTTTAGTATTTTAGTATTGAGTATCTTTATATCTTTTGATTGACCATAAAATAATTTACAAATATAATACTTCTCTTGAAGCGTATTAATTTCAAAAATATAAAACAAATCATTCATACTTTTATTTGATAATATGCCTGATAAAAAAAATAAATAATTTCCTTTGTTATTGTCTTAGACAATTATGTTCCTTGAATGAACTTTTAAAACCTAAAAACGACAATTTGTAAAACGACATTTGTAAGAAAATATTTGTAGGAATTAGTAAAAAGTGGCACGAGAACAAATTCCAAATAATTTCTGGAATTGTTCAAAGATTCTAAGAATTTCTGTTCGAAACTTTTCACAATTATACAATGAATATTTATTCTGAAAACGAAAATTTATAGCAGAACAAAAGAAATTGATAATAAGTGGCGAGAAAAAAAATTTCATGAATAGCTATTAAAGGAATAACTCGATTCCAAGAATTAATCATGGATTCTTGTAATTCTTACACGAACTTTTCCACCATTATTGGATGACTTTTTGAACCTAAACCGAAAACGAAAATTTATAAAAGAAGTATAAGAATTGATAAGAAGTGGAACGAGAAAAAATATCAAGTATTTTTCTAATTTCAGAAATTGTTCAATAATTCCAAGAATTTTTGTTCAAAACTTTTCATTATTTGGCGATAGCCAATATTTCTTGTCAGAAATATTGACAATATTGTCGATGATTTTAATAATTTTATATTATAATTTCTGATATGTGATTGCAAAATGTTTATATACAAACTGTTATATTCAAACTGTGAAGCACAGAATATTCATTTTTATGCTATTTTCCAAAGTCGAAAACTTTGCTTTTGGAAATCTGAATAACATATACGCATATTCATTATACTTGTTATAATTTATAATGTATTGTTTTATTCATATAAATAATTACATGAAAAGATGAAAAAATATTTCATTTTATTTTTGATGTTATTGTCTATAATTTAAATACTTCATCATTACTATAAAATAGCGATAAAAGGGCATTGAATAGTTTTAGGTTATCTAAGATTTAATAGCTCTTCTTGGACACAGCTATCTCTCTCACATGGACAGAGAAAACATGAAATGGAAGTATTATTGTTAAAACAAAATATATCTTGCATTTACTTGAACTCTTTTGATTTGACTTTCCTTTGTCGATGCATAAACAAATTATTCTATCAGTAAACTATATGAGTTGAAATTAAGATGAAGTTTATAATAAATCAATAGTTGAGATCGATTTTATATAAGAAAAATGTTCTTAGTTTTGTTTAACATAATTTATAAATTAAAATATTATAATATAAATTTAAAAAATGATCAAATTCATTTCAATGTTGGTCTCATTGTTGGTTTTTTTGCAAGCGTTGATCGCGAGAGGGCAGCAACTGCCTACTATTATCTTTTTGTTATAATAAAATTACTAACATAATGATATTTTATTATATTAGCATAATAATATGCTTTGTCATATATATTATTATTATGTTTGAATGTGAATTTAAGAAATATATGGATAGAATATAAGATACCTATATAGATACACAAAATAAAGTTTGAGAAATGAGATTTATTATTCTGTCAAAGATATATTGAGCTGCATTTCAAACCGTTCTTTTCGAGAAAAATTTTACTCCCTGATCATTAAAAAATTTCATTTCAGGAGCATTTTCGATAAATTCCGATAAATTGATCGAAACTAGAAAAGAAATTTCGAAGCGTTTTTCTTTTCGGAATTTTTCCTTTCGGATTTCAAGAAAGGAAAAACAGAGCAACCTATATAATAATCTATAATAATCAACTTTACTGTTTATTTTGTGTTCTTAATATTCTTGTAATCTATCTAGTGTTTTCTTTTTCAGTTTTTTTCCTTTAAATTCTATTTAATGCGTTCCAAAAAACATATTACTCTCTTTTCATCGTCTGCATCGGATTTTTAATCTTATTTATTTTCTATTTCCTTCAATAAGAGTTTTAAATTGTAATTTTATTTACACATTATTATAGCTTTATTTTTAGGGATTCTTGTTTATTGTTTATTTCAATGATTTATAGTAATTTATTAATTGTCCTTGCTCAAGATCTGAAGAAATCATAGTGACACTGTTGCATTGAATTTAGATGCTAAAGAATGCAGCACACTAGCATTATGTAATGCCATTATTATAAGTGCTAATATCACTAAAACAAATTTAAATATTTAAACATTTTGTGCTTGGCGTATTAACTCAATTCGATGCAGCATGAATTCAATACAGCAATAAAAATAAATCTATTCATTTTATGATACTTCTTACGATAGGTCCCAACATATGCTTCGTGAATTATGGTTATTTTTATTACTGCAAAGAAAGGATCTTCATCTTTCTTTGGCTCCGAGAAGCAATATTTTTCTACCTTTGTTTTAATGTATTCCTTGTAAAGAATGTAAAAAACTTGTAAAGAACTCGAATATTTTGCAATATAGAGTTCGAAAATTATAAAGAATGAATGTATACAATTTCATTTAATATACATCAATATTTTAGTTATTATTGAAAAAAAATCTTTTGAATATTTTTCAAAAAAATCATTCTTTACGAATATATATTTGATTGTTTTGAATATTTATTAATATTATCAATATTAATATTATCAATCAAAACAAATGTCATAATAACATTCTATATTTTGTTCAAATACTAAAAGTGAAAAATATAATTCCTTATTTCATGCCTTATTTTATTTTTATTCTATTAATTTCTAGTATCTGTCGATTTTTAAGGTGTTAACAATCTAGTGATATATTGAAATCCCTGTCGTATCACATTTTCCAATATATACGCAAATACTATATAATGAAGTTTATCTTGAGAGTTGGTCACAGTGCTATAAAGGCTAAAGTGAATTTATAGTTAGATAACCTATTGAATACTGACGCTGATGAATTATTATATTTACACGATAATATTGTGATTTATTCAAAAATTTCAACAAGTTATTTTTTATGTAAATAAAGATTGAATAAAAATGGGTGTGCCAGCATTTTTCCGTTGGTTAAGTCGAAAATATCCTTCTGTAATTGTGGAATGCATTGAACACAAGGTTACATGCTTTAAAATTAATAATTTATATTGTTTCTCAAATTTGATTTTATGATATAATATTGTAATATTCATAAATCATATAAATCTTTTTGTTGTAATGTTTGTTCATAATGCAAGTGAAAGTATAATTTATTTTCTTTTTATGCAGAATTTATCAAAATTACTGTAATTTTCTTCTAGTTTTTATAAATTTAATACTTATAAAAATTACGAAATGGGATTATTAAATTAAAAATTTTTAACGAACTTATTATATAATCATATCTGCATATCATTTCAGTGAAAATGATATTTTATTTTATTAAAAGTATATATATTATATAATTGTA
This sequence comes from Eciton burchellii, assembly GCA_020341155.1. NCBI lineage: Eukaryota > Metazoa > Arthropoda > Insecta > Hymenoptera > Formicidae > Eciton > Eciton burchellii. The sequence continues at coordinate 1,573,406 of JAHMML010000036.1, read as the reverse complement.
AGAATATATCACAATTATTTATTAATGTCAATCAAAGCATATTAAAATATATGAATATTTGTTTATATAAATTTATATTTATATTTATAATTTTGAATCTATTAAGAATTAATACATGAAATGAATAGTTATATTGGGTTTATTGATTTTAATGTTTTAAAAACATTATATTTATAATAATTTGTTATCATATATGTATTATAGTATAAATATTTATGTTTTATTTTCAGCCAATAACGACAAATGGAGTATGTGTTCCTGTAAATTCTGCAGATCCAAATCCGAATGGTATAGAATTTGATAATTTATATCTTGATATGAATGGTATAATACATCCCTGTACGCATCCTGAAGATAAGTATGTATTAACAAGATTTATTGTTAATCTTTTGACTATTATTAATGCTTATTGCTGTTTGACAATAATGCATTATATATGATCATTGTTTATAGATATTCAATAATAGTTATTTATTAGAGATTATTAAACTTAGTTTGACTCATTTTTTAATAATGACTTAGAAATAATCTTCATAATTGGTAAAACTATCAGAAAATGGTTTTGGTTGTTTTTATGTAACTCATATACAATTTATATGATATATGAAATAATGCCATTATATAATAATTATAAATCTTTTTATAGCAAATATCCTGCTTTTAAATGAATATTCCAAAAGTTAATTAATAATTTATTTAATTTAAGTTGTTTATATAATGTTTATATAATGTTAGTTTATATATAAGTTTATATAAAATACAGGCCAGCTCCTAAAGACGAAGATGAAATGATGGAAGCTATTTTCGAATGTATTGACAGATTATTTTGCATTGTTAGACCAAGAAAATTACTCTATATGGCAATTGATGGAGTTGTAAGATAAAAGAAATAATTAAACAATAACAGAAGAAAAATATGAAAATAATGTAAATAAATGATATATTACTTTTTATATAGGCACCCAGAGCTAAAATGAATCAGCAAAGATCTCGACGATTTCGAGCATCGAAAGAAACAACAGAAAAAATTAATGAAATAGAGAAAATACGTTCAGAATTAATTCTTAAAGGAGCATCTTTGCCTCCGGAGAAACCGAAAGAAGCGCATTTCGATAGTAATTGTATTACGCCGGTTTGTATAACAATTATATAATCAAATTATATATAAATAAACTTTTTTTGGACATTCAATATTTATTGCAATTGTTGCTGTACATAGAATATTCAACAATACATTTATTCAAATAATTATGTCAGGAAAGATATATAACCAGAGTCATATTCTTATATAATAAACATAAACATTCGCAATATTGCGAATATGTAAATAAAAATAATTGATTTAATAAATGATCTAATTATATGAGATATGATATTTGAAATATGATGAAAAATATTGGAAAAGAACGGCATTGTTTCATTAATTTCTTATTTTAAAATAATAAATATTTAAATAATAGTTTGAATAAATAAAACATTATAAATATTACATGTCAAAAATTGAATGTTTTAGGGCACACCGTTCATGGCAAGATTATCAGCTTGTTTGCATTATTATATTCACGAACGTTTAAATAATGATCCAGGCTGGAGAAATATTAAAGTAATATTAAGTGACGCTAATGTTCCAGGTGAAGGAGAACATAAAATAATGGATTTTATACGACGACAAAGATGTAAGCTTTTATGTAGCCTTAAGCAGATCACAGAACATAACAATACTATACTATAAAAACGATACTATAAAAACTTTATTTTTACATTTTATTTTAGCACAACCTGATCACGATCCTAATACAAAACATGTTTTGTGTGGAGCGGATGCTGATCTAATTATGTTAGGTCTTGCTACACATGAGCCTAATTTTACTATTATTCGTGAAGAATTTAAGCCAAATAAGCCAAAACCATGCGATATATGTGGTCAATTAGGACATGAAATGCGAGAGTGTACAGGGGCAGAACCAAATCAAAAATCAGAGGAAAATGCATATGGATCTGAATGCCAATATATATTTGTGCGATTAAATATTCTCAGAGAATATTTAGAAAGAGAATTACATATGCCAAAATTACCGTTCAAGTATGATTTTGAACGAGCTATTGATGATTGGGTGTTTATGTGTTTCTTTGTAGGAAACGATTTTTTACCGCATCTTCCTTCTCTAGAAATTAGAGAAGGCGCAATCGACAGACTTGTTACTTTATATAAAAAAGCAGTATACAAAACAGGGGTATGTATAATACTTTCTGTAAAATAAAATATTACAAAATTAGTAATTATTTGTTTGCATTTGTTTGCATTTGTTTGTATTTGTTATTTGGAATATATTATTGGTATGGAATATTTATGGAGTGATTATAAATAATTATTAGATATTAAATTTTTCTTTTTGAAGATTAGATGGGTTATTTTTCTAGCTTTAAAATATAGATTTTAGAATTTTTGAAATTTTATTAAGATTAAATAAATAATAAATATTTGGTTATTCATTTATATTTTTGAAATTAATTTAAAAATTATTAAATTAAAATTTATTATTAAATGGAGTATATTAAATTTATTATTGAATGAAAATTGCTTATAAATTTTTTTGCTTATATTTTTTTGCATATTTTGCTTATGTTAGGATTATGATCACAAAAATAATCCTACTTCTAAAATGATATCGTTTTTTTACATTTTTGAGGAATTGAAAAAAAAAATATGAAGAAGAAATATATACAATATATGATATACAATATATATATATATATATATATATATTGTCATTTAATAATTATACAATTCCCTAAAACATTAATGAACATGATGAGCAATGAAATATGCTTATTTGCTTTTATATATGTTTTTAATATTCAGTAAATTATTTATAACTATTTAGTGTTTCCATGTTATCATTTTACAATCGATATAATGTTCTTTAATTAAATAATGCTTTGAAGATATAGTTGACATATGAAAAAAAATTTTTCGCAAAGAAAATTTTTCGCAATAGATCTTATTTAAGAATTATAGAAAACAAGGATAATGATTGAATTGTATTATTATCCATTTAAAATGAAAACATGCAAGAAAAAAATTTTGCATACCTAACACTTGTATTATATATGATTTTAACAAATGATTTTAATAATTTAATGTAAGATATATATGATATATTGTATATGATTTATTATATATTAATAGAGCTAATATTAAAATATTTGTAATATATAATTATCTTTATGATTTAAAAAAGTACATGTGGATAATATAATAAGATATATTTATGTTCATATTTTCAATTCATAAATTTTTTATTTAAATTGTTAAACTATTTAAATAAATTTATAAATTTATAAAATTTAAATTTTATAAATTTAATTTTTAAATTAATTTAATTTTTAAATTTTATAAATTTAATTTTTAAATTATTAATAAATTTATAAAAATGTATTTATTAAATTTTAGTATATCTGTAATTCGAAATATAAATGCTTAAATATATTAAAAAATGGTTTTAATTATTCACAGGGGTTTTTGACAGATAGCGGTGATGTTAATTTAGATCGCGTACAATTAATTATGTCAGAACTTGGTGACGCAGAAGATGAAATTTTTAAAAAAAGACAACAGAATGAATTGGCTTTCAAGCAACGCGAGAAGAATAAAAAGAAGAGACATGAAATAATAAGTAATTTTAAACCAAAGTGGATTCCTGCAGGACAGTTTGCACCAATTGTAAGATTTTATCATATTAGATTATTTTAAAGAGAAACTAATATTTTAGTTGAAAGCGAACAATTTTTATAATATATTTTATTGTATTTGCAGCCTCTTGGACAAACTGTGAAACCTATAGAGAATGCACGTTACGAAGCTTATCAAATGCGTATGCAGGGTAGAAATTACAATACAAATTGTGCTGAAAATGCAAACATTAATCGTGCCTTAGAAAGCATGTTAAGACCTGAGGTATTATTAATTACAATTTTTGCAAGATTCGATATAAAGATTTAATAGTTTAAAAAAATATAATATTCTAGAAATAAAAAATTAAATTAATTAAAAAAGAAATCAAGAAAAGAATTATTGATATATATAGGATCTTAGTAATAGTTTCTAATTCATATATAAAATTTACTTTATTATATTACCCATACATATATATACATTTATATTCATAAATTATTACATTTGATAATATTTTTTGGTATATTTTTTGGTAATTTGTTATATAGAGTGCAGAAACTAGTGGACAAAAACGTAAAATAGAAGAAGTTAAAATAGATGACGAATCAGATGATGAACAATCACATGATGAAGTGCGACTTTGGGAAGATGGTTTCAAAGATAGATATTATGAATCTAAATTTGATGTATCTCCTGATAATCTTGTATTTAGGTGATAACAAAATTGCATTATTATATTATACATTTTTTTGATATTTTATGAAAGACGAACATACCAGATAAAAATTTTTACATAATACATAATATTTTATTGTTTTGAATTATGTCCGATCATAAGTTTTTTCAAAAAAGCTTTGTTTTCTTACTGATCATAGCTATAAATTAATTAATCTAGAGTATAAGACTTTTTTTATTAAAAATGATTCCTATTTAGTAATTTTTATTTTGAAAAATTGAAAGTTTTTTGCATATAAATTCTTTATTTTATTTGCTTGTAGAAATAATGTTGCTTTGCAATATGTACGAGGTTTATGTTGGGTATTACGATATTATTATCAAGGTTGCGCATCATGGAGATGGTATTTTCCATATCATTACGCGCCATTTGCGAGTGATTTTATCAATATCGGTGGTCTTTCTACAGAATTTGAAAAGGACACTGTACCAGTAAGTATAACGAATATATTTTAACAACTATAAATAATTATAAATAACTACTTATAAATATGCATGATATCACACTCTAATATGCGATATTTTATTATAGTTTCGTCCATTAGAACAATTAATGGGTGTATTTCCTTCTGCTAGCAGTAAGCACGTACCTACGCCGTGGGCAAAATTAATGATCGATTCAGTACGTATATTTCTATTTTTTATTGAAGAATATGAAAAAATATGAAATTTCTTTTTCATAATTGAATTAAGATGATGCAGTAAATTATTCTTGTTGAAGATGTTGGTTTGTCTAAAATGAATTGGTTAAACGATTTTGTTTTTATTTTTTTCTGTTTTAAATAATATCAAAAAGTTATAAATTGTATTAATTCAAAATATTATATATCGGAGATATATCTTCTTTTTCCTCATCTTCTTATAGGACTATATCCTATATTTTATTTCCATTGTCTGTTCTTCCATGATGTTGATGTCCAATGTTCGCATCAATGTTTTGTAGGCCATCTAGATGATTTGGAGGTGTTTTCCATTTTTTGCGATTTGTGCCAGCCGATTATCCATCTTATTTATATTTGTCCATGCTTGTCTTTTGATTCTGGCTCATCTTATGATATTTTGTATCTCGCAGATGTTGCGAATGTCTCCATTGTGAATTCCACTCGGATGTTGCCAGGAGTGTATCCTTCACAGGGGTGTAGTCTTCATTTTCATTATTCTTAAATAGGCATTTACTGATAGTTGTTTTCGCTCTTGTTTCAATGGTATAAGTCATTACCAGTCATATAAGTTCTATATCTTTATCTTTAAGTTTATATAGTTATGCTTATAAGTTTATATACTTATATACTTCTCGATATTCTCTATATTATAAATGGATATCGTGGCTGCTTTGGTCGTTTACATTTGTACTTCTTCTTTCAGATTTTTATTGTTTGTGATGTTAGTTCCAAGATATCTGAAAGTCTTAATATTTCAATAACCTAAAAGATATTTGAATGACTTAAGCAAATAACCGCCTTTTGTCATATACCGCCAATTTGTAACGCGTTGCTTTCCAACGATCACGAGTGACTGGGTTTTTTGAACCGATATGAATATGTTATATTTTTCCTCTGCCAATTCAAATCTATGCAATAGTCTTTGTTTTCGTCCTGGAATATTATTATTGTATCATCGGCATAGCAGACTATTTTTATTTCTTTATTCCCTATCTTATATTCTCTATCAGCATATCTTCTCTTTCATTTTCTTGATAATCTTGAATAATGATGTTGAACAATATCTATCCCTTTATTTGATTCCGGTTGAAATTGACATCTTCTTTGTGAAGTTATTCCTTACTTTTATGAAAATGGTATTGTCATAGTATTCTGTTCATTGATGATTATTATAATATGAGGATTCAGTTTCCGGTTCTTTAACAGGTTGATACATCTGTGAGTCTAATTCTGTCAAATGCTTGTGTCAAAAAAAGCACATAAAAGCAGGTTTGTTGAATTCAATGGTTTCTTCGGCTATTTGACAGAATATAAATATCAGTCATAGACCTATTGCGACGGAAATGCTCCTGTTGCTCATCCCTTCTGCCTCTTGTCACAACTTTTTTCGATATGATTTTCCTGAAGAGTTTTGTAACCAAAGTCAAAAGACTTATATCCCTATAGCTCTTTCGATCAACTTTGATTCCTTTTCTCTATGGGCAATGTTATGCATTCTCTCCACTGTTCTGATATCTGCTGAACCTCTTGTATTTTGTAACCTCTTGTATACCTAATACCTCTTTGTATTTTGTTTCTATATTGGAGATTTTCTTTTCTTTGCTGTTTAATTTCTTGCGTAAAGAAGTTTTTATTTGGTTTTTTGTTTTGATTGATCTTTTGCTTAGTGCCATTTCAATGACTGCCATTAGATTAGATTGTAATTTTGATCATACGTTCTCTGCATCGTCAGTATTTAATTTATTAAATTATTATGGAAGAAAACATTTCTTTCGTATTTTTGCTATTTCATCACTATAATAATCAGCCCGATTGGTACATTGGTAATTCTAGGAGCACGATTCCTTTTTACAATGGGCAGGTTGGCCTCATTCATGCATCTTTCTCTTTTACTCGGACTGGCGGCACCAGTCATTGCTATTGATGTAGGCGGACTTATCGAAGATATATATTTAAAAATAAAATATTTAAATTAAAGAAAAATTTTCTAAATAATTATATATGACTCGAAAGGAGTTTATTATTTCAAAACTAGAATGAAAATAATATATTATTTTTAACATTTTCTATACATTAATTTTTTTACATACAATATAATTTTACATATAAGATATCAATTTTACATACGTACATATATGCATACATAAAAAATGAGATATGTAAACTATTATAAGCTGTACATCTCCAAGAACTCCGTATATAACATGATTCAGATGCATTTTTATAAATATAGAATTAAATTTCCTGAAGATGATAGTAAACACTTTTAAATTTTCAAATCTATAAAATTTATAATTCTTTATAAAAATATTGTATATTTGAATTTAATAAATCTAGTGTTTATTACTTTTATATTTATACAGTTGAATGTTAAGGCATTTTGAAAATATATTATTTCTTTATTAAACATTTTTTATTTACAGACATCTCCGATTATTGATTTTTATCCAGAAGATTTTAAAATCGATCTAAATGGAAAAAAATTTGCTTGGCAAGGCGTAGCTTTGCTACCATTTGTCGATGAGAAAAGATTATTCAAAGCTTTGGCGCCATATTATGATAGCTTAACAGAAGCAGAAAGTAAATATAGACATCTATTTATAATGTTTATTATTTGTTATTATAATATAATATTATATAATATTATTTATAATATATAGTGGACATATATTTGTTCATTTATTTACTTTTTTATGAATATATGCGTGCATGTGCATATTCTTAATATTACCGGAATAGTCATTTTTCGAACAAAAGTTTCAAAAATCGAAGTTATTTTATTTTGAGAAAAACAATATATAAAATTTTTTAATATTTTCATAAATCATCATTTTTTCATTCTAATCCATTTTAATAATTATAGTTTTAAAAACTTTTATAAAATGTCTTATTTTAATCTTTCCATTAATCATTTTTCAGACTATTTGCTATCTGAAAGAAAAAAGATTTCAGACTTAAAACTTCTTTTGAAAGAAACATGTCATAATGAATTTTTTCTAATTGTAGATGTCTTTAATTTTAAGGTGATTTTTATTTTCTTAAATGGAACATGTTTTTTAACTTGATATGTATGCCATTTTGATAAGTGATTATTTATTGATTTACAACATGTATTATTTCTTCAATATTATTAAAATTTTGTCTTTTTCTTCTATTTATTTTCTTCTAAATGATTAGACATATTTCTCAATAGAAAGTTATTAATATGATCGTAACACAAATTCACATTATACATAATTCAAATTATATATTCCTTTGATATCTATATTTACAAACATGAGATACTACAGAATAATATGTTTTTCAATCAAGAACGGATTCGTGATTACTGTCCATATAGAATTATTTTTAATAAGAAATGAAGTTTATCAGGAAGAGTCATCAGATAATATAGGATTTGGGATCACGAATATTTGTCAAAGAATTATTTAATATGCTTTTGAGGAAGTAGATCTTTCATATAGAATCAAAATTAATCAGTATATTAATATTAAAAATCATGCTTTTGAACATAGAAGATAAGAAAGTCTTTCTTATAAAAATTTGAATAACTTTAGATAATCTTGAATAAAACTCTTCTCTTTTGATGTAATGCCAAACAGATGCAATAATTTTTAACGAACAAATGTGATTATTTTAAAATTACTGATTGATAGCATCTAATAAGGTTAAAATTGGAAACAGCCTTATGCATATTGAAATATAGCAAACAAATTGCAAAAATGACAAAATTTTCATATCAATGATTATATCCATGATTATAAATTTTATTTCATCGTACATACTAATCGAAAGTAAAAAATTTCGTTTTACATAGAAATACACAAACCTATTTGACATAACATCTGAATGTAATCATATGTGTTGGCGCTTGTTTAAATTAAAAATTATTATATATAAACAATATATTCCATTGGAATGCCTGTCTCTTGAATAATTTTGAAACCTTTACATAATACAGATCAATAAACTTGTCTCAAAATAAGTTATAATATGCTCTCGAAATATGCTAAAAAAGTTAGAAAAGATGTAGATAATGAATCCATTAAAAAAATTTCCTTGAAATTTCAGAAATGCATACATTTAAAAAAGATTATTCCTTAACAAATGAATAAAATTAAAACGAAATAAAATAAAAATAAAATAAGTTTTATTTTTAGAAATATATTTTTTCAGTAACAAGTTTAGAAGATCACATGGAAAGATTAAAATGAATATATATATATATATATATATATATATATATATATATATATATAGTTTATGCATATGTATTTATAATTTTTATAATTTATAAATTGTAATTTATATTAATATCTATTTTTAGAAAGGAGAAATATTCGTGGTGATGACAGATTATATGTTGGTATGGGCAATAATAATTATAAGTTTATAAAAAATCTTTATATAAATCACATAGATAAAGAAGTTGAAATAAGTATGGATGGTATGCGAGGTACTGTACTCTTATCAGAAGATTGTGTAATTGAAGGAGGAACCTTACGTTCACCAGTAAGAGGTTTACCAGTCAGAAATAATGAAGTATACTGGTTCGTATTACGATATAACTTCAATATATATTATGGTCAAAAATATAAAATCTATCTATAACAGATATTTCTAAAAACATATATTTTAATTTATAGTATTAAATACAAGGATCCTAAATATAGCAGTAATCATATCTTTCCTGCTCGCAAATTAAAAGGGGCTAAAGAACCCCCACGTGTCTTGAAACCACAAGATTTTGAGGTGATGAATCGCAATAATGGGAATCAATGGAAACCGCAAATTGGTTTCACTCGATCTTCACAAACCGCTTCGTTAGGACAATCAGGTCATAGGATGCTTGAGTATGTGTTATTTTTCTGTTATTATAATTAATTATAAGCATTCTTATCACATATCTTTTAATATCTATTATATGTATCTATTAATATGTCTGTTTTTGTTTTATTACTTAAACAAAACTAGACATTCTATAATTCTTTTTTTAAGTGAAATTATGTACTTTTTACTAAATTAATCGATGCAATCCTTTATTCGCTGTATAAAAAAGTATTAAAATATTTTGTCAAAAAGTTATTAATTTAGGAAATATTTTAAGTTTATTATTGCAAAGTGATATTGCAAAATACAGTATTTACTCGCTTAATGTTTAAAGGAACTAGATCTATAAATGATTTATTAACTTCTTCAAATATTTCATCAGAAATTTGTTAATGTATTTGATGAATTTTCTGCTTCAAATTATATGGAGTAATAGGTTTTTTAAATATATTTTGTTTTTAAATAATTTTACAAAAAATAATCTAGTAGTATCAGATTTTAACGGAAATCCAATAAGATCGAATGAAATGATCAGTTTATTTAATTCAATGATTAAAAAAATATGTCATTTAATACAGTTCATATTATATGATGATAATAATTAAAACATGATTATGTTCTAGAACTATATTCATTGTGTGACCAATAATGATAATTAAAGTTGATTCATTTTTGTTAATAAAAATTGTCTTATTAAAAATAAAATATACGAATAAGTACGGATTACAAACTATTTCACGCTGAACTTATCGATAGAATCAAAATTGTTGAAGAAAATGAATATCTATACTCATTTAATACTTGTCTTGATATAATCTCTGCATTAATATCTTTGTTATTGTATTCTTTACATCTAGAAAAAAACAAACTGTTGTAAATTAACTTTCTCTCTAGCTTTTATTTGTAATATTTTTCCGATATTATTAATATATTTTGAAGATTATTAATCTAAGTTTATATATTTTAATAAATTTTGTTTGTATTTTAATAAATAATGTTTTTATTTTATTTGATATCTTATAGATATCACATGAATCATAATAGGCCATCAGCGAACGTCCCACCACCATTGAGTTTATATCAGCAATCTCATGGTAAGTTTTTTTCTTATATGAATGCATTTTATATTCACAATTAAAATATGATATATCCTTATATAGCCTCAGATATGTAAAATAATGACATTAACAAGATTAGATAAGACAAAATGGGAAACAAAAAAGATTTTATTTAATTTATTTATTATGCAGCCATATTTTCTTTAATGTCATTACATTAAGATTATTATAAAAATATTAATTGTGTTAATATATTATATAATAATATAATTTCCAAATTAATTCGAGAATAATACTGATGCTATCTGCATCATTCCTAAATATCAAATAAGATTGGTCAATGAACATTAACCATTGATTTTATAAATTACGGTATTTGATGCGCTTTTTAAATTCTGATTTTTAATTGATATCTTTAATATAATTTCTTTAATGTGATAAATCTTGAAATTGAATGTCACATGTACAGATTGCCCAAACAATTCAAATTTTTCGGTGAGAGATTTACGAATAACTGGCTTTATAAAAATGCCAATTAAAATTCAATAGCTATTTTCGATTTAGCAACAATTACATAGATTTATGTTTATTAAAGTTGGTAAAAATTGTGTAAATGAAAAACATTACCGAGCTTGATGCGCAAAATATATAAGATGTGGCAATAATTCATTCAATACTCGTACGGAAATAGTGGATTGAGAATTGAAGAATTGAACTTGAGAAGTCCTATAGTGTTTTGCAATCTTCGTAATAATAAGATTATTATGAATGCTGTTAATTGAATAAGATTCGTAAGTTAATATATTACAATGCCTTGTGAAGTATTTTAGTCACAGCAGCAATTCTATCTCTTAGCAAAACATGTAAACATGGCAAAGGGAAAGGTAAAATGTTGTTGACATCCTTCTTTTTCTAATATTTGCTAATAAATCACTGCTATGTCTAGAACATTTTATCTGTTGCTTCAGCGTACGCTCTCATCTGTAAATTTTGATCCATTAACTCGTTTATTATTGCTAGATCGCAAAATGATATAGAATTTCAATCTATTATAACTTCATACAAGTATTGGATATCATGTAGAATTGTGAATATTGACGATTAGGATTCCTTTGTTGAAACAACAAAGGAAATTAATAATTTATATGATATAATTTATACTATCGTATAATATAACTTAAAATAACATAAAATAACATAATAACATAAAATATTCATATAATTAATTTTTTATTTATTTTTATTTATTTATTTTTTTTATTTAGTTATTTTTAGTTTTTTTTGCTATATTACATATAGTAAGAAATCGTTTAATTAGATTATGATTAAATTTTTTTTGTAATCAAAGATTATTAATTATATTTTCCTTTTTATTTTTTAACTCTTCTTTTTGTTCTTTTTTCTATGTAATTCATTCATCAAATTAGAGATAATCTGGGTTAATCAGAATCTGATATTATAACATGAATTAAACGAAAAGCAGAAAAAATTTATCTTTGTTAATTTAAATCGTATAATGAAAAGCATTGTATAATGAAAAGCATTGCATCATATCATATACGATATAAAGTGATATAGATATAACTCATTTTAAAAATTATGAAATTATTGAAATTGATATAAAAGAGAAATGAATTCCAAAAAAAGATACAATATAAAAATATAAGAAAATAGCATTTGAAATTTCTTTTCTAATCTACAATATTATAAAATATGTAACATTTTAATATTTCCGTTGTTCACAACATATTCATGAAGATACAGTTATTAGGTTTCAAAATTTTATTTGTATTAATCATTAATAAATGATGAAAATTACCAATAATAACAGTAGAATAATGAAATCGTAGTGCCATTATTATTAATTGCATTAATTACCATTACTAATTGCATATTATAGAATTTGAGTTATTAAGTCTATATAATTATAATTATTTTTAGATTATAGTACGACATGAAATCATGCGATTTAAATAATCTATACGAAACCGATATAACTGATATACTAATAATGGTATCTAACAATATCGATTTCTATACAAAATCGATAAATCTATATGAATAATTAATTATTTATATAGTTATTCAATATAATTCTTTACATAGTTATAAATAATTATTGCTAAATTGTACAAAACTAAATTTTTACATTAATTCTTGTATAAAGAAAATTTCTTTATATAAGGATAATAATTTTATTTGATAATATCAGTGGATACAAAAAGTATATAAGAACTTTTTCTTCATTATTTCAAACTATGTAAGCATGTTGATAGCTTTGAATATTTTTACATTTCTTCAATTTTATTCTTTTTATGAAAATAAAAATACTCGCTAATTATTAATAAATCAATTTATCATTTTGCGCATCATCACATCAATGATAATACAATGGAGGAAAAAGGAAGTTTATCTGTATGTTATAAAGGTTATCTATTTATTTATACATAAATATTTTTGATTTTTTTATATACTAATTTTCCTAATAAATTTATTTATTATTTTGTATATATATAAAAAGGATGGTCTTGAATTATTTCACGCAATTGAATACATTTTTATATCAATCGATAGATCAGTGTAATGATGGATTAATATAACTAAGATTTTTTTCAATAACATATTACGATAAAATCATTTTCTGTTTTTAGAAATTTATTATTAAAGAAAAAAAGTTTTACTAGTCATATACTTATCAGATTATTCGAATACTTTAATGTTAAAGGAGTAAATCAGAAGTTAATCGAATACTAACCGAAAAATTTCGAAAATTTCTCTTAGTAGATGAATTAGTAGAAGATTCGTAATTATTTCTCTGCTTTTATTTTATAATTTTGAAAAAAAATGAAAAAAAGGTTAAATTATTGAAATATTTTTAGAAGTTATTCTGAAATAGTAGTTATGGACGATGAAGATATAAAAAATGAAAAGATATTTTGTCATGAGGATCAGTAAAAGTATTAATTAAAGAATTAAATGTTATAAAAAGATTTAATCAGAAATATAATGAATGTAGACTGCATGTTGTGATGAATTGAATGTAAACTATATCATATGCATTTGTTGCATCAGAAATAGAATGCAATATTTTATAATGTTTTTGTTCTTCTTTGATCTAGAATTAATTAAAAAATATTTTTAATAAAAACTGATTATCTTAATATAAACTGATTATCTTAAAACAATAGAAATAACAAAAGATAAATAAATATTAGTATATATTAGTCCGTATTTTGAAAATATTCTGAATTCAGATTTATGTTATATTTGTGCTATATTCAATAAATGCATTGCTATTATTGCATATTTTAGTACATATTTTTAGTACATATTTTAGCGTTTATAATTGGGAAATACTTTATATATTTAAGGAATTTGATTCAAATTATACAACTGATTTCACATATGAAATAATTGACATATATATTGTATTATATATTAATATATTATTGAGATACGTGCATATACACTTTTCTTTTCTCTCTCTTTTAAAGAGAAAAAAATTTTGCGTAAATTTTATGCAATTCTTGTAGTTTGAGCAATTATGATTACTCAATGATTATTGATTCGACTTCAATAAAACTTTTAAATCAATGATTATTGATTCGACTTCAATAAAACTTTTAAATCTTTTATATTTTTGTTTTTATATAAAAATTATGCAATTATATTAGTTTCATAATAATTCTTCCTATTTTTATTAATGAAGGAAGGAGACAAGACTGATAAAAATGTTTTGTTTCTTTTCTTATTAATTAATTGAAATATGTAAATGTATTATGATTGATACCTATTACGACAAATATATATTGTGTAAAAAATATTACATTCGTGAATGAGGTAATTTATATCTATTTTACAAATATTATGTTCAGGATTTTAATCATAAGATATGAATTATAGTATAAAATATGTTATTACAATTATATTATTAACAATACTTAATTAGTATGATAATCAATTGAAAGTTTATCCTAAAATAGATATAAAATTATAATACACAATTAATTATAATGATTAAAGATTAAATACAACACACATAAATTTAATATACAATGTTAAATTAATAAAAATATAACTTTGAATTTTTAATATAAGATTAATGTTTATTCATGATATATTTAGACATGATGAAAACGTTATTTATTTAGCTATTTTTCATGATTAAATTTTTGGAGATTAAAAGAAGCTATGATATATTTTTCGATTAACGATGCTATTTTTGACATATATAAATAATGTATGGAATATATTTATATTGAGACGTAATACTATGCGAAAATGGGAGGGATTGAATTGAAGGGTAGAAAAGAGCGTGCTTCTAACGGAATAGTGTTTCATAGTCAGTCAGAAAGTTAATCAATCAATCGTTTTCTAATTAGAATTTTTTCTATTACTTATTTTACGCTATCTTTTGATAGTGTAGAAATTAGAAATAGTAAAGAAAAGCAATATATACTTGATTTTTTCGGATTTTGCAACATTTATTGAAATTGAGAAAAGTCTCGCTATTATGTTTGCTTATATTCTAGTAAAAAATTTATTCTTATGTAAAATTATTTATAAAAATATCATATAATTAATATAATTTTGTGTTATGTATTTTTTGTACATAGTATGTACAAGGTATAATAAATAAGATATGATAAAGTGCGAATAATATAATGAATTATATAAAAATAAATTAAAGATATAGAATGAAATGTTTTTGTATAAAATTAAAATTCATCATATGACTTTACAAATCTTTCTACAGATAAATATTTCTGTTTGCGCGTTTATTTTTGTAAATATTATCAAGAAAATAATTTATTTTTCATATGTTCTTCATCAGATATAAAGAGTTAGATATAAAGTCAGATATAAAATTAGTATAAATTATCAATTTATTTTAATCTAGCTTGCTAATATGCTGAACTAGTATAGTATAGTAGAGCTAATATAGTAGAGTTTACCAATGTAATTCTCATATTAGATTAATTATCTCGTCTCGTATTAGATTAATTATAACCATAATAAACATAACATTGCAACCAATTATTATAAAAAGCTCTCATTTCAAATTATTATTCTGATATATTATATTTTATAATTCTGATATTCTGATAAATTACATTCTAAGTAATAAAAAGCAAAAGAAATATCTGTTGATGTATGAACATTTTGCGCTATTTTGAAGAATTGATATCATCATAGCAATGAGAGAAGCAATATTATAAACATTTTTTAAAGTTAATTCTTATTTTAGTTTGTAACTTTTTAATATACAACATAATTGAATAATTTTTACAATAATATGTATTGTAGTAATATATGTAATCATATATTTTATTTATATTACGTAATTTAAATAAAAGAATTTGTAAAACGTAATTTTTCAATTATTACTCTGACATAATTAACGGACAAATTATTTATGAGAAGTTATCTTTTTTATTTCGTCTTTAATTTCCGTTTTATTTTTTATTTTTGTGTTCTAAAAAGAAAGATTTAGAATTTTTAATTAGATTGTTACATTTTTTATTATTTTTTCATTTTCATAAAATTATAGAAAATATATATCAATTATCTTTACAATGTTTACATAAAAATAGTGGATAATGATGGACGATTGATACATGAATAAGCGATAAATAGACGAGTCAAAAATGATAGTTGATGCAAAAGATTCAGAAGCACGAACGAACAGAGAGAAAGAGGAGAGGGGGGGACGAGAGAAAAGAGGGGATACGATATTGAGGAGCCCTCGGTCCTAGATTAGCTTTGGGGGTAGTTCGTCACGTAGAGCGTGACTTCGACCGTTTTATTGTTTGGCACGTCGAGGTACTGACGGTTCCCTGGTTTTGCCCAATTATAAAACAAATGCGGCGCACTCCATAATTATCCAATTAGCAAACGTGACTACTTTGTACCGCCCTTTATATATTGTACTTCCGATCTATTTTTTATTTTCATTGTGTTCTTCGTTATATTTGTTCGTGACAAGAAAGCTGTCCATCATATCTAGAACATGCACAGAAATGATAAAAAAGATTTTTAATAAAAATAAAAATATTCGCGTCATCATATATTTATATGATTCACCAATTTATTAATCCGTCTCATTTTTTATTTAAACTTGTTATCCAAAGGATATTATTTTTTCGTACTTTTATCAGTATGATATTTTAAATTAATGATATTATTATGTAATATATTTTTGTATGTATATTTTTTATGTATATTTGTATTATTTATATGTATATTTATATTAATTTATTGCTTTATTTCAATTTTATCGGTCTATTATCTTTAAATCGCAAACATAGAATTATGATATAATGAGTTATGTGTGATTTATTTACCGAGGGGAGTAAATGTCATGCACAGATAAAAGCGAACCCTCGAGTGAATAAATGTCGAGGATACAAAGTGGTCTTTCCGTAAAGAACATAAAAAATGCACTTTTTTTAGCATGAATAATATTATTTTATTTATTTTATTTATTAATTAATATCGTTAAGATGACACATTAATAACAATCCAGAAATTTTGTATTTTTTATGAATTAAATCGAAATTGTATTAATTAATTTTGTTAAATTATAAAATATTAATGTATATAAAATATTATAATATAAAATACTAAATAAAAAAAAGTAAACAAAAAATCTCGAAAAATACTCCATATGATGAATTATTAATAAATAAATCTAAAAGAATAAATAAATTCTCTTATATCTATTTTTCATTTATGAAATTCGTATTTTTTTTATAATTATATGTTCAAAAAATCAAGATCTCTCTTGAGATGCTTAATATCTATATATTCGCGATTGAAGAATAATTAAAATAAAATTCTGCAATACAACACGCATGCTACATATATATGTGTATGTATACATATGCGTATTGAATACATATTACGTAATGAATACATATTACGTAATATTACGTAATAATAAGTAATGTTTTATTTTTCGGATGGCTGATGGTAAAACTTTACACTAATAAACGTATAGTAGTGAATTTTACACTAATAAACGTATAATGATATCTTATTTTATATACTAAGTGTCTTTGTTATGTCTCAGATTATGAATCATCATTATGGATTAGAAAATTTGATTTAGAAAATCCATTTGTTAGAAAATATGAAATTATTTATTATACAATTCATTATAATATATACATTATAATATACATAAGATCAAATATCTAACTAGCACGTGTTGAATAACTTGTAAATTACTATTATTAATATGAAAAATTGTTATATTAAAAAGTCGTATTATTTCGTATGAATCATAATATATTATATATCTATTTTTTTATAATATGGAATAATCTTTATGATGGAAATTTCGAAATCAATTCCACGTTTTTAAAATGGAATGTTATATTTTTTATGTTATAATTAAAAAATAAAAAAAATTTAATAAATAACGAAATATTCAGGAAAATAAGAACGAATGATAAGAAATTGAAAATTCAAACACATCAGTAAATTAGTAGCAATATTTATCAACAGAAAAAATCTTATTTTATTTATTTATCTTATCTTATTTATTATTATATTAAAATTTTAATTAAATTAATTAATTTTCTATTAAAGTAAATGTTTGAATTAATAACTTGTAACATTAAATAATGATACAATCTATTAATGGATGAATAAGCATTCTAAACTGTTTTTGGATCAAATATTAAAACAAACATATTTTTAAAATTTATTCATGCAATTTTCAGAATTCCTTCATATTCTCTACCGTTCTTATTCTCTACCTATTTTTAATAGCTTATTACGCTATTAAGAATATCTATTCTACAAGAAATAGTTTAAAAATATTATATTTGGTGAATAAAACGACCATAAAAGTCTCTCGCCAAAATCTATGATTGATTTGATGATTAGCTTTGTAAGATTCTCTTGATATATGATGACATATGATGTTTCAAAATTATCTTTGATAATTTCAAGAGTTGATTCTATAAAAACATTCTAAGATAAAAAATCGAACAAAAAAATGTCAAGCTTATAATGGAAATTGATTAAAGCCCATCAATGATAGATGAAATTTCGTGCATTCAAATGTTATATAGCATTAGATTTTGTGAACAGAATTTTTTTGATAACCGAAATTATAAAAACGCATTAAAAATTTTATAACAAATTTTTTCCTTATAAGCAGCATATTTGCAAATTCCATACCTATTTCAATTAAATATAATACAATTACAATTATAATACAATTAAAACTATTTAAAGTACTCGAATATATTATGACGATGACAAACTGTCAAAATCATTACTATATTTAAATATATTTCGGCATATGTAAAATTTCCCTGTCATTGATGAACTTTCATTATTTAAAAACTATTATAACTTTCATATTTAAGATATTTAAGAACTATTACAGCTTTGATATTTTTGTCTTAGAATGTTCCATAGAATTTATTTTTAAAGTTATTATCGATAGTAATTTGAGACAATTTATATAAATACTAATATATATAAATTTTATATCATATACATACAACATATAGTATACATACATGCACACATGCAGTATACATATATGCGCACACGAAATAATATAAAATGTATATATACATTTATTATATGTTTTAGATATGTGTGTGTGTGTTTATGCAAAAATGTTTTATATTAATAACATCGTTTTCATAAACCTATTCATATCTTATATTATTAATATTAAACTTGTACTATGCATGAGATAGGAAATAAATGAGCAGATAGAATAGATTTTGTTTTTGGTTTAATCTGTTGAATATATTTTCAAGGGAGAGGAACATATATATTATCTATTTGTTTACTTTTATACTTAAATAATAGAGCCAAGTTTTTATCAAATGAATTAAACAGTTTCCTTAAGTTTGGTGTTATTATCTTCTCCTACTTTCATCTCAATTTAGCTTTCTCTTTTCACGCATGCACGTACATGTATATATGCATCTACCTGTTCCGAGACTGGTTTCAAGTGGACTGCAAACACTTATGCTGCTGCAGTAGCAGCAGCAGCAGCAGCAGCAGTAGAGGCTCGAATCATGTAGAAATTATATATAAGACGAAGGACATAGGGACTATGATGAAGAAAAACTGATATAGTATGATCTGCGTCAAACTAAGTTTCTAAAATTATTTTTAACTTTTCTAATATCTGTTTTATCTATTTTAATAATCGCTTTCCCGAAGGAAGACGATAAAGTTTGATTTAAGAAAGAATAATAGATATTTCTTTTATTACATTGCAAAATTATTATATATAATGAAACAGATACATAGATTTATACATCTCAGATTTAAATCTCAGATTTTAATGCCGTTAATGATACATTTTTGATAATTATTAAAAATCATTTGGAATTAAAAATTCTTACAAAATTTCTTATAAAATGTTGAACTTATAATAATTTTTAAATAATAAACATCTAAAGAGATTATAATTAAATAATAATAATAAGATTTGTATAATTTGTATATTTTTGCACAATGCTGCATAATAGTTTCAGATATTTAAATATATCTTAAAATTTATTTTATTAATTGGTACTTATTTTAACATTTTTATTACATAGAAGATTGAAGATATCGTCATCATTGTGCAATATACTATGCTTTATTTCTGCTTTTTTTTAAGTTATATCTTTTATAAACTTCCTCTAAAACAAGACCAGAATCTTCCAGTTTTTATGCAATCTTAGTTAATCAAAAATTGAGATATACATTCTGTCAATTATATTGTGAACATATGTATATATAATCTCTTAATACTTATTTTATTACGATTAATAAAAATTTTTATGGATGTTTTTTGTGAACTGATTATATATCGGCGATAAATATTTATTAGATTTATAATATATGTATATATTTTTCGCGCACGTACGCACATACACATACACGCGTGTAAATAACTATATAATAATACTATACTGTACTATAATACTATATATGATAATACTATATATAATAACTATATATAATCAATAATATTAATTGTCATATCAATTTAACAAATTTTAAAATATTAGAAATATTAAAATATGCACGCAAACTTGTGTACGTATTTATCTCTTTTCATTCACTCTAGTAAGCGTTTTAATGTTAAGATATATTACACAAATCTATTAAATTGTTGTAGCAAATTGATATCACAACAATAATGAATATACTTACCAGAAAATAGATATAATAATTATACACACGTGAACAATTTCGAAAAAGGAAAAGGGATATGCAGTAAATAAGAATAGAACGAAAAGTATGCTTCTTTTCCAACATCTTTTCAGCTATTCACATATCGCGGTCTATTCATGCTACGTTTATCTACCTGCGCATCATAAAATCTCCATTAAAGACGGGTCCCATTCACGGGCGTGCAATGATGAAATTATCCCTTGGATCTTGGTAGATAGTCAATGTGTGTATATAAGTTCCCTTCTGACCCTTACTTCAAGAATGAAAAGAATATTTAATAATCTTTGACATAAAGAAGTTTAAACACTATTAGCTTAATTTTTTTTAATTACATGTTTGGCACTAACATTACATCTATTATAAAAATATAAATCATAATTTTACAATAAAATTAGTCGCTATCTAATACAATATTTTTTGTTATATTGTCTATATTGTTATCTATAGAAAAAGATTCTCACTGTTATAAATTTTTATGGTCTATTTAATTCATATATATATATAAATCATATATAGATCATATATAGATATATAAAATGTTATATCTAATGTTATATCTAAAATATCAGATTAGACTTATACTTCTCATAATTCCAATTTTTGTATATTTGTATATTATCATATTATTAATATAATATTGCTTGTTACATCAGAAACAAATGTTTAGTATTTCGTATGAATAACGCTTTTTTCATATAATTTAGCTTTATTATAAGATATGATATTTTCATTCATAATTAGAATATTAACTCGTAACATATTATGTTCTCATTATCAGCTTGTTTTTATGACTACATATATATACTTGCATGTATATCTGCATATATATGCGCGCGCGCGCGCGTGTGTGTGTACCAAAATAATATTGTTATCTTGTTATTTTATATTTTTATACGTGTTACATACATATAAAATATACACATATACGTATGTGATACGTATAAAAAATACGTATATAAGATAATGCGTATGTAAGATAATGAAATATAGCAATTATTTACATTCACTTTCCATGTTTTATTGCGCATTAAAATGATTTGATCATATCTTAATATCGATACGAAGCATATACAATTCTAACATTTTGATATAATTAGTAGTATGTCATTGCTGACGATGATACCGAATATGACATAAATTGGTTGATAAATGATAATATCGATAGCATACTTTCCGTGGGATATAAGGTACGAAACTTGTTTTCCATGGTGTGGGAATGACGGGCGTCACTGGCAGCGCCGCGGCTAATTTCCTCGGTATTGAGCCGTATTGTGCTCTAAATCGGCCTTCCCGCCCTCACAAACCCACCCACAAAATCCACGCGTCAGGGACGTGAACCCTCTAGTGCATTCGTCAGAGTCCATTGAAAGTGGGGTCAGCTATTTTGTTTGCGCGATAGCTTTGTCTGTGAATAGCTTTAATAGAAACTAACTTGCACCACTCTCGCTGGTATCCTTAACCCATCTATCTATGTGCATGTATACGCATGGAGAGAAAGAGGAGGGGGAAGGGAAAGGGAGGAAGTGTGTGTGGT
Organism: Eciton burchellii; assembly: GCA_020341155.1. NCBI lineage: Eukaryota > Metazoa > Arthropoda > Insecta > Hymenoptera > Formicidae > Eciton > Eciton burchellii. The sequence goes on along the minus strand of JAHMML010000036.1, from coordinate 1,550,708 downwards.
GTATGAGAGGGGGGGAGAGAGAGAGAGATTATCTTTCTTATTTAAGATAAAAAAAATGTAATGTGCTGTCATTTAATAAGCAATTGCTTAAATTGAAAATTTTATCTATTTTTAACTATTTCTTAATCGCATTTTTTTAAATTGATATGGAAAAAAATTAAATAATATTTTAATAAGTACAAGATTAAAAAATATTTAAAATATTTTATTTGAAATATGAATATTTTAAATAATATTTTAGTTTTTAATGTTATATGGGAAAATTTATTTGAAAATGATATTAATATGAAATTATGTGTTAATGTATTCAGAACTATACAAATTGTTTCCAAATTTGATATTGATATTATCATTTTATTAGTGCATTGCAATAACATTGATAGCTTGAACGCTGCATTTTGTTTTAATATTTTTTGTGTTTATTTTTATGATCAGTTTTGTAGTTAGTACATATGTGCATATATACATTTATTTAATAACATTAAATGAAAAAAGATATATTTTAAGCAATTTATTTTAAATACTTGAAAATATATAATCTGAATATATTTTTTGCGAAATACGAAATACAAAATGTGAAAGAAAATATGAAAAATTTTGAATTCTTCCGATTAGTAATGCAGATTTTCTTATTTGACAAGAAATACTAGTATAGTTGAAGATATAGAATATGAAGATATAGAAAACGAAGGGTGAGCAAACGGACAAAGGCGTCGAGAGGGATTCGCCTTCTTATAAAGACTATCCGACAGATAATCTCACTAATTACATTATGCCTCATTAAAGGCATCACCTGTCACTTGAAAACATGTATACATGGTTATTTCAATTCAGTTTTATGAAAGATTCTGCTTAAATATGCGAATATTATAATGAAAAAAGATAATGACATTTTTTATTTCATTTAGATTTAAAATACATGAAAGTATTCAAAAAGATTAATGAACATTTTGTGATTAAAAACGGTTTCAACGAATATTGGAGAACTGTTTTGAAGGATAACGCACTCATAAAAATTTATTAAATTTTATAAAATTTATTTGTACTGATCCATTATATTGTTACATTTTATAACAATACCCCAAAAGCGATGAGTGCATATTCATTTGTAATTGAGATAAAAAATTTATAAAAATAAAAATTATAAAAATTTATTTAATTTTTATATATTGATAAAATATTTTTGTTTTGAAAACATATTTGCAAATATTTTTTAATACTTTATTAGCATATTTTTTATTATTTTTCTTAAAAGAATTATATATATGTAAATTGCTTATTATTTTTATAAATTGTCTATTATTTTTTTATTCCAAAATAAATATAAAAATATTATTATTCTATAACAATATCTTTCTAATAACAATAATCTTTCTATAGTCAAAAAAAAATTGCAAATTTTTATTTATATTTACCGCACTTATCTTATTTTTTATTAATTCTAAATAAAAAATCATGTTTATAGTGAAACTTATATTGTTTAAAACCATGCTAAAGCGAGAAGTTATATTAAGTTTTAAGATACAGCTTATATTAAAAGAATTTTATTGGCCTAATTCAAAATAACTATTTTTATCGATCTTTAGCTGAATTGCTTTGATTTTTAATTCTTTGTTAAAACAAACTTTAAGTCTGCTAGAAAGCCAATCCTTAATTAAGGATTGACTTTCTCTTGTGCTTTCATAAGGACATCTATTGAATGTTAATTAAAAACTCTTGATGAAAATCTTGAAATCCACTGTCTAAATCAATTTGAGAAATTGATTAAATTATAAAATGTTTATATTAATTACGATATAGTTAATGTTATTATTGCGCTAAGAACGCTAGTATAATCAATAACATAATCAGAAATTATTGATAAATTTCAGTTTTGTTTGTTGTCCATTATCAATTCAGAAACATTTCAATTAATCATATTGAATTTATAAGATTATGTGATATCTTACACATAAACCTTTTTATTTTAGTTTAAAATATTTGTTTATATAAAATATATGTGTATATATATATATTTATATAAATATATATTTATATATTTCGAATCGACGTTATTACATCTTTATATTTGATTCGAAATGCTTTCCGTAATTATTGAAATTTTCGTTAAAAATTTTAGATTGAGAAACCGAAATTTGTGTGCTTTGTACAGCTGATCAAATCTTTCTCATGCGCATGAATAAATCTTTCTCTTACTTCTTTACATGTAATGCCTCAAAAGTAAATGGTCCGCATATCCGCTGTGAAGGAATGCTTTATTTGGGATCAAGTGATACACCTGTTCCATACTCTAATTTCCTCTTTTTTATTCTTTTCCGACCTTTGCTTCTTTGCAATATTTTAAGATTATGGAATAGAGTGACTACAATAATATATATATATATATATATATATATATATATATATATATATATATATATATCTATCAACTATGATAATATGATAATAAAATAAATTTATTTGTTTAATGCTTTTATAATATAAATTCAATTTTATTGTAGTTAGTATATCTGAATTAGCTTTCGAGTTGCTAATTCTTTCTTTGTCACTTCGATATTTCCGGTATTCACTTTATTAAGGAAAGAAATGTGATTGTCATCAAATAAGAATCATCAAGTAAAAAACTTAAATACTGATTTTATTCTATCATAATTGTTTATTAAATTTTTCTAAAGATATTTATAGCATTGAAAGATAAGCTTTCTGCTTATTTAAAATCAAGTTTTCCGCTATTGCTTGTTGGTAACAAATATTATTAATACAATTATTAATAATATATATTTAAATTAATATTGACAAGAAAGTAAAGAATTTAATAGACGCAATTATTGATATATTTAAATATATGATAATTATTTATCATTTATTTTATAATAACATATCTTCTCGCAAACATTTCCTCACGTTAATATTAAATATTTAATATAATGTTAATATTCGCTTAAGGAAAAAAAAATAGAAAGAGATTCTGTGGCATAATCAAAACAGTTGCGAAGATTATATTATTTTTATAATATTAATCAATAATACAGATTAATCAATAATACATCTTTAATTAATAATTATTTAAATTAATTCATCATTGTTCATAAGATCAAATTATATCTATGCAATATTATGTAATTGACATCATCTTTTGGATTTTAAAATTGATCGGATATATTCATTTTGCAACAAGACTTAATATTTTTTAAATTGTCAATTGCTAAATTTTCAAAAATCAATAATAATTTATTAGAAATATGCAACAATATTTAATAACTCAAACTATTATATAAATATCTTTTAGTATTCAAAACTGAAATTTAATACAAAAATTTTATAAATTTTATTCTTTATAGATTAGTACATTGTAAAAAATTTTTTTACTCCGACGTCTTTATGTTTTGTTTTTGAAGCATTTTTTTTTAGTTTTCCTCTATGTTCTTTGTTTGCTTTCATTTCAATTAACCTTCAAGCCACGAAGCAGCTAAGATGGCTTACGATATGTAAGGGAGAACAGCTATACAAAGGGCGCAATTGAATGAGATTAATTCAAAAACGTCGACAACTCTCACGTCCCTTGGTATATACATCCGTTTTGCGATGAAAACTTTATAGGACGAAGACAAACCAGAAAAGAATTTGAATAGAAAATTTCATTTTGAATAAACAATTTTAATATGTATAATAAATAATACATTCGCAGAGATATTTTAACAACTAGACATTAAAAAATTATGTTAACTTTTAAAAGTTTTGCATATAATTTTGGATTTTTTATTTTTATGAATGCTGTATACTTTCCTAATAGTCTAGAATTTTTAGTTAGCTTTCTAATACAATTTTTTATTAACTCCCGAAACCAATTGCATAGCATTCCTTACGCATTTTCTTTTTATAGTGATAGAATTGCGTCATAATAGCTTTACGGGCACGGAATTTTTTTTCATTATAACTTGGCATAATTGTTTTGCGCTTGACTGCTTTGAGAAGGCAAGGCAGGTTTGCTTTAGACGCGTTTGAAATATCAGAAAACCGCAGTAATGCTCGAAATTCGAGGATAAAATTCTCGTGGAAAGCAAAGAAAAGGTGAGTCGGACTCCGAAGGGTGCGGTTTTCCACCTCATTTCCGCGCGGATTGAGGGAACAAGGATTGTGGATAAGAATTCGGAACTTCTTTCCCTTTTCACTTGCCTCTTCTTCAGTTTTCACCACTCTCTCAATCTTTTCTATTGTGCCTTTTCATAGTAAATGATGAAGACAATCCGCTGAATCCGATAAGCACCCACACAGTGAAGAATTTTTATATGTAAGCTAGTTGTTATAATTTCATTCTTTTTTTACTTTTTTTGCAATATATATAAAACAAATTAAAAAATTTGGCATTTTCAGAAAGAAAAAACTTATTTTTTATAATTAATAATTATTTTTTATAATTTTAATTTTTCTATTTTTTAAGAAGATATACTATATTTGTACAAGTCTATTTTCAACTTACAAACATTTTTTAGCATTGATACTTTCACGTTTATAATAATAATAATAATAATAATAATAAATATATCATTAAGACATATATATCGTATCATTACATATGTTTTATATATATATAATATATATAATATATATATATATATATTTATATATATATTATATATATTATATATATTATATTTAATTATATTATATTATATATTATGTATTATATATGTATTTTATATATATATATATATATATATATATATATATAAAATATATGTAATGATACGAATATATATTTTTTGCAACAGCACGATGTCTATATAATATTATTTCCTTAAAATTGTCAATGTTTTTTGATCTTTTTATCATCGAAGGTGTGAAATGCCATACTCAATATTTGGGAATTATGATACATTTCGAATCTTATGAACGTATCAGGTTTCTCTAAATCCTCTGATTCAAAACTGAATCAAGATCCTTCCAAGTGGGTCTTTCTTATTTTGAACGATTCCGTTTAAACTGTTTTGACTTGTTGATCTATCCTATTTGTAAAGGATTCAGTTTCATCTTTTTCGAGATTCCAACTAATGATATGCGATGAATTAGGATTTTGCTGTCAAAGAAATCGTTAAAGAGAATTTTTATCATTTATGTTTTAATGATATTACAATAATTTAAATCATGTTTTGTTTTCACGAAGATTTTAAATATTAATGATATTTATAAAATAGAATATATTTTTATTTACTTTATTTATAATAATATTAATTTATAACACTGCTATTAATATTCTATGCTAATGATATTCACATACACTAATAATATTCTGTTAAAAAAATTTGTGTATGATATAAAAATTAATATAATGAATAAATGAAATTATCAAGTCAGCAAAAGTAAAAAGTGAATTTTTACATTGTTCATTTTTACATGTCGGATTTTTTAATTCAACTGTTTAACAGATAAAAATATTAGCTATATATATATATATATATATATATATAAGATTTTCTTTTACGCTACTTAACTTACTTAAAAAAAAAAAAGATTAAAAATTGATACGAAGAACTAGTCGCTTTTATCAAGTATCTCAAGTATAATATGAAACTAATATATCAGTTTTATGCTTTTATACAATATTGCTACAATACTATCATAATATTTTAAATATTGTTGCTAATTAGCCAATTTATAGAGCAAAGTATATCCTTAAATTATATAATTATTAAATTGTTGCAAACAAAATGATTGTTTCTGAATTATAAAATTTAAGTTCTTAGAAAATATTTATATTTTATATAAATTTAAAATTTAAAATTTATTAAGTACGCAAATTAATTCGATGGTTTAATATTTAATGCCTTATAATTCCATTTGATTAAATATTTTCCCATTCTTTTGCAATTTGCCGAAAAGAAATGCATTTACATCTACATTTTTAAAATATTATGTCTGTCGAAACAAAAGTTATACAACCATAAATACAATGGCATTTGAGAAATAGTATGAGAAAATAGTATTTGAAATTATTTTTGAGTTTCAGTTAAAAGAAATGTTGTTGAACTCATGGAAATGATTTGTTTTACTTTGGATAAAATGTTTATGTTAAATAAAAAATAATATCGTAAATTTTGCAATGGAGATTTGATTATGATCACAATTTTGATATTATGAATCAAGAATGTTCCGCCAATCAAAAAAGATTGAAAATGGAAAACTGTGACAGCTGTTGAAAATTTTATTTAAGATCCACAGAAATATGGATAACTGTAACTTAAAGTTATTGTAAAATTATTATTCATCTATACACTTGCATCAGGAGAGAAGAATAAATTAGTTCCACATGAATTCAACTCGAAAAATAGCAAAAATTCAAACTAGCACAACTTTCTCGCTGATCCGTTTTAAAAGAAATGATTTTTTTGTATAACGGATGGTGAAAAATGGCTGATTAAAAGCAAAAAATTATGCATAGGTTTAAGATAATCGTCGACTCCGAAACTCCGAAATTCAACATTTAAACATTTTGCCAAGAAGATTTTGCTATGTAATATAAAAGATATAATAAACTATGAATTGTTAAATTCTGATCTCTTTATTAGATTGTTATTGTAGAGCGGCAAGTTAGCAGTTTATATATTTTAACGATATCTTAGAGCAAGAAAGAATCGTATTAATCAGGAAATTATTCAAATTACTTGGTAATATAATAATATTCGATCATAAAGAATGTCATTTTGAGTTGGAAAATTTTCTCTCATGTGTCTTGTTCAACAAATATAGCTATTTATTACTTGTTCCAATTGTTCTAACATGATTAATTCATGATTAATATATTTCGAAATAATGCAAAAAATTTGAAAAAGTCTTGATTTTATCAAATCGAAATCATCAAATTTTTTCAATAAAGATATTCCTCAACTATCACATAGATGAGGTAAAGTCAAAAAATAAAGGAATTTACTTAGAATTAGATTTTATTTAGAACATTAAACTTTGATATTTGATTTTTTAAATAAGTTTTGAATTTTGTGAAGAAAGATATCAGATTAATTTGTACATGTAATACTATATTAAAAAAAATACTTTTCATTTACTTCAATACATTTCTTCCATGATATAGATTCATTAATATTTTTTTCACAGAAACCAAAAATAAAAAAGGCAAACTCGAGTGCATTTCTTTATTAATTTCTTCATTCTTCATTTTTGATCGCTTTTTCTTTCAAAAGTTTATCGAAATATAATTAAATAATCTGTTGATGAAAGATCAGAAAAGATAAGAAAGTGGAAAATGAACTTCATACTTTAATTTTTGCAAATTTTTTACAATTTATAATTTGTAATTAAATGTCATGAAGAATAAAACTGCATTTCTTGGCTATACTGCCGAATATGCAATATTTCATGCATACTTTTCGGATAGTATTTGTCAACATTTGTTGTTCCATTTTTTTTGGATAAATAAATCATTCCTCGTTGTTTATCAAACATATATCAAAATTTTCGCGAATGAAGATTGGTGGATCGTATGTTTTGGAATTTCACTTGTATTTATTTTCTATACAAAATATCGCCGTATATTATTCTATGGAATCCATCTTTCATGTAATAATTCTATAATAATTCTATGAAATCTTTTAATTATTATCGAGAAAAAGAAAACAAAGAAAACTGATTTCTAAATGATATATATAACAGTATATCTACAAACCAAACAGACTGAGCTACAAAGATAGAAAGTTTAAATATTGAATGATTAAAATGTAGATTTTAATAAAACTATTATAGTATTCTTAAAAAATTAAAAAAAAAACAGATAACTATTTTAATAAAAGAAATGTTTTATACAAGTAAAATAAGAATTTTTGTATTCATATATATATATATATATATATATATATATATATATATATATATATATATATGAATATATATATGAACATTTGATTTTATAATTTATACAAAAATCAAAGCATACAAAATGTCTGCTTGGAAAAAAAAGGAGGGAAAGAGGAAACAAGCGATGCTGATATCCATTAAAAAGAAATCTTCCTATTAGTACTTCTTTCGATGCAGTATTTATGCAGTATGAAAGATGATGATTTACTTTGCAAGGAACGAAATTTGACGAATAGAACATATTTGCTGTTAAGAGAGACATAACATATGAAGAAGTGAAAAAGAAAGGAAGAATCAGGGAAGAACACAGAAAGAGAGAATGATGAGAGTGAAATATCCTCAATAGTTCTAAGATAGTCTTTACTTATATTCTGTAGTTCCGTTGTACAGTGACCATTCTCTCTCTCTCTCTCTCTCTCTCTCTCTCTCTCTCTCTCTCTCTCTCTCTCTCTCTCTCTCTCTCTTTTCCTGATACCTTTATATAATATAAAGATAAGGGAAAATTATATAATATATAAACATCTTATCTTTTTCTTTTTTCTTTTCTTTTCCTTTCTTCCTTTTCTTTGTGTTATTCCTCATTCTTTTTCTTTCACCAGATAATGCACGCGCGTGCGTCCTTGTAAAATTTTGAAAATTTTAAATGTTATAATAAGAATGCGAAATAATCATATATTATTAAATAATTAAAGATTTCCACTTTTTAACATATTGCGTTTTGTATTATTCATTTATATGATACATATTATATTATTGTATATATTAAAACGTAGCAAAATATCTTTAAAAAATTAGCTTAGAAAAAAGATTAAAGAAAGCTCTGGGTTCAATAACACTAGATCCAATAATTTATAAATTAGCACATTAATTATCTGTTAATTATTTTTTCGGTTCTCACTCTCTTTTTTTCTTTCTCTCTCTTTCTGTATCTTGTTTTTTATTAAATTTCAGATCTTAAGATCCATTCTAGTGCGATGGTTTCTTAAGAAACACTTTTATTTAATTTGGGAGAGCACTATGCAAATTTGATGCAATCTAAAATAGATCCTACCAAAACAATTCTTATGAATTAAATTGTGGAAAATATTTATGTAGCTTATGAAAAAAATTGTGTGAAATTAATTCAATTAATTCATTAAATCAATTCAATTCATTAATCCAAATTAATTAATACTAATAAATTAGTTGATATAATATTTAGCTATGAATAAAATAGTTTCGAGATAGAAAACTTATCATATGCTGCATTTACATATGTGCAAAATACAAAATATCTTTTTATTTGATTTGATTTATTTATTTTTATTTATTCGATATGTTCAAGAGTGAAGTTTTCTAATTAATAAAGAAAAAACAATGAAAAAATATTTAAGAAAAAATATCTTATATCGCTTTAATGGCATTCATCATTTAATACATATATTATAATTAAATCATTCTATACATTATTATATCTAAATTATCTGACTATTAATTTTTGCAATATATGATTTTATGCATAGATCGTTGTACAAGATTGCAACTAAAAGTTATTTATACTATACTGGGAAATAAATGATTATTAATAAGGCTAAGTAAAGGCGTCATACAAGATGCTATCATTCATTGGATTACTGCGAAAAATCGATATATTTTCTTCTCTCTTGCTACTTCAGTTTAGTAATATTCTCTTCTTTTTTTTCTGTTCTTTATTTCTTCTCTCCTTCCTTTCCTCTTTCTCTCCCCCTGCCCTCTCGCTCCCCCCCCCCCTCTTCCTTGCCCTCTCCCCAATCTCTCTCTTTCTCTCTTATTTCCGCGCATCTATGTACAGTTTACCTTTGAATACATCTCTCCTCTCCTGCTTCTTCTCCAGCACTATCGGTGCCGTTGCCTCCAATTTCTCCGTCACGGTCTCATGGAGGATTCTCGAGAGTCCTCATCACCCTCTGGGCCATCCAACCGAGCTCTGTCCGGCAGTCTCCATGCCAACACCCGCTCGATAAATTTATTGGTCGCCTCTGACACGACTACTGCTGAATTGTGTCTCTTCCGTGTTCGCCAACGTAGTCACATACGTGAAAGATAGGCCTCATTGAATTATATTAATTTCCATTGCATTCCGATCTTTTCACTTTCTGATAAAGACTAAATGCATTGAATAATCCACATATTTTTTTTAACATAAGATAAAAATAATGTATATATTATGTATGCATAATGTATCAAAATATTTGCCCTCATCTTCCATGACTTTTCACCATCTATTGGATAAATTTTAGATTTTTTCATGAAAGAGATTCTCTGTATCCTAGTTATATCTTGAAAATATTATTCAATTAAAGAATGTTGCATCGATTAGAATAAATGATAATACAAAAATATCCGAATTTTTAATCCGAATACGCGAAAAAATATAACTCTTTATTGCTTGCGATATTATAAAATTAATGTTTTACAAAATTATATTTATTATTAAATCATGACATATGAAATATTCATATATCATGATTATATACATATACATATTTCACAAATTTTGGTAACAACTTAAAAATGCGAGAAAGACAAGAATTTATTTGAAATTTAAGTATATCAAAATCCTAGAAAAAATATATATATAATATATTAGATGCTCATGCGTGCATGTGTATATATATTATAGACAAACTGTACATATTAAGAAAGTATATTTTGAGATAAATTTCTGATTTCAGCTTGATTAAGATCAATCAAGCAGAAAATTTTCTATAAACATGAATTAAATTCAAGTTATTTATGTACAAGCTACAAATTATATTACAATTATGTTGAAAATTATCTACATTATATTTGTATCTTTTTTGCACATATTACAATATATTATATTACGATTATACTCTTGCATTCTATTGCAAGAAGTAACGAATATCTATCATATATTTATGTATTGCATATTTTGCATATTTTTATTGTATTTTTCTTTTTTTCTTCTTATTTGTTTCATCGTTCATGATAAACTTTAAGTTAAAAGAAACCAAAATTACATAATGTTTGTTTACACGAATCATATTTGATACACTTATACGCATTTCGTACAGTGATTGATTTATACAACGAGAATATTTCTATAATAAATATTTACCTCCGTTCACATATGAAGGTATTATTAAGATATTATACTGTTTTATATTGATATTATAAAATTATTATTATAAATTGTGTTATTATAAATAACACAAATCTTGACTCCCCACATGTACATATAAATTTAGATTTGGTTCAAAATACAAAATAAGATAATATAGAATAAAATGTGTATAAATTATGTGTAAATTATTTTTAAAATGTATTCAATATGTATTCAAATGTATCACATATTTCGTTCCATATAAAGTTTCATTACTATAACTTCACATTCTAATTTCATATATAATTATAACTATGCTGTCTCATGCTGAATAATTTTGTATTTGGATAATATATATGTAAAACTAATAGATATATCATCATTAGAAATATTCTATTCTTGCTTTTTTCATAAATTTAATCATTGCTTCCTCTATAATTTCTCATGAGATATTTATATTGCATTAATATTTAGCGATAATGAATTCACCGAAATAAATTTCTTTGTATACGTTCGTGTTGCTATTATCGGACGTATCGGACGTGTCGAAGATAATATTTGTCATTATTAATATCAACCATTTAATTATTATCAAGTATTAATATTTTTATAAACTATCAATTATAAATCACAAAATATAAGATAATGTGCAATTCTGTGATCGATGAAAATTAATAGCGCCCTAAGTTGCTTGACATACTACTTTCTAATTTCCATAAATCTTCATGTTTAAAATTATGTATTTAAATGACAGTCATATAAGACCTCGCAGAAGAACAGTAAATGTAAATGTTATCTCCATGTAATTATTTAAGCTGTTTGTACTTATGAAATGCGCACGCAAAAACCACATCAGGTTACGAAATTCATATTCTTATTGAATTAATAACTTGTTTTATTGTTGATGTGATATAGTTTACAGTTCTTCATATTTTTGTATTATTATATTTAAAAGCTAATAAATAACAATCGCATCTGTTTCGCAAAAGCTAACAAACTTGCAAACATATGAAGATTGTTTTATAAGTATCGTATCATATTTATTTATAATGTAACATTAATATATTATTAGTAATATATTGCATTTTTAAATAATATGTTGTAATTATAGTTATGACTATTAGTATCCATATTTTTCATATACTTTCATATTTATATTCACATTTTTTCTTTATTTGCAAATATCAATTTTCTTACAGAAGCTCCAAGTAGATTAGGATACATAATATTATGATCGAAATTATATTAGCTGAATTATCATATTAATAGATATTATGACATTGTTTATTTATGACATATTTGAGACGACAATCTGATAATAACGATTCCAAAACTGCAAATGTTCTGTTCATCCGTTTGTCGAAACAATTCAATCCATGCCTCGATGAGCTTCAGGAATCAGTAAAACCGAAACTGAAGTGCAGAAAAGCTCCGATTTCCGGCTCGTGAGTATTTAGCAGAGCTTTCCAATTGCATTTCGATATCGATGACTAAACGAGAGTTTCATAGCAATATGAAAGAGAAAGATAGAGAAGCCACTCATTTGCGCTAGTTTCTAGTAACTGATTCTATATTTAACGATCGATTTACTGTTGACATTCATTAAGACAGAAATATCTTATATAATTGTCTCTTTTTACATCCGAATCTTGATTTTATTAAAAATATAAATCTTTAATCTTGATTTAAAAATATAAAATTTATTAATTTTATACTTTACTTATTTTCGTTTCAAATACAATTAATTATTTCTATATATGTATTCTGTAAAATATTTCTGATAGATATAATATACATATATTGGAAAAGTACTTAATACACTAGAATATCTTTAAATATTATTTCTCAAATACTAAAGTATCTAAATCAAAAGATATAATAATGTAACGTCAAATTCACGTGACAAACCAGAAACAAGCAACGAAACTTATTACTGAATCGAATACATGTTTATGTAAAATCTCTAATTGAACAGAAAGTTTCAATTGAAACAAAGATGCTTATCGTATTTTCTTAACAATTGAGCTATTGATTAGTTATTGATTTATAAATAGATTTAATTTCATATAATTATATTATAAAATATATTTATAACAATTATAACAATTATAATAATATATAATTTATATTATAAAATATAATATATATACTTATTTTTATATCCTGTGAGAGGAGATTCTATCATAAAAATCAAAATAGCTAAATTTTATATTTCGAAATTTAAGAACGTCGCTCAATATATATAGTTTGAATCTTTTGATACTAAAATAATAAATAAAAGTAGTAACTAAAAAGATCAGATGTTATATGACATGTTATTTGAAATGCTGCTGATGTAAGCACAAAAGTCGTTAATTATTACAGTATTATTATTCTTAATAACAGATTTTCTAATAAATTTCATAATATAATTATAATTTCAAAATCATAATATTCATTATGATTTTCTTTTATTATATGCAATTGCAAACTAAGTATCATATTACAATATCAAAAGAATTTAAAATATTAAATTTATTAGAAAATCTGTTATTAAGAATAATAATACTGTAATGAATATTATGATTTTCTTATAATAAATATTATGATTTTCTTGAAGAAAAATTGATTTGATCCTCTTTTTTTTCTAAATTCGTTTTTCAAAGTATATATGAATGAACACATAATGGAAATTTAGGAAACATATATAGCATTCATATATGCATACATATATGCAATTATTTTTATAAATGCCCAAGAGTAGAAATATGTTTGGCACAGTTCTTTTCATATTAAAACTTTAAAAAGATATAACTTAAGAAGGCAAAGAAGAAAAACAAATAAAAAGAAAATAAAAAGAGATGTGGATTATTAAAATTAAATGCTATATCAATCAACTCATTTGATCCTATTTTATTTTTTATTCCGGTCCTATTCCGTTTTGTCAACTGATTTGTTGAGGTGCTAGAACAGCTGTCTTTCTGAGAATTTCCATTACTGCTAACTAAAAAGTGGAAGTAAAAAGAAAGAAAAGAGGCTTAAAATTATAGTTGATTTCTTTCGTCTCTGTGAAAATATTTATGAAAATATTCGAGAATACGGAAGAATAAGAAAAGAATGTTGGAGAAAGGAAAAAGAATCAGAAATATGATGTGATAAAATAGAATGAATCGAAAAGAGAATGCTAGAGAGAGATAGAACAATAAATGATTTGGCAAAAAGAGAGAAATTACTTGATTAATTAGCTTCATAAAGAAGAAAGTTTTTCATGTACTATAGATGTACCAACTGTAATGCAGACATGTCGACGATTTCAAAAGTGCACCTTTAGCTTTGAGTCCCATCAATCTTTTTTCTCCTTTTTCTCTTCTTTTTCTCTTCTTTTTCTCTTACTCTTCCTTCTCTTCGTCATTTTCTCTCGTCCCTGTTTATAAGTAGGCAGAACAAAGCTACCGGAAATCGTCCGAGTGGTGCTTCAGTCCTGATGACGCCATCTTATATCTGAATGTATTGAGTTTTAAAAGGGGAATACGTGTGTATATGCATTTTTGCAAGCAGTATACAAATGCAAATTTTCATTTCTTTCTATTTTTTCTTTTATCATTTTTTTTTACTTTTAATTTAATTGCATATAAATTTTATCACAAAAAATATTATAAACAAATATTTTCCGTAGTATATTAATAATATAATAAGTTTCAACATTTGTAAAAGGCAATAAATTTTTAAAAAGAAAATATTTTTCTTAACTCTGATATGTATATATATAATTGTATATATATATATATTTGTACATATATAATTTAAAGATTCTTTAAATTAATATGGATTGATATGAATACTAATAATTTATAGGACATAAAAGTTTTTTCACATAATAATTGATCTTGAAAATCTTGAAATTTATCCGTTTTTCTTATCAATTTAGGATACTTCATATATATATTCTCATATAATTTTTTCGTATTTCGTAAAGGAAGACAAAATGAGAAAAGGAATATTATCCCTTATTATATATTTATTTTTTTATTTAGTTGTATTATATCATATTATACTATATATCTACAATTATCTAAACATATAAAAGATCTAGATTTTCGATAGAAATAATATTCACGTAAGACAATATAATTAAAAAGAAGTAAAGATTAAGATTAATCATTCGGTTAATGTCGAAATCAATATTTATGTTTGTAATTAATATTTTATCAAGAATAATTTGTATAATTTTATGTGTAAAAATTGTAATTTTTTGAATTTCTTTATTTTAATTGTTTTAGAGTTGAATCATGTTTTAAAGAGAAAAGGAAAAAAATAATAATACATTTTTTTTTAATCAATCAATAAGCTTTCTTTATATGAAATAATAAATTCCAAAAATTTTTTTTTATTCTTTATTTTATGCCATTATTTTTTTAATTATTTGAGATAAATTGTAAATATCTTTATTTAAAATATTCTTGAATTCTTAATAAGTTATATATGCTATATAAATATTTATTATATTACTAACTGTCCAATTTACTAGCTCATTATAATTAGAAACTGTAATCTTTAATTTAACTGTAATTTAACTGTCTTTGATAATATGATTATACTATTAATTAATACTAAGGGATATCAATTATAGCTCGTAAATATCACTTACAAATTTGATATGGACATGCATATAATGCAACCAGGAGAGAGAATAAAACAAAATATATCCTGATATCTACGACAATGGTGATAGCAGGTCGAACATAGACGGGAAAGCGTAATTTCAGTTTGAAACAGGGACGGGAGAAGCCGACCCACATCGAGGTTTCGAGTGTTTATACTGCTGACGCGGCAATCCAATTCAATCGAATACTCATGGCTAGTAGATACCCGCACAATACATATACATAATATATATGAACAAATCATTCTTTTTTTTATGACGTTGTTTGTTGCTTTTTCTATTTCTAATAATTTTTATATTAATAAGCCATGAATTATTATAGACTGCATATACGAAAGCTTATACGAAGCATCTTCAATTACAAGTCATAAGATTATCATATTTAAATTAGATATGATCTAGATACGAAATATATTTAAATATGAATTAGATGATTTGGTTAATAAATGAATTAAATAATTCAAATAATTCAATATGATCAGAATCCATTACATATTATTGAAACAGTTTTTATAAAAATCAAATTTTACAAAAATTTGTGTAACAAGATAAAATGATATTTAGAGAATAATAAATAGAAATAAGTAACGCATAGTATGTTAAAAAGAAAAGTACACGACTTCAGAAATCTACAATATCCACTAAAGAAAATGTTAATAAATCTGAGTAAAAGAATTAATTCTAGTAGTGCTTTTTTTATTCTAATAACAACTCGCTAATTTTTACTCGACATAGATAGTATATAAATGTAATATTATTTGACTATGATAATATAATGAATATTATGCTGAAATCATGTTTGAATAATTATACATATATGAAGTAAGATTAACAATGTTATAAATAAAAATCTTAGAAAATATCAATGACATAAACAAAGTATTAAGAATTGTTAATATGAAAAAGTACTAGTATTAAGAAGCATATTTTTACCAATATTTCTTATTTTTGTTAAAATCATACCAAAATCATTTATCATATATATATATATGTATATGTATATGTATGTATATGTTGGAATGCTACACATAGCATGACAATGAAGTTTCATGAGATTGAAACCATAAGAAAGTACAAAAAAGACCAGAAATTCTTATTGATCCAATATAATCCTCATCTTTGAAGATTGTTTACATTGCTCATACAACAAATTAAATGTCCAAGAAAACACTTATTTCTGAATGTCGTCACAGTTATGTGTGGATTGGTGATATATACTCAAATTTTGTGTTTTTCAACACAATTTTTAATTTAGGAAATAAAAAGAATCAACTGGTATTGAGTCAAACAAATACAGCGAATAACCTAGGATGAATTTGCTATTTTGTTAAAAACTCAAAGACAACAAATCGAAAAATACATCAATGCATTGTTATGCAAACTAAATCAGGACTTACTAAATTCAGATCTTGAACGAATTCGAGCGATTGAGTTTTTATCAAATCTACCATTAATAGCCTACTTTTCGATATTCGTGATAAATGATATTTTTAGCATCGAAAAACGCAATCAATTTTATTTTCATTTAAGATTTTTGCATTGTCTGAATCTTTCAAATACATTTGTTCTTGATGAACATATGCATATCTTCATATGTAGTTTTCAATACTTCAAACGTTTTAATAGCTGTTTTCTTTAATTTTACGTGATATGTGATTATTGTTCTTTGTCCTATTTTAAAAACTTCAATACGACAAAAAAATTAGCTTCATTAATGTAATTGTCAAATTCGAATCAGATCAACCAAATTAGTTGAAAGTAACATATCATAAACGAATCTTTTCTTTAGCCAATCTTGTTGATCCCTGATAATAATATCTATTATAATAGTATTTAATAGTCTAGAAATTTAATTGTCAGTGTTATATATTATTATTATCATATATATTATTACTATAGCATATTATTATTCGATAATGTATACTGCAATTTTAATATATTAATCGAATATATTAAATATTTAAAATATAGAAATAAATATCTATATATATGTATGTTTCTACTTCCTCGTGCACAGAAATATAATCAATTGTAATGTAATACATAATTTATGTCCGTAATTCTTATTCTTGCTTCGAGTTTAACTTAATATCTAATTAAATATTATAGTTGTCTTAATACAATGATATGTGTGTGTATGACTTTGATTTGTGGTAGAGTTGAAACGAGCCAAGCTAACGTGCGAGCTAACTGCAAAGACGCATTATTATCATAAATGCAACAATAACGAGGGATAATCCAATGTGTAAACTATTAAACCCTCTTTCCCTTCCCCTATTCGAGATCGAGGGTGAGGATTATCACAAGGGTTGGGTAGTATGAGCTGTCTACAGGGGATGTTATTATTGCTGAAGAATGGGAGAACTTTGCCTCTTTTTCTTTCTCTTTCTCTATATAGACACCATGATCGTTCAAATGTGATATTTAAATGTATGCAAGACTCTTTCAATGTCGAATGATATTTGACATTATTTGTTCACTTTTATTATCATCAATATTAATGGAAATAAATTATATAGTTATGATTACGTCAACGATATTCTTTATATCTATATACATCTATATACATCTATTACATCTATCTCAATTTTATAGATATAGAAAAGTTTATGGCATAGAAGAAAAATTATGCTTTATTTTGCAAATAGAAAGTTTCTCATTGAGAGATACAAACAAGACTATAGATTTATATGCATGAAAATGATTTTATTTTAAAGAAATCACTATTTATCATAATTTTCTATTTTTAGATATTATGCGTTTAATTTAATTGAATATCCTATTAATATCTTAAATTGAAATTTTGTTTATTTTTCAGATTAATTTATATTATTTTATTACATAAGTTAACAAAACATTAATTGAGATAATATTTCCAATTATTATTATAAAATTTATATAATATCCCAATTAAAATTGATTTTCCTGATTATTTACATACATAATAATATATATGCCAAAAAATATGCTAATTCTATAAACTGATTTGATAAAATATATATGATCCGATCGATTGGTTTGGAAAAATATCTATTCATATGTTAACAAAAAAGTAATAATATTTCATTTTAAGAACAATATAATAATTTTCACTTATGTATATTATTATTATATATTACTGAAAAATAATGCCATCAATAAACAAATAATCATATAAAATATCGATTCATAATATACTAATGTTGGATATATTGATAAGGAAAATGTTTTCTTCTAAACGTATGATTCTTGAATCTATCACCTATTACTTATTTTATTTTTGGACATATTTATTATAAAATTTTTATTTATTCTGATGAATATTACGTATTCTTGAAGTTTGGCAGTAATTTTGTTCAACATCCTATATTTAAAAAAAAAACTTAATGTATTTGCATATAGTAATATTTTAAATGTACAATTTTTTATATTATGTAAAAAATTTCAATATATTTTACCTTTTTTAATTTTTCTTTCAATTAGTATTAATTTTTTTCTTTTTCAATTATAGAATTTCTATTACTTCTTAATTGTAATTGCAATCACATTTGCACACATACATACACACACAATTTTATATTATGTAATGTTTAATTATATCGCAATTAATAACTATAACTAGGTTACTTATGATATCTATCCGGAAATAGTTTTGAAAGTCCATTATTAACGCTAGATCTAGTAAGGCTATCATAATATTTTACAATGTAGGAAAATGCGAAGCATACGCTCATCTAATAGCGTTACTAAGTCTTACACAATGTATTATTTGAGGACTAAAGACACGCGTCGGCACGCTCCCATTTATTTAGGCGACTATATTATGTTTATCCATCTCTCTCTTTCTTTTTTTTGTTTTCTTTTATTTATCTCAATTATTGAAAATAACTGCATATTTATTATAATTCATTCCTATGTATTTTCAACAAAATTATATCTTACTGAAAAAGATTTTAGGTCTTTATTATTGATATTATATTATATTATTGATATAAATTATATTATATTATTATATTATTGATATTATATTATTGATCAATAAATTAATATTGATATTTTATTATATTATATTTTATATATTATATTACGGATATTGAACAAATCATAATTTTTAGAATTAATTTTTGTTCCGTTTAAGGTACTAAAATTTAAACTGTTCTTTTTTTACTGATGTGATTTTGACAATTGATTTTTGAAAAATTAAAAATTTTAGATAGTCTGTGTATTGCGTTTTTATTTTCTGTTTCTATCACTTTTTATTTTATTTGTATCTCAGATTGAAAAAATATAAAATAGTTAAAAAATAATCAGCATTTAGGTTGTTTCAATCATTAATGGCATTTGAAAGAATATGGTTTCTATTTCTTCTGATTTTATCCTACTTTCTATTATTACCAGGATTGGAAATTATAATATTTTTACAACCAAAAAGGTAAAAGTTAAAAGGTTAAAGTCGAAAAGACCATTTTTAGATATCTTGAAATGGTCAATAGTATTTGAAAAAGTATTTTCTGTATCGCTTTATATTATCATTTATTTCATTAGTATCTCAAAAAGTTTGATAATCTTTCCTATAATCTTTCCGAGATTCAACAAACACTAATTACTAATTTGACATAATTGACTGTAATTTCGAATTTTTTGAGAAATATTTTCTTAATTACTACTATCTTAAAAAAATACTTAATTACGTACTTTTGTCAAATTTCGAATATGATTTCCGATTCTTTGGAATATAAACGAAATAAAGAAAGAGAAATAAACATATATAATGTTCTCTGAAATGTTATTGGTTTCTTCATAAATTCTGACATCTTCGTAAATAGGCGAAGTGGATTTTGCAGGTGTTATATTTTCTAATTCTTTGAAGTAATTACAAAGGAAACAAACGGAGATAAATGATATCTTTTCGGATGCATTTTAATAGAATTAAAATATCTTATTCCTGAATTCTAATTATTTCTTAATCATTTCTTCTTTCTAATGTATTTTTTCCTCTTCGAAATACCAAAAAACACGAAAAGTAATACAAACGAAGCATGTATAGATTATCACAAACAAAAATACAAATGCTTAAAGTTTCAATTTTTTGAACATCGATTGTCAACTGTCCTTCCCTTGCTTATTTTTATAAATCCGAAATTATATAATGTTAGTTTACAATGTTTATATTATAAACTTTTTAAACTTAATATAATGCATAATTATGATTAATCTATATTAACTTTGAAAATAATAACAAAATACATAATAGCATTTAAATTTTCTTTTGTATTAATATATCAGTTGCATTTGTCTTTAGGCTATCGAAGCGATGACTACCAATGGAGACATGCTTATAATAATGCTGGTTCAAGTCAAATGCGGGGATCATGGAACCCTGGTTTTGGTTTACCTCGGAGTTATCCTGTGCCTCAAGAATATCAACAACGTCGTAATCATTATGGCAGTCATCAATTGCAATCTCGAAATATCAGCTATTATCAGGGTGCGCAGCAAGGTTATCCTAATCAACGGGTATGTTTTTTTAAGTATGTGTGTTATAAAATTAAATTGAAAATTAAAATTATAATTGAGGAAAATTTACTATAAAGAATAAAGATAAATTCTTTAAATTGTAATGTAATTTGATTGAAGCATATTCTTCGTTTGAATTTTCATTCTTCTCAAATTATTGTAATATTTTTTATATATTAATTTGAGACTTGAATAGAAAAAAGATAATATGTGAATATTGCATAAATATTGTATAAAATATAGAGGTACATTAAAAAAAATTAAGTTCAACTTAAATTACATTTGATTAAACTAGTTTGTTTATCTTTTATTTTCTATGGAGAACTTTTTATATAATTGAACGTTCTATTTAAGGAGATGAATTGGTAAATTAGAATCTTGGATGACACTGTTTTTAGTGCGTAATATGATGAAAAATAAATATTAAGATCAAATGTTTCGATCTTCTATTTTGGATTTTCCTTGTGAATGACAAAAATAATCATAATGAAGCTTCTAATAACTCAAACTTTTCAAAAACGATTAATAGTGACGATTGTAGTGGAAGTCTGATATGATATGACTGTGATGATAATTAGATTGCAATTTTATCTCTCTATACATGCTCGCACATGTTCAATATCTACTGAATTATGAATTATCATATACATTTAATTCTATTTCATACGGATAAATGCAAAAATTCTCGATTAAAAAATAGGAATTTCTTAATGAAACGGAACATTTCGTTCATTCTTCAGTCCACAAAAAATATAAGGAATTCTTGTGAAAATTCTGGAAGAATTCTTTCGTTGAACAGCCAGCAATAGTAATAATGAAATAAAAAATGAAAAATTAGAATGGAATTCATCGAACACATAGAAAAAGAAACATAGATCTTCCAACAATTATAATTCAGAAACAATTATAATTATAATTCAGTCATGTAATCGCTATTATTGAAAAATCTTCCATGCATGCTTCCACCATCTGAAAAACTGATAATAAAAATATATTACAATAAATATAAAATATAATATTTTGCCTACATGCAATGAAAAAGTTTATTCGAGAAAATTCAAAGATTTTTTGAGCAGACAAAAGTGACATAATTGTGATAATAGACAAGAATATTTATCTAAAATATATACATATATATACATATATATACATATTTATAAAGAAATTATTGAGAAATGTATATAATTGTAAGAAAAGATCCAAAAAAACTCGGTAAAGAATATTCGACTTTAATAAAATAAAAGCATTTAGATTACAAATACATAATACATAATATTTAATATAATACATTATAATATATAATTTAATGTAACATTTTACCGATTCTTTACTAAAACAAGCTCATTTTTCGAGGTTTATGAAGTCTACAAATAAAATTATCCATCATTGTTTCTCCAGTAAATAATTCATTATATCAGTTTGCGGCATATCTTCACAAAATAATCAAGAATAACATCTCAAAAATTCCTAATCACATTACATTTACTAACAGGTTCAAATTGATATAATGATTGGACAACATATACATTGAAGAAGAACATTTTCAATTATTCTCTCTTGACACAGCCTCTCTGTTCACAAATACCTATTGATTTATCTCTTGATATTGTCATCGATAAATGAAGCCGCATAAAAAAGATGGTTGTAATTCTTCAAAATCAATTTATCAGTGCACTTCGATTTATCTTAAATTCAATGTTCTTTATATTTAACAATAAAATTTATAAACAAATCTTTGGTAAAACGAAAGATATATTGGATTTATCACCTATCTTTAGTACATAAATTCCTATACCTATACTTTTGCCAGTCATAGCAGATCTATGCTGCAAGAATTAGAGAGAAAAATCAGAAAAAGAATTTCAATATATCTTTCGTTTTATTACAGATATGTAGTCATTGTCTTCATTGTTCCTTCCTTCAAGTTCAAGAATATTCTTTAAATATTCAATTTTCTATCTTACATTACGATTCATTCTGGAAATAAATACAGATAACAAATTGAATTTTCTCAATATAACAAGATACCTAACAAAAACCGCATAAGATTTCATTGATATCACAAACCTATTCTTGAAGAAATATTTAAATTTCAATTCCCAACATTCTCTTTACAACAAAAAAAGTATAATCAATTATTTAATTAATATAATTTAATTAATAAAATATTTAATTAATAAAATCTTACTATTGTATTCTGAATATTATTATAAAACTTAACCGATTTAACCGACTTAACAATACGGCTAATAAACTATTCACAATTCTTTATGTAAAATCCATCTCCAAATGATTCAAGCTAGTAAAAGATATGCAATTTCATCTAACGTATGTTCAACTTATGTTCAAAATTAGAAAAATTTATAAAAAGCCAAATATCTAACTCCATATGCATCTCAGAATTGTATAACCTATGAAACAAATTGCAAGGACTATGATGCATCATATGTGAGATATATAGACAAGTAATTGAAGACTAGAGCGTCTATACATTACAAGTATCAATAGAAATAGCGTGAAAAGTTCGGTGATTACTATTCATAGAATAACTGAGAACTATAATTTAGATTAGAATATTATTAGAATAATGTGTAAATATTAAGCAAAGAATCCTTTGGAAAGAAGTATATCAGAGATGTTTCTTTCTTAAGAGACAAACAAATGATATTAACAAAAAGATAATTACAGTGGAAATGCTAAATTAACTATAACTATAACTATAACTAAATATTATCTTCATATAAGTTTAAAATATAATAGTGATAGTATAATGTAGTGATGGTATAATTGATAGTATAATAGTCTAAGATATATAGTGTATTGCTGTGACAGCGTGCGAAAAGAATTCAACTTGCATCTATTAAATTCATTCAAAGTTTGGAAAAAAGATCAGTACACAGACACACATTGAAGGTATAATATAATTCTCATCACATGCGTGAGGGTATACGAAGGTTGAGATTGTTATAATTTAATTGTCATCATGGTTCTTCTATTAGATCTTCTACTACTATTATTACTATCAATCGGTTGACTCGCTCATCATCATGATCTTCATGATCATCATCATCATAATGGTCACTTTTCTCTTTCACCAAAGGAGATCTGAAATAGGAACAAAATGTTTGATGTCTTAATATTCTTCATTGCATATCACGCATTAAAAATCAGTTTGTCTGAGATTCTAATTTGCTAATTTATTTTTTAGACTTTTTATAATAAAAATATATAAATATAATTAAAGCCATAATTTTAGCCAAATTTGTAAAAATAGATTTTTTCGCGAAGTATCTGCTAGAAATTATATTATCGAAATATCAGTTAAAAAACAAAATCTAATAACAGATTAAAATAAGGATATAGTGAGTATAGAAATCAAATAGGATTATTGAAATAGAATACATTACAAATCTTATCTAATTTCTATTATTAATCTTTCCTTAAATTATATTTTGACAGATCTGTCAGTAGAATACAGCTTATTTAAATTCTGTATTAAAATTTTAATATAAATATATATCAGGAATTTGCCATTATAATTATAATTTTTTATTATAATTAAAATAATTGTTTTTATCATAATTAAATTTGTTGCCAACTTACTTGCATAACATTTTACTTAATGAAATATTTTTATATGTTTCATGATATATATGAGACATAATATTTATTTCAATAAGTATAATTCAAAATTGAGATATTTTATCGGAAATATATTTTTCACATAATGTATTTAAGAATTTCTAATATATATTCAGTGCTTAACAATTCGTGTAAATTAGTTAATTCATAATTATCTATTATCTTAAATTATATGATGATTTCATGATTAAAAATGCAAAACGGCTGCAAGAACAATTCAATAACTGAAATTATTTCATTAATATCCTGATAATAGATTGAAATAAATAGTTATAGTATTGCAGATTAATTCGATTTTTACTTAATATTTATTTAATTTGTAACATTATATTTTAAAATGTACATTAAAATTTAAATAGATTTTACAAGTTTTTTTATCAATATTCTGCCTAATAACATTATGTATGATTCACTCTATATTTATTCCATGCATGTATCATATCTTATAATGGAAATCCTTTATTCTTGATTTTGTTTTTTAAGAAATAAATATCTTTCTATTGAAATGATTATGTCATAAATTCGTTTTTTAATTTTTTCAGAATTATTCAGTTCGAGGAAGAGTAGAGGAACATCACCGCAACAGATGGCAACGATAAATGTAGGCATTAGATAATAGAAGGCAAATTTTGTCGCATATTATATAATATTTGATGTCTACTTTTTAATAAAATCATTATGCATAATAATCATATCTTTAAGAAGACATATTTAATCACAAATTTAAGGATTTTTGAAATTATTAAATTATTATATTAATGTAATGTAATGTTCTAAAATATTCAATGTAATATAATTGTACGTAATATAATGCAGCATCATATATATTACTATAATGTATATAGTAATACATTGGAACTTTCTTGAATTTTACATTACTTGGTTAAGAATTCAGAATTCAGAACTTTATATCTAAATATTAATCATTGTGTTACATTTACATAATATAACTTTTATTGATATGACATTTATTATTATTTTTATATTCAAGTATTAACTATTGTCTTATACGTACACGAAATAACTTTTATTATTATTTTATATATTACAATCTTGGAATTTTAATTAAAGCATTAAAATGTACATAACATTTTAAAATAAAAAAAATTAATACTTGATACTGAAAGTATATATTTTTGAAAATATTATTAATTTCATAAATTTTCCAAAACTTTCCAGTTTTAGGAATATCTTTTAGTCTTTCTCTGTATTATATGTAATATTTTTAAAATTGATAATAAAATAATTTACAGGTAAGTTCTTTCTTTATTCTGAAGTATATAATAATTCTTTGAATTCCATATCTGTTAAGTTATTTGTTATCGAAAAGTAACATTATAACTTTCTATCATTAATTTTTATCAATTAATTTCGCTTTTCTTTTAATTGGTACAATTACATTCTGCTAATTGCATAGATCAATTTTGTGTCCGAGTGTTTTTATTACATATATTATTACAATTTTAAATAGTACATTTGACATTTTTAACTAATATTGTTTTAAATAGTATTGTTATAATAATATTGTTTATTTATTGAATAATTCTAGTTTAAATTCTGTAAAAGATATTGTATTATTATATGAAAATATGAAAATATAATGAAAATATTAATTGACAGATTAACTTATTTAGCGTTTTTTTCAAAGATGACAAATATTATAATTATTTCAATATTTTTGATTCTGATGAAAGATGTTCATTCTTATCCCCAAAAATTGGGATAACGAGAAGCATAACTGAACTAGTAGATATTTTTTTGTAGAAATTATTTTTTATTGTTATATAATATCGATAACAATAAAAAAACATAATTAATATATTTTTTATAATAACAGGATACTTAAATATTTATTTTTTTAAATAATTATTTCTATATAATAATAAACATTCAAAGATTTAATTTTGTACCAGACTTGAGATATTATAAAACAGACAAAATATTTTTAGATAACAATTATGTTTTGTCCATAATCATTTGAGACAGTTGTTTGTTAATTATATCATAGTTTATTAGTAATTATTATTATATAATTATAAGTTGAAAGATATAAAACTAGCAATATCTAAGAACGGAGTTACTATTTCGTAATATTAAAATAATTTCTCTTCTACAAAATGGTTTATCAGCCTGTTAGATTTAAAAAAAAATGTTTTTTGAGATAATCAATAATACATTTGCAGAAAAAATATTATAGACATGTTAACTGCATTCAGTGAGCATCTAAAAGTATTAACAAGGATTATCTGATATATTATAAGTGATGAAATATCGAGCGCAAGGATAGCTGATAATTTTTTCAGATATGATATAAAAATGTAAGTAAGCAAAAAGTTCAAAAATTTTTTAAAAAAGCCGACTTTAAGCTATCAAAAAAAAATGAAAAAATCTTGTGTTCTTGAAGAATATTAAAATTGGTATAATTTTTATCAGAAAATATAAAAATTGAACTATTCCTCAGTGGGTTAAAATTCATTCAATCACATGAAAGAAAAATTAATAAAATTTCATTAAACGGGCATGTTATTGGATTTGTAAAGAAGAATGCCTTCAATTATATCATATAAAATAAATGCTTAAGCATGGAGAAAGTTCATCATATTAGGATTGTATAAGAGTATAGTAAGTATATTGCATTGATAGAAAGCATTCTAAATCAAGATGTATAGATGTATGGATAATCAGATCATATATAAAGATATTTTAAAACATTATTTATTCCAAATTATCGAAAACTACTGCCTTCAAAAGTATCAGAATTATTTTATGATTCATCTAGATATAAAAATGCGTTTATATATATATAATTGGCATTTACTAGCATAGCTTGTAAAAATGTACATATTTAAAATATTACGTAGTACAATATTATAACATAGTTAAAATATTTTCTGATTTCGATGCGATGATGCATTAAAATTGCATATAAATTTGGTGGTAATAAACACAATATGGATAAAGGAAAATGAGGACAGCGCAGAAAAGAACTTTGGTCTGCGTAACTAGAGGCGGTCTGCTAGGTGGTTGAATTGCGGAATAGAAGGCAATGAGAGCTCTTATGTGCACATGAAAAAAGAAAGTCCAGGTGCGCACCCTCACTTCATGCGATCGCATACGATCACATATGACGACGCGCACAACAGCATATCGAAGTTCTTTTATCTTCGGTCTTGTTCTCTCTCTCTCTCTCTCTCTCTCTCTCTCTCTCTCTCTCTCTCTCTCTCTCTCTCTCTCTCTCTCTCCCCCTTCCTCTATCTATCTATCTATCTATTTATCTATCTATATATCTCTCTCTTTTCCTTTTTCTTTTTTTTTCTTTCTTTTTTCTCTTCTTCATCTTTTCGCATTCATGTCTTATTTTACAGGTTACCATACCTATTTAAGTAAGTATATATGAAAAATATATATACTTATATTTTATCTTATATTAACTTATATTAACTTATATTAACTTATGTTAATGTCTTATGTTAAGACACATGTGTACTTAGATAAGATATTTGATAATAAACGAACCATAAATATCTATCTATATTATAATTATCTCGTGAGGAAGTAGAGCAGATTAAATTATATAAAAAGATCGTTTGTATCGTGATTGTTGTTTTGTGATTTTCGCAATAATTATCGAACTATTAATTAAAGAAAATAGGAAAATAAATACACATCACGAGTGTTATTATATAATAAATGAGATAATAGACAAAGTGCTTTAGAAACACAGCAACAGCTATATTAATATAAATGTAAAGAGTAAGAAGAAGAATAATTGTTATTGGTACTCTTTCTGATTTTCGAATTGGATCTGTCATGTTCAAATTGTTCTAATCATTATCTCGGCGCATGAGATGTGCGTTCTTTTGTAAATATTCTTTAATTAATAACTCGATAATTATTGCGAACATCACAAAACGATATAGAACTTTTCTATTCAATTCAATTTTCTTTATCTTTTCATGAACAATATTTTATTCATTATCGGTTACTTTGTATATCAATGTGCTTGAAAAATAAAGATTGAGAAAATTATACGAAATAAAAAAATGTAAATATCAAGTGGTCAAATAATCTGATGTCCAAATATATGCTTCCCTCTTTCTTCTTATTTCACGTTTTTTTCGTTTTTATGTGTTCTTATTATTTAAAAAAAAAATAGACGCATGAAGATCATTCATAAAACATGAAAACACATGGAGAAAATCATTGCAATAATTCTTTAACGCTATAGTAATGTAATGTTTTTCTCGTTTCGATTGTATTCTAATGCTTACCTAAAATTTGCAGCAATTTTCCAAAAATTCTTTCAAATATTTTGAAGAATCAGTTCATATATCTTTTTGTTATATATCTTCTCTTCGTATATATCGCTTTTTTACAAATTATTATATATATATATATCTATACATACATAAATAGGCTATAGAAACTTATTAAAAACTAGTTATTTATTTATATTAGCTTCTTTTATTTTAACGATTCTTGGAAAAAAATCCCAAGAAGATAAAGAGTTTGAATTGATTATATTTGAATTATGAGAGAACAAATTTTCTCGCGTATTTTTTCCAAGATGGCAAGAATAATCTTAATTATTTAAAAGAAAAATTATATCTTTTATCATAGAAACAAAAAATATTGACATACATAGATTCAATAATAGAATGTAATAATAGTACGCAATACGTTATATTTTATATCTTTTTCATCATAATTATTTCATATTATTAATTTTTTAAAGAAATAATTGTATATAAGTGCAGATAAGTGCAGATGTATACATGCTGATGCGCTATATTTAATTATTGTTAAAACTGTTGATTATGTGTTGCAGGGAGAAAAGGTGGCAATTGACATTCTTGAGAAAAATTTGATTATATGAATTGAAAGAGATGTTATTTATATATATAAATAAGTATATATAAATATATATAAATATATATATATATATATATATATATATACATAATGTTTATCAATAAAATCAATCATAGTATCATTTTATGGATCTTGTATAACAATTTGAAATGATATCTGAATATGTTTTTATTTTAAAATAAGTATTCTGTAACAAGTTACTGTAAATTAAAATAACAAAATAGTAAATTAAAATGTAAGAAAAAATTTTCTGTGCTTTATTTATTTTATACACAAATAAAAAAATAGCGATAAAAATAGCAAAAATATTTATGAAATAAGAAACATATCAATAATTGTAATATTAAATAAAAATGTATGATTGAAATATAAAAATAATGTTTAGTATCCCTGTGATTAATAAAATCGTTAAATTCAGTAAAGAGCATCATCATGAAGAGTCCAATGGGTGGTCGGTTTTCGTGATGGGTCAAGGAAAAGTGAAAGTCTTCCATCTCACGCATCTCGTTACTACGAGGTGGAGACGAGCTCCAGGCATTACGATGACGCAGCATCAGCTCCTGGTTACCTCTGTCCATTGTTCTCCCCGCATTTCTTCTCGGCTCGTGTTCAAGTGCTCAAGAACTCAATCCCTACTCTCCCTCAAAACCCGGATCCCTCGATGTCGTACTTTAAAATGTACCCCCACGCTTTTTGTATATAAATGTCGGCTTCTATTCGATTTCGCGCACAAAGCAACCAGTTTAGCATAGTCACCGCGACAAATTTATCAGAATCGTCGATAGATTCATTTTTTGCTTCCATTTTGATATTCTATATCTGTTATAATTATTATGATTATTATTAATATTATTGTTATTATTAATATCATAAAAATGCAGTTTGCATGAAGTTGGCATATAACGAACTTTTGAAGAATACTTATTTTAAAATAAAAACATATTCAGATATTATTTCAAATCGTTATACAAAATCCATAAAATGATACTATGATTGATTTTATTGATAAACATTATGTATATATATATATATTTATTTATATATATTTATATATACGTATTTATATATATAAATCAAATTTTATTGGCTATATATGAGGGATGCAAGTAACTTAATTTTTCTAATATATCAATTTTGCATCTACTTATTTTTTCACATTTATAATATATTTTTTTTAATATTATCTTTATTTTTTCTAAATATCATTAAGATTATATATCAAGATGTATATACCGATATTTTTATAAAGTATTATTAAAATAATCTAATGAAGGAATTCATAACGTTTCTGAAAAGTTAAAAAAAATTTGTTAATGTTGAATGAACATTTTCTTACAAAAACATGATGACATAAAAAATAAAAAATTGCACCATTTATATAATTTAGAAAGTTTGGCATTGCTAAACCATATATTAATATGTTAATAACTAATACAATAATAATTAATTTTACGTGTCAACTATTTTATCAGCATTTTGTATCAATGCTCTCCATCCTCTTTTGTCTTTTTCTTTTTATTAATGTTCATATTAAATTAATTAATTTTATTCTTATATTATCTGCAATAAAGTTGTAAATTAAACATTTGAGATTAGCTAAGTTCGTTGCATTAGATATTATTTTAATTGACGCAAATTTTTGCTATCATTTATTTATTCGAAAACAGATTCCAATAATTTGTAATGTTTATCTTTAATATCTTAAACATCTTTTTTAAAGATTTAAAGTATTTGAAGATATCAGATCTCATTTTTATATATTGATATATCGAAGGATATATGAATAAAACTTTGGATGCATGTGCATAATTTTGCACATATTATATTTTGCATTTTATAATAACGAATAAGTGTTTTAAGCATGTTTGATTATTTAACTACTAGCTTGATCTATTACTGAAAATACTCCCATTTCCCGAAAATTCGAGATACCCATTCCGTTAGAATCGTAAAATTGAGTTATTTCAATGTTTACGTTTTCATTTCTATGTGGAATGTCATTTCACATGGAAATATCATCTCATGTAGATGACGTACAGCAAAAATAAAAATATCTTTGTAACATGAAAGTATTCTGGAATTTTGCTTGAAGCCATTAAGAATCCAATTGATCCAATTACAATGATATGGAATAATCATACTGCTACTCAAATGGATGTTTCTTATAAACATGCATCTCGCCAGTTATTTGCGCTAGCACGCAAGTTCGCGATGCAAAATACTAAGTTTCTGTTGATATCCAATAAGAAGATATCGATACTTCATTAGCAACAAAGCTGCCACATATCAGTAGCCTTTCTATCTAAAAAAATCCCTCATGAATTTCTATTTATCTGTAAATAATCATTTCAACTAACAGAGAACAGGAGGCGAATTCAATAGTGATATTGCCACTACAATATAGGAGGTTGATTCCCATTCTTGTAGCCCCCCGCGACGTTCCCGCGCGGGGCATCCGCTTGTCGATAATGTCCCGCACCGGGTTACAGACAGGGCCTCATAGCTACTTCGATCCGCGGTTGACCCCCCGTGCGAAGGTGCGCACCCTATGCGCCTCACCGCGTCCTCATACTTGACTCTGGTTGTCCAGTCTCGCGGAAATAACAGCACTCTTATGGAAAACGCCTCCGAATGCCTTCGCTACTTGTCTTCGTCATGGGGTGCGAGACTCGACATCGCCCCTGGTGGGCTGTAGGCGCTCTGTGTGTGGGAACTACGTGATATATTCTCTTTGCGTTCATCGTATTCGTCGAGTGGCTCTCGTCACTCTCTGGGCCCCGACACGTTGATGGGTACCTATGCGCGCGCACGTATACGTGCCTGTCGAGCTCGATCGCAGAGAAAAGGAAAGAACGTTAGCATAATTTGACAAAAGCCGCGAGTTCTCGCTTCTACGCCTATCGTTCGATAAACAATGTGCCATCATGTACGCGTCAATGGAATCACGAGTACTAAGCCGCCAAGCACAATGCCAACTTAGGATATTTTCCGTTGACCGTTATCGTCGTTCTTCTCTTAATCGCTCGTTAGACGAGCTTTTGTTTGACTTCTACAACTGTTTTTTTCTCTTTTCCTACTGCTGTATCCGTTGGTTTTCGTCTCTTACTTTTCTTACATTTGATTCAACAAGATTAGAAGGAAAATTCTCGAATTCAAAATCTGCATGAACATTGAGTTTAGATTCTTTCAATATTCTTCATTATAAGATTCATTCTAGATAGAATCCATGATATCTTAAAATATTTATTAAAATTCGGATAGAGTCAGGGAAGTGTCCATTAATCGTCCATTAAGTGTCCATTAATTATAAATTAACGACAATACTAAAAGTGATAGTAATACCAATGTTAATAAGATAATAATCATCAACGATAACTAAAATAATTAGTGTCAGACTAATAAATCAACGTGCAAATATATATTACGTTCGTGGACAAAAGTCAAGTGAAAATATTGCCATTTGAAGAACAGATCATTATTTATTTTATTAATACCTTGATTCTTGAATTATGATTTTTGATAAATTTAGAATTATTAAAAAATTATTGAATGCAATGATAAGTAATCTAAAAATCAGATTATAGATTTTGATAATCAGATTCTTTATTATAGATTTGTAACTTTTATTGTAACTGATTTAGATTTTAATATACTTATAATATTCGAAGTTTGGTATACGAAAAATAATCAGCTATTCTGATTATTAAAACAATATGCATGATATCACGATAACAAATAATAGCAATGAATTAAACTATTTTTAACAAATTCTTGGTTTTTCTATTTTTCCTCTTTTTCTGTTCTTTTTTTTTATGTACATGTCGCATATTGTGTATAAATACACATTAATTAATTGAAATTTATTGAAATTGATATAGTTATAATTATAGTTATAGTTATAATTATACTGCGATTATTCATATTACTATTTTATATATATATATATATATATATATATATATATATATATATATATCATACATACTTACTTAGATATCTTATATCTATATAAATATATAATCATTAGCATATAAAGTTTAATTTTCAAGAAAATTTTAATTTAATCTTGGGATAACAATCTTTCAACCTACTCATTTTAATGAAGTTAATGAAGAATAAAACCTTTAAAGAAAATTAGATTTTTTTATCTAATAACATTTTCGATAAGTTAACATAAATAATTAAAAATAATTAAAAATATATAAGTAATTAAAAATTAATATATATTATATATTTATTACATATTATATATTTATTACATATTATATATTTATTACATATAATTTTCATGAAGGAAATAAGAAAAGTTTACAGTTTATACAATAAGTTTATACAATAATTGATATATTTTATCAACATACTGAACAATGGTATCTGAATCAAAACAATAAAATAATCATCATATTATCATAATATCATAATATTAATGTGAAAGTATGTTTGATATTTATTTTATTGTAAAAAAGAGTTACTTGCAAACTTTTTTCATTTGAAATCATCGTTTAATATAGTAACGGTAACGAGGAATTAAAGACTTTTTATAATGTTACATACATATATATGTAAGCGTAAATATGTTTTTCTTATTAAATAGTATTATTATATTATACTCAAAATTATATATATCTATATATATATGAAAAAATATGTAAGATAGATCGTGATGGACAATTTTTCAGCAAATATTCAAAGTTCTGATAATAAATTTATTAATTTAAAATATTTTTAAAATGTTTCATATGTTTATTTTTCATATGTACATTAATCTAATTTTGTATATTGATATTAGCATTCAGAATATCGAATATCGAATATCGAATTGAATATCGAAATTTTTAATATCTTTTGTTATCAATTATATATCGCTTCATCTTTTAATCGTTTCATGCATGTACGCAAGCATTTTATCATCTTACATTTAAATATTTCTATTCTGGCAATTAGCGAATGAAATCTTTAATCATCTAATTTTCGATAATTTCTTAATTATAAGTAATTATAATCTATCTTGCCAGAAAAATTTTGCTGCCGTAGCAAAATTAATTTCGTTGCTTTAAAATTATTATTTCTATTATTCAATATATTGCATGTTTAATATAAAAGAATAATTAGATTTTTTTATCAAAAAGAATTAATATTACAGAGAAACATTTGTTATTAGTAAAGTAGAAAAATCTTATGAAGCAAAATTATTTGCGGATATACAAATTCTCTTGCTATATTTTCCAAGCTTAGGTTCTAAATTTCATTATTGCAATCATATTGTCAATATCGCAATCATAAAAGATCAATGTTTTTAATATTAATAATAATTCTTTAAATTCAATAGTAATCGCAAGAAGATTATTTATTTCAGAAATAATCTAAATTAGTTTAATTTTTATATATCTTTTATGTGTCCAACACAACGAATGAACTTAATAAAATTTATTCCCAGATTTCTTCTTTATACAGTATCAATCAGTATCTATCTTTCCATCTTTGCGATACTTTTGCAATTTTATTTTTACATGATTAATAATTATTCAATTGATGCAGTATATTCTATGCGCGATTTCGGTTTACGTGATTTTGATTTATTATTAATTCATATAGTCAAAAAATGTTTCTTTCTATAGTACATAAATCATTATAAATGCATGAGCAAGAACTTGTTATTTGATCACATTTTCCTCATTATTCTCTTCTTTTTATTGATTAATGAATAGACAATTAAGTATTGTTATGTAAATAATCCTTTAGTTATTTTTCTTCAATGATTACACCTAATTCAATCTTATTGAACATATTATATATAATTATGTATAAAAGATTGATCCTATTTTAAAATCCAGCAGTGATAACAAGTAAATTTAAAGTTTACTTTTTGTATATTTGCGCATTCATTCTTTTTGATGATACTTTAGTAAAAGAAAGACAATGCATAACAATAAATATGTAGAATAATTATATTAATATAAATTAAAGATTTTTAAGTATATACATGAACTTCATTTCTGCACATTTTTTGCATATTTGCTATATCTATAAGATTTGCTAGATTTATAAGATTTTTTATCGCTATTTATATATTATTTATAAAAGAAGACGATGCGAATAATGTCGTCAATAGGAGAGATATATTTTAATGAATAAATTGATTTTAGAATATCGTTATCTTATTTCCGAATAAATGCTTATCTTGACAAGTAAAAAGTTTCAGTAGTTACGTTTCAACGATTTGCTTCAGTCCGCCACCCACACCAGATTCCGGGGCGTAACTATGGGGCGTGCACTAATCAAAGTAGGGTCCACCATAGGCGGGGATCTTCCCACCAACGCATTTCCTTTCCGGCAATCCAAGCGGCAGAAGATCCACGCTGGCGCGTATTTGATCGCGAGCATGCGGACATTAACGCTTTTCTCCGAGGAAGGCGACTCTTACGGGGTTATCTATGAGTACGACTCTAATGTCTTCGTTTTTCCTTGCGTACGTATGTTATGCAGTCTGTCATCATCAGAGGAAGATACGTGATTGGACGCGTAGTTTACGAACTTCTTCCCGTTCGTCGATTCAGCAAACTGATCTCATTGTGATTTCATGAAGTATCATATTATACTGTGTTGTAAAAGATAGTGTTTTATTTATTAAAAAATATTGCTAAAATAACTATAGTGACAAGTTGATAGGATACAGTTTCCAATTATTATCGAGCTATAAAAGGTTACATTAATTGGCTATTATAATTACCGTAAATATTTTTCAGTGATTTAGAATATCGACAGTGTTAATGAGAAGTTGAAAAAAAATTAATTATTTTGTTCACGCACATTAACTAATATTTACTTTATTCTGCTATTGAAAAATTCTTCGGAACATAATTTGTATCTTCATCATGATGAAAAAGGGATCTTCTGCAGTCTAAATTAACGATCGTGTGAATTGACTTATGTGTTAATGGAGAAAACAAAATACTGTGTGTGAATATCGAGTGTTCATCGATATTTATTAATAATAAACACAAGTATATTGTATGTTTTCCGATTATTCAGAAAAATGGTGGCATATAATTTTTTTTTAAAGTCTATAAAGTCTGTAATCGCGCACACAGCAATTGGTATCAATGAGAAGAAAAGAAGTAGATCTTTATGTTAATTGAACATTGGATGTTACTTTCTTCTATAATTTATAATCTTTTATAATTAAAAATCTGGTTAATTTATCAAATAATTCTGATAGTTAAAAATATCGGATCTTTTTATATTTTAATAGTTACAATAGTATTTATCAACTATTATATTTCTTCTTATGTATTTTAAATTTGCAACGGATTTTGCGACAATAAAAGGAAAAAGAAAATATAAAATAAATCGCGATGAAATGCATAGTGATATACAACTACGGTTAGAAATGACTTTCAAGGAAAATTTGGAAAATTTAAATAAATTTTAGATATATGATGTATAAAATTGTTGAAGAGAAATTACGAGTTACATTCACAAAATAAAAATTATTACAATATTTGTAAAGTTATTAATTAATTTAATTTATCAGGTCTGATTTCCGGAAGTTTGTAATTACGATGCAGAGAAAGATAATTTCGAATTTCAGAGAAAGAGACAGACATTTAGAATATTGCGAAAAACATTTGCAACGTATTTAGAAAGAGCATCGTATCGTTTGCAACTTGTGATAAATAATTTTTAAACTTTACTGAAACTGATTTTAATTCCAAAAAATTGCTACACTTTGATCGACTATGTGGCATTAACGACATTATACGCGTTATTTAGTGGATATTGATTTACAAATTTCAACATAGAAGTATTAGACATGGAAGAGTTGCTGAGAAACATTGATTAAACATCGATAGATCGATCGCATTTCTGCGTTTATACGTGAAATATTAGAAAATGGAATATGGAAGTTGGATAAAGCTTGATAGGTGCCATATGATTTGACAAAAAAGAATAAAATGTATCAAGACGGTCAATATTTTATTTGGTTGATTAAAAGTTTTTTTCCGGATTGACAGAAGACAAAATAGATCCAACATGACAAAAACTAAAAATAAAACAGAATCTGATTTGAAAGCAGAGAAATCAATCCAGCTTATATCAATAGTTCATTTACATTCTCGGAATATTATGCTGTCCATATGAGATTGCAAAAATATGATCTTTTATGAACTTTTATGGTCTAAGACTGTTTCTTATTGGCAAAACGATCAATTCAAATATTGTCAATAAATGGACGATTTAAAGGTAACAAGAGATTGAGGGATTGAGGATCTGTTTTTTTTAGATTATTGGAAGAACATTATTTTCTATTACGATAATGTTCTTAGGTTTCATAGTTTAATGCAAATAATACATAAATGTAGAGAGCTAAACTGGAATCTCTTATTATCTGACATTGCTTCATCAGATTATTATTTGTTTCAACAAAACAGTTAGAGCAATAAGAAATTCATTTCTTTTTATAATACATTAAATTCACATTGATTTTAAATGAAAAATTTGACACCTGTTTTGACAGAGGCATGCGGATATTATTAGAATGTAGAAGATTATAAAAATTAATTGACAACAAAAAATAAATAAATCATGTGTAATAAAACTGCTTTATTCATTTTTCTATCAAAACCCATTAAAACTTTTGCAAGCACCGAATAAAATTTGGAAATATCTTCATATAAAATCATATCTGTAAGATATCAATATAAAATTGTAGAAAAATAGATATTCTTTTTCTATAAAATGTTGAAGGTAAAATTTTTCGGCAATATGAGTCCGAATAAAATAATATTTATATATTATTTATATATTATATATTATATATTATATATTATATATTACATATTATATATTTCTATATTTATTTATTTTTACTATTTAACTTAAACTAATATTTTAACTAATATTTGTTCTAATATTTCTGTTTCAGCTTCTGTTCTGTGATATTGATAATTAGATATAATTATTAAATATAAAAAGATTATAAAATTTTTAAGCAATTAAAAAATGATTATTGATAGTTAACAAACGGTTAATAATCAAGAAAGTTACATATATATAGCATTTTCTTAAGTGATTAGTTATATAAATAAATAATGGAAAAAATAAAGATATTTCATGTAAAAAAAAACAAAATATATATAATTTCAATTAATATATAATTTTATCAAAATATATTATATATTTGATCAATTTGTCAAAACATTCAAAATTTCCGAATTTTTTAAATAAAATTCTTTTATATTATTATTGCATATGGCATTATTGCGTATAGTAATAGATATGGAAAATAATATAAAATATTTATTTAAAGATATGAATATTATTTTTGAAAATAATTTAAATAAAAAAAATATTGTTTAGATTTCTGATGTATATTTAAATATCTTTAGATATGATCATAATACAAGATAAACATCCTTAAAAATTAATAAGAATTTAAATGAGGATTCAAAAATATTTGCATTTTCATTGGAATATCTAATTTTATCTAATTTTATTATTATTATTGATATAATTTTCTAAAGCCATTAAATATATTCATATTTATCATAATTCATGAGCAATAAAAATATAAATTAAGAATATAAATTAAGAATATAAATAAATGTATATAAATAAATAAAACAATGCAGTATAAAAACATATAAATGTTGCATATGAATGTTTTGTAATATATAATGAATGGAAATTAATATTATTAAATAAGGATTTAGAAAAAAATTTAATTATTCTTTAGAGAGGTATGGAATTTAGAAGATAGAGGATATATTTTCATTTATTTGTCGACGCATTGAGAAAACTTAATGGTATAGTAAATTAACTATGAATATTCGTTATTCTTGAAACAAGAAAATTGAAAAGAGAACTGTAAATTATATTTCTAAATCTACCATGAAATGATTCATAACAGTATTTGTTTTTGAATATCAGATTTAATTCTAATAATTTACGTATGTATATAAATTTTATATATATAGTGTC
Organism: Eciton burchellii; assembly: GCA_020341155.1. NCBI lineage: Eukaryota > Metazoa > Arthropoda > Insecta > Hymenoptera > Formicidae > Eciton > Eciton burchellii. Next base: position 1,511,124 of record JAHMML010000036.1, on the reverse strand, counting down.
TGATAATGTGCCAATATTCCTGAGAGAATAGAATTAGTTAAATCGGATAGAAAAATCTTATATTGTTAAATAGTTTTCGTGGTAATTACCTAAGTATTAATTCAAAATTAATAAATTAAGCAATAACCGTAATACTAGGCATGGTAATATATTAATATTAAAAAACAATATCAGCGATACATTATGCTCTTCTTTATTGCGTTGTCAAGTAATGTGGTCGCTGCTATCTTCAAATAATGTTCTCCCCTGATTTACCAAATCGAAATTCGTTTAAAATAAAATTTTTAAATGTAAAATTTAATGTATGACATCTTAGAAATGTTAATTGATACAAAAAAAGAATAAGAGAGAGAGAGAGAGAGAGAGAGAGAGAGAGAGAGAGAGAGAGAGAGAGAGAGAGAGAGAGCGATGTAATCCGTCGGCGACACAAAGCATTCCGATCGGGATAACCGAACTAAATAACAGGTCTAGATATTGCTACTCGACTCCCTTGTACGTAATTGCTATAGTAGGATATCTTTGCTATAGAAGACAAGGGAATTTTCGATTGTATCGTGTATCGCGGTGGTATAACCATTATCTTTAACAGGCTGGAAATTAGTTTCAATTTTTGTTTGATTAAAAGACTTGTGCCACCTCTGTTAGCTAGATTTGCTCATCTATTCATTTTCTTCAATATCTCCAAATATTTTTCAACAAATTATACATTAATAATGATAATAATGAAAAATAATAATTTATGCTTCTATGCTTTCTATAATTCCATATTGTTTGTTGCTCGTATTAATATCAATATATACAAAATTATTATATTACGTTATCTAACGTAATATAATAATCTAAATTAATATTCTTTGATTAGAATATTTCAATATTCTGATTGATATTATTCAGAAATGTCACAAAATCGTTTCTCTTTTGCATATATATTTGAGCAGTGGTGAATTATAAGATAAATGTTTTTTCCTAACATTTATGATTATGATTATCATTATCAAGAAATATAGTAGTATCTCGTGTTACATTCATGCAGCAAACGAAAATCAAGCGACAAGATGAATCGTGTGTATTTATACCAAATTTCTAATTGAATGGATTCATTAACGAATTTCTGTAATGTCAGATTTGCAACTGAGTTCTCAGAAGATTCAATCGATAGCTTGTGGTTTTATAATTATAAACATGTTCTAAAAGTTCTAAAATTTCATGAGAACCAGGATATAGTAAATTTCATTTCAAGTTTAAAATTTAAGAATATCATCGTTCGCGATGAGTAAAGATAATAGCTAAAAAACTCAGAGATGGAGTTATTGTATTTCACATACTGATATCGCATGAAGTATATTTTGATTCATTATTTCTTTTTAAATATAGACGAATTAATATCTATACATATATTAAAATATATATCCTATATATATGAATCAGTAAATAAATTTACATAATTTTCTGAAAATTAAACGAAAGATATTAAATACATTTTCAAAGAGATACATTTATCTAACTCTTAAAAATAATATTCTTAAAGTAATTTTTTAAAGTTCCTCTGATTTTATTGCTATGCAGTTTTTAAATTTATAGTTATTGATTTATATTAATTTTTTTATCGATAAAACTTTTCTATAGAAACGATACAGAAACAAAGAAATAACAAAAATAGAAGGCAATATATCAAAACAAACAATATGGAATTATAGAAAGCATAGAAGCATAAATTATTATTTTTCATTATTATCATTATTATTATTATAAATTTATCATTTTATATCATTATTATAGATCATTAAACATTCTTGCAAAGCAGTTCTAATTAAATTGGCGACAGATAAATTACATAACAATTAATAGAAGGTTGAAAAAACTGCTAAACTGCACAAACATTTTTATTATACTTTAAAACTCTGTAAATTGCAGTTACTTTAAATTTTGACAATCTAAAAATATATCTTATAGAAATCTATATACGTTATAAGATAGAAATTTGTAATTAAGAAAATATTCTTATATGAAAAATTGAAAAAATTTGGGAAGTGCAGAAATATTGTAATTAAAATAAAGTTGTTTTAATTCGTAAAATATTATATTTGGAAGAAAATAGATTTGGTCTGAATTTAAACCATCTTTCAATATGTATTAGCTTAAATTGTTAATTTCGAAAGTACTTTTATAAATATGTTGTCTAGAAAAATGAAATAAATCCTTGATCGTGTATTATATCTCAATCAAATTGAAATCAAATGATACATAGAACATATGTTCGTTATCGCTCATTCTTCATGCGACGGAATTAATTTTTTCGTTCGAATTTATGAAAAGGTAATATTTTTGCGGAAATTAAGCTCCATATTTGAGGCGGCTCTCTTCTACCAAACTTTGTAATAGAGGTTTCACAGGAATCCAATTGAATCCCGTTACGCGGTGCACAGGTCTCGATATAATCTACCAGTGCCATGAATTGTGAATACCCGTGGATTCGCTCGTTCCTCTCTCCTACGTAAACAAGACAACCCTTTGCGCTAAGCGAGGGAAGCAGCAACCGATGGCATTAGCATCCTTGGCAAGGGTATACATCACCATCGTTATCGTCAGCGTTGCTGTGCATAGCTGCTCCTACGAAGCATCCTACGAGACATCTTAGAAACAACCCCATGATTTTGTCTCTTCGGTATTCATGAATAGGCCTGATGTAGGGCGCGCAGTGCCGCTTCCTTTTCCTTCATGAATTTACAATCGAATCATGAAGCGAATCACGAAGAAGTGCCTGTGCGTGACTATGCGTACCAGCACAATTGAATATCGTAATATCTATATTGAGCGTTATAGTTTGCATGATGTTATTTTGCTTGCGAATAATATGCTGGCTTATATGCTAATGATTGTTGAGAAAAAAAACATATTCTTAAATGTTATTAATTAATTTTATTTTTCTGCTGTCTCATTAATAAAAATTTTATAAAAAATCATCAATATCATAATTTGTCAGATTTCTTCATGAAGAATATCGTGTAACTATTTAGCGACCAGTTGGTTTTAGTATCTCAACAAATTTTGAAGTCTTAGAGATTGAATTTATAGTATTATATATATATATATACATATATATATATATATATATATATATATCTTCTATATATCCTTTATATATATATAGAGGATGTCTCGAAACCATCAATAATAATTTTAAGAGCATATTACATATTACATAAAACAAAGATTTTGTAATATATAGATAATATATAGACTAGAAGATATAAAAGCTTACATAAAAGATATCTTAATTTCTCTAAAATTTTGTGTAAAAGAGAAAGAGAGAGAGAGAGAGAGAGAGAGAGAGAGAGAAAGAGAGAGAGAGAGAGAGGAAGAGATAAATAAAAATTTAAAAATAAGAAAATATTTAATATGCAAATAGAATATTATTGCATACAAATACTTTTTCTTTTTCCCTTTCTTCAAGAAGTTTCATTTTAGATAGAAAATTAATGTGCAATTAATGCGCAACAGGAAGGAAGAAAGAATTATGGTTTTAGTACAGAGGTTCTTTCAAACATGCTTCGTGCAATAAGAAGTCTTAGCAATCGTTAAATTAAAATTTATTTCGAACCTGGAAAATTCTTATTCACTGTTCAACGAAATATACTCTCCTCTTTATGAAGAGCTGATATCTGCACGATGTTTCTATATCTTTTTATATTCTTTCATAATTTCTTTTAGAAATTATGCGCATATATGCGCACATATGCGTATATGTGTCTTCAGTTTAAACCGAGCTTCAATATATAATCGCATCAAACGACAACAAATCCGTAGCAGTGAAATATAAGGGTGTGAACTGCAAACTAAAGGCCGGAGAATCAACCATGTAGCGGAGACAGAGGGGAATGTGATGGTCGTAGGCAGTGCCACGTGCTGCTGTCACTGGCATGGATTATATTATATAGGAATGGCAGCGAATAGGTGTAGATATAAGCACCAAGCGGCAGTTAATAAATATGATAATGGCGGGCAGAATGAGAGAAAGAGGGGGGTTACGTGGGATGCAATATGGGATACCACTGTATAAGAGTGACCATCAGAAGCGGAAACCTGTCATCATCAGGACCTCTTATCGTATGTCACGTAACACGTATAGACGCATATGCGCACACACGTTCGTACTATATTCGCCTATGTGACGAAGCAAGAAGCGTATTCCCTGTTCCCCGGCTCTTTTATTTCCGAGCAAACTTCAACTGGAGGAAGGATCATTACTTCAGCGGTTATTCGAAATTTTTCACTGTTCAACGTTCGTAGTTGAAACATCCAAATTTTTTACTAAGTACTTAAAACATTCAGATCTTCTAAGATTGAAGAATAATAAGTGTATACGCCCATATATGCGCAATATTTGATGTAAAACTAAAAAAAATTTGATATATCTATTTTTTCCATTTCAGTATATAAAGATGAGGAAAAATTATTTAAAAAATATTTTTAAAAAGATATATTCCTTGCTTTTCTTAAATTTAAGAATACCGCATTGAAACATCAGATATAATACTTCATATATATATATATATATATTTGCATATTTTGATGGGAAGATCGCAATAAACTCTAAAATAATAAAAAAATTATTTTATTTTTAGTAACCTGAGAACGTGCGCGTGCACAATAATATCGCTGAATATGTAATATATATGTAATATATCACAGATAATATGTAGTATACAGATTTCCTCAAGAGGAAAAATCAATATTCTGAGAAATGATAGTATCATTTTAAGCGAAAATCTTTATATGAAGTTTTCCATTCCGAATAATTTTCGAGATAAATAGAATTTGCTGCACAATATTATGTGCTTGCTGTTTGCTTTCACTTCTATCCTTGCAAATCTTACGTATCTGTTGATTACGTTAATTGTAACATTATAAAAGTATTATTTATAATACTTATAATACTTATATCGCACATATTCGCAAATGTCAAACATGCGAACATGATATATGTTTACAACTTTTGCGATGGATAGCGTCACTGCTGCTGTTGAAGAATATCATCGACATTCTCCTATGCGAATTCCGTAGTGTTTCCGCTCGTAGAGTGCTTTTCAAGTTTTTGCAGAGAAAAACAAAAAGTTGCAAATTGATCTTAATGCCAGAATTTTTGTCATTAAGAAAATCTATTATAAGAAAATCTATTATAAACTTTAAAAAATATATGTCTTGAATAATGAGTTAAAAAAGAATTCGGAATAGGATAAATATTCATATAAATATTTTTATTGAAAATGACTGATATCATTATTTTATATCCAGAATATTGACTTTTTCTTCTGGACATCCTGTCCTAATATAGAATATACGAAAGTGAAACTAGATATTTTCGAAAAGCATGTATTTTGAGAAAAATATGTTAGGCAAACATCGGGTATAAAATGATCTATTTATTAGTATTAATAATTTGACTTTGGATTGCATTGTTAAAGTTAAATCGAGATCGTATTGACTTTTTCAAATAGAATTTCCAATTTCTTCATAATTTAATAACTGATGTTTCCGATTCCCAATTCTACCAGAATATTTATTTTTATCCAGATATATGCGAGGTATAGAAGTTTATTTTTCCCAACACTTCATCCTTATATATTCTTATGTGATAACAGCAGACTTATTGAATATTTATGTTAAATATATATTCAATATATATATATCAAATACCATTATTTAATCATATCGAAACTAGATTGAAATTAAATCGGATATTCATATGTGAGCAGGTATCTGTACATCTATAAATTAGATTTATTTTAATATTTTTTGCCTAAAGTTATAAATACTATGAGATATTGATCGATGCGAAACAATATGATTGTTGCTATCACGCGATCGTGTTTTTAAGTCAGGCTGATGCATATATAATCGTGAGCTTCTAGCCATAAAAAGCTAACGATTTTATTTTCAGTTATGTTGCTCAAGTAAATATATTTCTTTTGATTCGTGCACTTGTGCATACGTTCGAATTCATTGTTAAAATTTATCGATGACCGTCAGCTTTAAAATAGCTTCTTGCGATCCTATTATTACATTATAAATAAATTATTACGCATAAATTGCTATATATATCAACTACCATAAACTGTCATAACTATATTTAACTTTCGGTCTATTCATCTGATTCTATTTATCTATCTCTATAATATATCCTATTAAGTGATGTAAAATCTTCTTTTTCAAGCTTTTTTCTTATATATTTTTTTCTTTAAAATATCTTTTTCTTTTCTTGTTTATTCTCGAATATCTGTTCACGTGATGAACAGATACGTTTTGTTTGAAAGCTTTCAAAGGAAGAGCGATTATATTATTGCGAATGCTAAATTGGACCGATCTTCAGAGATTTTATGAACAATTTAGGCAATATTAATAAAACTTTAAAAAATGAAAAAGAGGAGATAACAATATATCGAAATCTATTATAGAATATATAATTAAATAGGATCATCTTGTTAAAATTAACAAAAATCGAATAGACTATTCACGGTATCAAATTCTGATAAGATTGTAAATATTTCATAATCTTTTGTTAAAAATCCAATTTAATTTATACAAAACCGCTCAACAACATAATATCCCATTCAATAAGTCTATAAAATTCTTATAAGAATTCGATCCTTTTAAAATCCATTTCGTAGAAATTATTTGAAAATGTCTTTGAAGATTGTCGAATCAAATTTCGTGAAGAAATAATATAAAAAGATAATAAAGGTTTTTAACTTTCTGAAAATAGTTTTTTTGAACTTTAATAGAAAGTTAGGTCTATTGGAATAGATAATAGAACTTTCTAGACTTCATAAACATAATTATAACTGTACTAGGCAACGAAACTTGAGTAGTTAATGTATATTTTCAAAAAGATAATATATAAACAAGAATTATTGATAATTCTTTGAAAGAATGATTGATTGACAATATTTTTCTTTTTCCAAAGTAATCTGATAAATACAAGATTACGCTTTAAAATGAGATTCTTCATGCAATTCAAAATATTGATCAGATCGTCAAATCTTTGACAATATCTAATTTTAGGATGAGGCATTTGTTCATTATCTATTTGCATATTTTGATCCGATATTTTTCAGAGATAGATTAGAAAGAGAGATAAAATCTTTATCATCTATCTTCTAGCTAAGATGATTTTTAATTATCTTTTAATTATTTTGAATTATTTGAAAGCAAAGTTTACAGAATGAAATCAAGAAGGAGGAAAAGATATATATATATATATATATATATATATATTCTTAAAGATTTCCAAAATCATCAAATAATCGATGAGATCAGCCTTGCTTTACGTCAGCATTATAAAAACGCAATCTCCAATGTGTATTTATTTATTTATATGTGTATTTATTTATGTGTACTTATTTTAATGCGTATGTGGTTCGAAAAGTATAGGGTAAACATTTTTAAAACAAACAAGGAAACGTATACGTATATATACAGTACATAAAGAAGTGTAAATCCGACCATGCGATCGCATGATATATTTTGCATAATGCTAGTTGCGACAATGCTCAAACTTTGAAGACCTATAACTTGTTTATATATATATATATTGGAAATAGATAGATATATATATTAGAAATAGATAATGTTTTGAAGGATTTTTGACATCAACTATCAGATTATCGAACCAAACTGGCAAGTTGACAAACAAAAATCGAGGTAACCTTGACAACAACTGCAGCAACAAATTGTTAATATCATTAAATATAACATTTTATATTCTGCAACTTTCATTAAAAATGATTTGAATATACAATAAAAAGTAACACAGTATATTCTATTAAAAAATTTGATTTTTGATTTATGTAGCCTTCTCCAACCATTATTGGAAGTTGAAAATATCATCATAGTACTCTGTGTATATATTTGCGCGTACGCGCGTGCGCGTGCGAATATACAAATTAATTTCTTTTTTCGCCAATCCTGAAAGCCATTTTAAATTAGGATACCTACCAATCCTTTTGTGATTTTTAAGTGCTAACATTTTTCACGCTTTTAAAACATTTTACAAGTTAATGGAACAAATAATATAACCTACAAGAACAAATATACACGATAGTCTCTGATATTCATTGCATTTCAGCTAGAAAAGAAAATGCCGCCGATCATGTCACTGAAATGATTTTTTGCACTTTTGGTGAAAATGTAGTGACTCATACGACTTGCAAAAATTGATATAAAGGATTTCGCTAAGACTGTAATCTTAAAAACAAACTGTAATCTTAATGTCTTGATCAACCTTAAAAAAAGACAAATTGCAGCGCTTATAAAAATTCAGCTCAAACAGAAAAAGAATTTTCTGTATCAAATTGAGCGATGAATTAAAGCCAAAAGATCTTTTACTGTTAAAAGGATCTGAAACTTTATAAAGCAAACGAAGCTAATTTCTAGTTAATATGTACATTTAATATATAACAATACAATAATTTTGTTGAGAAATTGGGTTTACTTGATTCCGCCCTGATTGTTTATAAATAATTTTCAATGCTATCTTGCATAATGCTATCTTGTAACATTTTATATATGATTTTACTCCGTTTCTTAAATCCTCGATAAGAGCATTAAGCATCAAATGTCCGAAATATGTCATACTTGAATAATAATAATTTCATTATCTTAATTAAAAAATGACATATATGCATCTAACTTATAATCTTGCCGATTATAATGCAGCAACGTCTGCAAATAAATTTTTTCAGTAAATATCTATTATAAATAACAAGATCTTTCAGAGAATAAATAAATTACTGTAAGAGGAAAATATTCATTAGAAAGGAATCAATTATTATTATACAAGATCTATCTAGAAAAGCACTTTTTAATCATATCGAGAAAATCTCTTATATATGATTATATGGAGAATTTTACCTGACGAGAGAATTTTACATGCAATTGTATTTATTCTACATTTAATGAATAAAAAATTTCTGTTGAAGTTGATTTTCGTTCGAGAGTAACGCTTTGTATTTAATTCTTGTTAATATAAATATAGAAGGATAAATATAGAATTTGTTATCTTGTATATTATTTGTCGATATAGTTGCATTCATCAGAGATAATAACGTTATGAACTTACGTAACTTACGTAACAATCATCTTAAGTTCATGAAAATTTAGATTTATCATTCAGGCAAGATATCAAAAACAATTTAATGTAAATGTGTGGTATTAATAATGGATGATAATTCATACACAAAAGACGTTCGGTAATAAAAGTTTTGTTGTCAGAGAATCGATTTGAATAGAAAAGTTGAATAGTCTTTTAATATTTCGTAAGCAATCAAACATCAAATTTTGATTAAACAAAGAGGATTGACAAACAAGTATGCATTTTGTACAATAAGATGATAAACAAAGTGATCAAGACAGCGGGTATTGGATATATTATTTGTTGTTGGCGATAAATAAATAATAAATGCTCGACGAAAGAAAGAATAATGTACCGTTTCTTTTCTGATAAATATCATATTTTCTAATAGACGGCTGTCGTATTCAAAACGTTTGAATACCTGACATGAAAAATGTTTATTTATTTGCAAAGCGTGTTCGCTTTATATCTCAAAACTGTATATGATTATTTGCAAAAGCACGCACAGAACTTTCTTATTCATTTTAATTAACTATTTGTATTTAAAATTGATCAAATACCCTATTTTTCTCAATAACTAATAATAGAGGAATGTTATATTAATTTTTGAGCATATATTTGAATGTATTATTAAAATAAAACTCTTCGGATATCACATTTATGATATCTCAATATATCCGAGGGTATACAGTCATTTTAAAATAATATATTGATGATTCTAAGATACCTGCATGCGTACGCGTGTGCGTGTATATATCTACTATGTGTATACAAGCATATATATTTTATATTTATATTTTATGCAATTGCAAGGAACAAGTAAAATCTTATTATCGTCTATTTTGAGGATTTTTCTTGAACACAGATTTTTATATATTTAAGTAGATTACTAACTCTTTATATAAGTGTCACTGACTTTATTATATATTATGAAAGGTATATGAGTTAAGATGCGATATACGAAGTATCAAATAATGAAAGTCTGAAATTTGAAAGATTAATTCTTAGCGAAGGATTAAATATAGTGCGATAAAACTATGGTGCATTTCATAGGAGGAAGTACTTCATGCAGATATGTTATTTCGATATAATATATAATTAAATATATAATTAAATAATAACTTTGTTATATAATTTCTTTTTTTGCATATAAGTGCATGCAAGTGCTTTTTTATCATACATTTACATGAATATATAAATAATATGTTAATATGTTAATATGATGATATGATAATACGCAATCGAGTCAATATATAAAAATTTGTACATTAAATTTATTCAAAAAAATTTTCGGTCATTGAATATCAATCAAATAATTAATTCAAGAATTGATTCTCTTTAAATGTAAATTTAGAATTTGAACATTTATTTTTGAAAATGTTTATATTATTTTAATTATGTAATTTTTTATTCTTATAATTTCGTTTTATCTTCATTATAACGATATTAGGATTTTTTAAAGAACTTTTCAGTATTTATTAAGATTATGAAAGTTTTTGAACAAAAACTGTATTTAGAATATATGCATATTTACACAAATAGCTTAAATACGTAATTTGCATTTTAAATGCTGATTTTAAATTGCTGTTTGATATTTCTCATATGTTTTAACGTACGTGTAATTTGAACATGTTTGCTGAACATTGTACCTATTTCACTCTTATCTGCACCATACAGTAGCATGCCGAAATAATTAGTTACGGTGCATTTAATAAATCGCCAATTCCTGCATTCTATTTCCCTTTCTTTATTTGTCTTTCTCTCTCACATATCCCCCCGTTAAGTCGTACTTTTCTTCCCTTCGGAAAATATCCAATAATAACCGGCTGACTTCACCGCTTGTATCAGTGGCCTCGGCTTCACTTGGCTCTGTATACTCATAGTATGTTCGGCATTAACCTTCGTCTGTCGTCATTGAAGGGATCAGCTTACCTTAATAATTGTAGGTACACGTCGCACTTTTAGGGAGCTAGGCAGTTACAGAGCCAGGATGCCGTCCTCATCTCATCAGGACGCACGGGGATCATCCCTCGCGCAGGCAAGGGTGTTACCATGGTGTCTATCTGGGTTTCTGTCGAAGCGCGTCGTCAAGGCGAATCGAAAATCGCGAGAGATGTAATGAAACATTCTTAATACGACAAGAGCTCGTATCTTGAATGATGAATAACATTCTTTATCCAAATATGAGTGTTTAGAAGAAGACGGAGTTAATTCGACAGAGCAATTGTAACAATATAAAATATCATATTTTATGACATTTAATAACAACCAATGTTTGTGTTTATGTATTATACCATTGATCATTACACATTTATTCTAACAGTTGGAGCCATTGGCGCTATATTATAGTGTTATTTAATAATAAAAATAGAATTATATTACATAATAATAAAAATAACGCTATAAGTAATATTTTTATTAAGTTATAAATAATATTAAAAGTTAAATAACACAAAACTTGATATTCACTTGATATTTGTATCATCATAATTCCAAAAATATTTTTCATAGAATATTTTAATAAACGCAGAATGACTTTCATGTTTCAGTAATAAACAAAAATTTTAGTTGAAGTATTATGTTAATAAATATATGCATGGAAAATTGTAGTTATTATTTTCAATTTCCCCTTATAAGAAAATTACGCTATAAATAATGTTTTTATTAAGTTATAAATAATATCAAAGGTTAAATAATACAAAACTTAATATTTACTTGATATTCATATCATAATTCCATACTATAAATATGAAGTAAATATGATTAAAGAATGAATACATAACAAAACTAACAGAAGTGATATTAATTATATACTTTATAATAATTTTACATATCCATCTTTCTTTATATAAATGAAAATTTATCATAAATACAGATTTATATAAATATATCTACAAAGCAAAAACATAATATCATTAAATTTATATCAGTATTATGATATATAATATTCAGTATTCAATATATAATATTAATTTAGCAATTAATCTAGCAATAAATAGCAATTATTATTGTACAAGATATCGTATATAATGATGATAATACTATAAATACCAAGACAGCATGCCTATAAATCTAAACAGAAATTTTTTATAACCATGGATCAAATTCTATGATAGTTAGCCAAACAGGAATTCGAAATGAAGAATTTATTTATCTAATTTTATCGAGATTTATTTCATTTTATTTAATTATTTTATTTTATTTTTAACAAACAAACAAGAATAAAAATGTTACATTATTTAAATTAGTATGACAGTAAGTCTTTTCATTATAAGTCTCTCCACAATAATATTAATTTGGCAAATAAAAAAGAATCACGTGTTTCTTCGTGCGATTACTCCGTCCATTTTAGATCGCAATGTGCGATGTATTGTAATTGAGGAATACCAGTTTTCATAATATCTACAATATAAAGGATATTTATAGAGTATCTTACATATGTGAGATTTCCTTGATTTTTCAATCTACAATTATACAATATCATCATCGATTGTTCTTTATAAAATAACACAAAATTTCATTTAAAAGCGCTTTTATTTTTATTACTAAAAATTAAAAAACTGTTCGTCGTGTGTTTTGAAAATGCCGCATCCTCGGTATATATGATATTTATCATTATATAAAGGATATATGTTACTTTATTTTACTTAAAAATATAATATCTGTAATTAAAATAAATATAAACGATTTATTTTTTCGTGATAATAAATAAATACTATATGGATTAATATAAAAGGCGAAATATAAAAAATTTTTATTATAAAATTTTTATTATAAAAGAAAAATAAAAAAAATATTTTAAAAAGTTAATAAAATAAAATTTAAACAATTAATCGTTTTCAAATAATAGAGAGATATTTAAAGCATATTTATCAAAAAATAAGAATATCAATTGTAATCGTAACTTAATCATAAAATTAACCTTCTATATAACCTAATTTTTTCGTCTAAAAGAAGATTATATATCATATAACATAAAACTTCAAATATGAGCTAACAATTAATTTATATCTTTTAAACTTATTTTTAAAGCATACTCATTTTGTAGCGAAAAACAAAAATCGCAAATCAATAAATAAATTCCTTGGTTACGATACAATAATACAATAATAATGATACAATAATAATTTACGCTAAACGCTTGTGAAAAAATGGAATAAGATTTAAAAATATATGAGTGTGCGATTTTTAAGTTACATAATGTTATACATGAAGGGGATTAAAAAAGGGACTAACCAAATATAGAAGAATTATATGCGAGCAATAAAGAAAGATCTTCATGATTCTTCATGATATCATATTTCATCGTTTAATAAATTTAATAAATTTTTGGGCATTGATTACAAATCAAGTGCAAATCAAATACAAATAAAGAAAATCAAGAACATTAATTTCAATTTTTTCATTCTATTCATAGCTATTTCTTATATTCAAGACTTCAAATATAATACATCTAAAGTATCATAAACCGATGACAGAAGCGTTTTAAAACTTTTACTTGAGATGGTCTTATAATAAGAATGAAGCGGCTATATGTATTGTTGACAGAATATCATCGGGTCTTTCCATTTTCAAACTTCTTGTCACATGGACAAAAATATAAAATAAAAAAAGACATGAAATGAAGGTATGAAGATACATATAAATTGGTATTTGAATAAGTATTATTTTATTAATATCTCTTTTAATATTTACAAAACTTTATAATAATATGTATCTTACTCTCTCATTATGACACACTACTTGCTATTACCAAACCTATATTTCTTTGTGTTGCATAATCATTATATCATAATGCTCGATTGCTTTCTAAGTTTTTTATATTTAACACGTTGACTACCATGTTTTTTCGCTGAAAATTCTAAACTACGCTCGATGTAATCATTATGTGAAGTAATAACACACATTGTTGGGTGAACAGAGGAATGCTCTTTTTGACTTGATTTCATAAGATCGAGTAAACAAAATCATTACCCGTATGTATTATAGGTAATCCAATTCTTAGTGAAATATACATGTAATCTGTATATAATTGACATGGCAGTCAATGTATTAATGTCAATGTATTAACACCGTTACCGTACATTCATTACCGTCATGTGATTTGAAAACCGTTCATCACAGACTATTCGACATTTCATTTTATTCTTAATATGGATAAGATAGATTTCATCTGTCTTTATGCAATGAAATAAAAAAAATCACCCACGCATATTCTTAATATTCAGTATGACGATGCATATAGCGAATATATGGAAGAACTTTTTTACATTTAAAAAATGTCGCCGCTGATTTATAAATTCGTTGTTAACATGTACGCGGTCTACTTTCGTTTCTCATATATATATATATATATATATATATATATATATATATATATATTCTTGTGTCACAAAATGCTCGCGTACATGTGTCGCTTGTATATAATGTATATTTACAATGTGTTGTTCATAGTTGAATATGCTAAACTTTAAATTAACTTTACAATTGTTCTAAGATCCTTATTTGCAATGACACGGAATGCTCATTGAATCTTGGAAATGTCATAATTCCTTATGTCCTATTGCAATATATTCATTCTTTTCACAGAAAAGGAGACTTTACAAGTTTCCTTTTTTGAACACTATTACTCAGGAATAAAATTACGCTACAGAGTTCTGTATTTTTTATCTCTGCAAAGATAAAATATCATCTTGGGAAATAATACTTCGATTGTTAATAAAAAAACTTCATTTTTATTATTTCTAATTGTTTATAATTTATAATAAAATTGTTCATATAATATTATTTATTATTTATGATATTATATTATGCAAATGTATAACAAATAAACATAAATTTATCATCTATATACAACTGCTGTACATCGCAAGGAAAGTTATGTAAGAAAAAATTTGTTTCATATAAGAAGAACATTAAAATAAAATAAGCATGCTGATGAAATGGATACTTTTATCCTTGTATAATAGAAAGTAAAAATTAGAAAAGAAAACTGAAGAAGAAAATGAAAAAACTTATTTCAGAAAATTGGAAATTAAAGATACTATGAAAGTAAAATAAATGAATAAGAAAAGTTTTATTTATTTTTATTTATGTTTCATCTTTTCTGAGATAACTTTGAACAGATAGGAAAAATGGCTTATTAAAAGATGCTTTCTCTAAAATATGTTAGTACAAATAAAGAATATATTTTGGATAAAATACTTTTTGAATGAAAATTTATAACGATATTGTTTCCTATGTACGTATACTCCTAAAAGACGTACGTTATTTATGATTACATAATACTCATGGAACATTATTTTTTGTTGTCTTTGACAATGTAATATATTAATTTATATTTATTATATAAAATATTTCAATATATTTTATAATCCTTCCTATAAATCCTCCTATAAATTTCTCACTGATTAATGATGTATTCTTTTGAAATTAACATCGATATTTATATTATCGATATTTATGTGGAAGATGTGTTACTAGATATCAAAAATGGAATAAAAATTGTTTCATATTTTCTTTCTTTTAATGCTTTATTTTCCTTTCTTTAATTTCTTGATACTTTGATAATATATGTAGTATGTATAGTATGATTTCGAATATCTGATAAACATATAAATTATAAATATTTCAAGTATGTTTATCCTGAAAGTAATATATTGCAATTAAAATAAATGAAGGATATCTAAGAAAATTTGTGAGGTATAACTGGATACAAAAATGTTATTAAATGTCAAATATTTTCTTATAAATACAATTGAAAGCTATATGTATGGAAGAACATAAGTGACAAAATCAAACAATAAATAACATGTATATTTTCTATTCCATTATTTCTATGTTCTTAGAATTAAATCTAAATTCTGAAACTTTCTGTTTAAAATTACATTTTATAATTAGTTGATAGTTATTTGCGAAATATGATAACAATAATAAAAAAAATTTTATTTTCCTTGACAGATCTTAGAAATATAATATATTAAATAATGATGATTGATATTTTAATTATTTAAAAAATGGATAATATTCCGTACTGGAATATACCTGTTGTGCGTGCATATTGCGTGCGCGCACGCGCATGTGTGTATTGTATATTTTATATACTTTTAATGTAAAATATTACTTTATACATTTTTGTTTCTTTCTTATCTTTTTACATCTTCTCTATTTGTATTCTGTCTATTAAATGCGTTAAGAATCAAATGCAGATAAACGCTATATATTATCTAAATTTATTGAACAATAACAAACGAAATAAATTGCGCATTCTTTCGCCCTTTCTTATATATAAGCATCGTATGTATAGATATATTTAAATATGTAAATGTATTTAGTCCCTTGTTTTACAAAATTTAAATTTTATTTAAAACACAGAACATAATGCAATTTTAATTTAGAAAATTAATATTTATTATTATATTTCTTGTTACTTTGTGTCACTATTTTAAAACCGTAACAAAGAAAATTTTAATTGACAGTAGAAATGAATTAAGAATGAATAAAACTACAGTATGGAATTAATTTATACATGAAAAGAGGCTACATATTGCAGTATGTTGTAATTGTTTTATTTCTTTCTAATGTAATTATAGATGGAAAGTGCAAGAAGTAAATAGTCGTTCAGGATAACGGTATAAAAATAATAAATAATTATATTATATTCATATTTATGTTTGTAATGACTATTACATGAATGATATTCGTAATATCATTCGTAATATGATTATCAGCAATTTATCTTAGCCTCGTAATAGTTTTTTTACTACTAGAAAGAGAAGATAAGACATTAGCTAAAGAGGTTTTATTTCTTTTTAAGTTATAGTGCTTGATCGGAAGACATAGTTTATACTTATTATGTCTATGATCAATAAATTGCTTCCTAAAAAAATTTGTCACTTATACTCTTTTATACATCTAAACATCTCTGGTATCTTACTGAATTATATCTACAGAAAAACGACATAATTGTTAATATATTTATATTAAAGACGAATAAAAAGTTATATGAAACAAAATTGAATATTTTGAATTACTGAAAATAATTTATTATTACATTCGAATTATATTAATATTTATAGTAATTATATCAGTATTTATATAATTTATTACGACAATATGAAAATTAATAATTTAAAATTTTCGTTATATTCATATAACGATACAAAAAGATTTATAAAATATTTTTATCGATACGTAAAATTCAATAAAATTGTATTCCAAAAAGATTTATGAATATAGGACTAGAATTTTTTCAGGAGATATTAAGATATGGTTCTATTGATATAATTCGATTTTCGAGAGACAGTATGAAATCGCTATTTAGAAAGATAAAAAATTTTTTCAGCTTTTTTTATATGTAGCATAAATCGGAAAATAATATAGACAATTTGAACCATCGTGATTGTTAAACAGCCCGAAAGATAGAAAATTATTTAAATATGATTTATTTTCCTTAAATTGCGGTAATATATTATATGTACAGAAAATTTATAAATACTTTTTAAAGTATCAATCTAATTAGTTATATTTTTATATCAAAAGAAATATTTTTCGAGAAATTTTCATATACTAAAATGGATTTAAAGCAATAATTGAAACTTTTTAAGTATATTTATCTTGATCTTATTTTGAACATACACACAGTTCTAATAAAGTCAATATGCCTAGTTAGTAAGATAGCTATAAAATCAATAAAAATGTCATATCATATAGATGAAATAAAGTTGATAGTACATATATTGCATTTAAGTATGATAATGCATTGTAAAAAAGATTTTCCTTGTGAATATAGGTCATATAGGAATTCATCAAATATTTGACAAACTAACGTATCGTTTGGAAAGAATTTTCCAAGCGACACTGTCGCTTGTATCTCGGATATCGCGTTCAGTTGAAATCGAGTCACAATCACTGCGAGGTGGTGTACTGTTTCGTAATTCGAATCAACGGGTTTCAATTCATGGATACGATAATTCGCGAACGAACAATCACATTTCACCATTTCACCATTTTATTGTAGCGTATTTTGTTTTCGATATCGCTGCAATGCATCCACAATGTCATTTATCTCGCATGGCGAACAAGTCTCAACAAATCGTCAAACAAAAATTTGAATATACGAAAATTTTTAAATATTTTTAATCCGCGAAGTTAATATCTCATTTTTGATAAAGAGAAATTTCTCAGTAAATTTCTCATTTGATTTCAAATCTTAATATGTAATTATACAGTTTTGTACATATTTATAAATATAATAATACATAAAGTACAAATAAAATAAAGATTAATATATCTTTTATGACATATATATTAATTAGAAATGCCTTTTTCAAAGATTGTTCTGAAATCAACTGTGAAAAAAGATAAAAACTAAATTAACGAAAGAAATTATATTTCTTCTTTATATATTTTTATAATTGTTTAAAAGCATTTATAAGCGCTTATTATATGTATCAAGTTTATAAATATCGTAGGATTGTTTGCGATATAATTTAACAAATTTCATTAAATCTGTCTATTCATAATTGTGTATTTATCATTTGTTTTCTGGTAAGTATAATAAAATATGAAAGTGAGTTTCTTTAAGTTAATAGTTTTAATAAATGTTGACAAAGTCATTATTTTATTATAAGATTTTAGCCATCACTCATTGTTTATGAAGAAATTATTGATCAATTAATTTCAATTAAAAATTAAAATTGCAATTAAAAAAGAAGTTAAATTTTTGTCTTGATGAGCTCAGTTTTGATTACTTTAATTGATTATTATCAAATTCATAAACAAGGGCTACGTTTAAATGGCTTCAATAAAATCAAACATCGTTTACTTGAATAGTTACTAACAGAAACAGCTTTGACAAGAAGAATATTATTTAAAGATCTAATTTCTTGCAATTTATAGAGATTTAATTTATCGAATTTTGAACAAAAATTAAATAAAAAGAATTTAAGTTTTTAATAATTTAAATAATTTAAGTTTTCAATTAACTTATTAACTTCTATATTAAAAGCAACATTTTTTTATTGAATGTTTAAGACATAAAATAAAATCTGTAAATATATGATTAATTTCGGTTAGATTAGGTCTTCGGTTAGATTTTTCAAAATGGATGCAGAAGAATAAAGCTGCCTTCGTCATATATTTATAATTTTCATTCACCTGTTAAAAAATCCTAAACCTTTTTATTAATAATCTTTATTAATAATGAGCAACATCTAAAATCTTTTGAATATTATTTACGACTTTAATAACTTATATCAAAATCATAAAACCTTGAGAGATCTATATTCTATTGATATTTTATCAATATGTTCATACGACCATCTTTTTTCCACATAAAATATCTAAATATATATTTATTGTACTTGTAATGTAGAAAGTCTGACACAATATATATAATGATAATATAATTAAATAGAAAAGATTTGTAATTACAAATATAATTGTTCGAAGATATTGTATTTCTTGCTGAACACAACTATTACTTACTTTTTATTACTAGCAAGTTCTACCGAATTGTACATATATTACCGGATATTGTTACTATTTTTTAATCTTTTTTCACATGTTTCTTTATTATTTACGAAGAATAGAAAATAAAATAAAGAATAAAGAATAAAAAAATTACTGAAGAATAAAAAATCTAAAATTTTAAATTAATCATTTAAAAAATCAATTGATATTAGATTTACATCTCGATATAGTAAAAAAATTATTCATAACCTTTCAATAAATTTTGTTTTAAAAGAAACATATTTCGCCATTTAATCGATTGCTTCATATTATATCACAAACATCACTGAAATTCTTCTGGAAAGAGAATTCCCTTCTCTTTCTCTCTTTCTTTCTTTCTGTTAAGCGTGCGCACGCCTATATGTGTTTGGTACATAATCAAAATAGGAAAGATTAGATAAGATGGCAAATTTATCTATCTATTCCAAAATGCAATTTTGCAATGGCAAATTTCTTTGTACGTAAAAAATGATTGTTGTAAAGCTAAAGAATTCGTTCGTTGCGCGTGATTAATATACAACGGTGAATATACGAGAGCATATGACAGTCATTATAGTAATACACGATAATCCCGATTTGAATATTTGTATTACGTTATTATGATTGGCCCGTTTTCAACCAGTGAACATATTCTTTGAATTTAGATAATGATTGGAAACAAATTATCACACTGAAATAATCAGTTTTTACAATCAGTGAGCATATATCCGTTAAACGTCGATTGTTGTAACATCATATATCCCTAGTCGGCTAGCATGTCGGTTACCAATGACTATAGATTCAATGATGAGTTAACTTCTTGGTAACTATGAGCATAGCTTATAAACAGTTCTTCAAGCAGCGTGATTATATGCTTTCATGAGTCTACGATATCACGTAATGTCTCAATCACTTGAACTTCCACTGCCGTTGATAAATTTTCGGAAACGAGGCTCAGGTTCATCCTGTAATCGTTTCACGATCTCACGGCTCATTTGTGCTACATATGATTTGATGATCATATAATTCGACAGTCCTTCGTCTCTTTCCGCCCCCCTTTTCTCTCTAAGGACTATCATCGGGTATGGCATACCAAGCAGCTGGATCCGCGGCGAGGGCCCATGGGCCTGCGACGGAGGGATTAGCGTAGGCCGCAGCTCCCGCCGCGGATGGCGCGCACTACCAAGCACGACCCTGCAATGGTAAATACGCGCCGCACTGCGGCTGCTGTTGTTGTTGCATCCCCTGCTGCGCATTGGCTCGCGTATAAGAACAATGTTGCAGACTCTGACTTGAACTCATTACGTGGCCTACACCGGCCACAACTGAATGATGGGACACCGATGAAGTAGCTGCGTGATGGGTACCGTGAGGACTCGAAGCAGCCGTCATATGTGGCGCCGGACTTGCCAAGGCTGCACTGGGCCCGCCACGACTACCTTCATTTCCACCACCTCCACCACTTCCGCATGGCTTGCCATCTTTTACCAATACCGGTACCGCCACCCGTCGCGGCGAACTTGCGCTCTAAAATAAAAATGATTGTCATTCGTTAATAATATTATTGATGCTCAATATAAAAGTAAAAGTTATATATATATAATTTTTTAATTAAAAATAGAATTTTTAAACGGATTTGATGCATAATCTGAATAATTAATTTTATTAAAACAGTTGATTTTTTACTCTTAATAGAATCCATTGAAAAAAGTTTATAAAATTTCTAATATATTTATGATACGTTTATAATGGTAAATATCTATATGTATAATAAGTAATATAAAAATCATTTATAGAAATAAAATATTATTATTATTATTATTATTATTATTATTATTATAAATATTATTATTATAGAATTGAATATGCTGATGCTGTGTTATATGGAATATCGGTATATTGAATATTTAAACTCATATATATATATATAACATGCGTGCGCACATATAGGCATGTCAACATATATTTTGCAATTATTCTTGCTATAACTATGTTAAATGAAATTGTTTATGCGAATCTGTTTATGTGAATATTTTATACCTTGTTAAGAAATTTAAAAAATTACGATTTATTACTACAAACGATTTATATATGTAGATAACAAATATATCTATGAGACCAACTTTCTAAAAAAATCAATGATTTTATACTGATAATATGACAGCATTATCTGCTATTATTTATGACAATTTTACTAAATTTTTAAATAATTATCCTGACTATACATATATGACAAATTCGACATCACATATATTATCTTTTTGTAAAATCTTGTAAATTTTTGAAAAATATGCAGAATGTTTCGCTAATTTAAAGATTAAAAATATTATTTGACTGGTGAGTGAGTGAGCAAGTAATAGAAAGAGAGAATGTAAAAATGTTTTAAAAAGGAGCATTGCCTGACTAAAAGAAGTAAATGTTTTGATTAAAATTATTAACTTTTTAAGCAACTGATTTTATCGATATATTTATTATTTTTTATAACAAAAGAATCATAATTTTCTTTATTTTTTGAATCTTTAATTAAATGGTATAGCTTTGAAACAAACTTTACTTTATTCAAATGATATTTGCCATCGGATCTTATAGAATTTATTTACGAAGAAAAAATCAAAGTTTTACAATTTGCATTTTTTAAATATGTGATTACGTTCGGAACAATCTTATGTGCAATACGGATTCATTAAAATAAGTAATACAATACAAGTAATAATTTGTTTGTCATCTTTCACATGAAGTTTTCCTATTTAAACGTACAATACAGTCTCTTTTTTTCCTTTCGCATAAATAATACGTAATTCACCATTCAGTCTAAAGAGGATATAGAAGAATGCACTCATCATTCTAAGAAATCACTTCTCAATTGATGAATCAAAAGCTTTAGAAATTTAAAATGGGACATAAATTTTTCATCTTTTTTATTCCAATACTCGGTAAAACATATAGGAGTTAACTTTCATGCCTCAGAAAAATGATATTTTCCACCATCTTAAAGATTTTTATAAAAAACGATACATAGAAGTATATTAGTTGGCATGATTCGTACCGTTCATATTCGCCGTATAATTTAGTATCATTTCAAGTTTATTGACATGCAATATATATCATATTACACGAACGTCATACGCAATTAGAAAGAGAACTACTCTTCAAATAGACTCGCTCTTTATCGCTGTCTCCTATTACAAAGAAGCGTCACCGCTGTGAGGGCTTGTCTACCGCCGACTGATATTCTTTTACGTATATCTGAATATATTTCTTTATCCACGCGTAAAAGGGAAATTTTAAGGAAACACATATTTATAAAAAAATACATTTTGTTACGTAATGTCCTATATAATCGCTGATGATCTTTCTGCGTCTTCTTAGGGAGAATATCCAGACTTGCTAGATTTAGGATGTCCTCTCAGAGGAAACAATCACAAAGTGCCAAAAATTATGTAAATACAGGTATCATTTAATGTACTTCGAATAATTTTTTAAAATTAATTATTGAATTTAGCTAGTAATCGTTTTTGATTACCAGTTTCATGAAATTATTGAACCGAGCTCCAAGGAGAATATGCACTTTAAGCATGCTTTAATATATACACAGGTACCATACATTTTCCTGGTTTGATTGACGTTGCAAGAACAAACGCGCAATAGGTGGATCGGCAAGGACTTCGGTTAAGCACTTCTGTATTCCGAACAAACAATGCGCAATGCGGTAGACCCAATAAGACTCTTAACTCGCATAACATTCTGTGATCAGCATTTACAACTAGACGGAGTGTAGTACATATGATGGATTCTTGTTATGAATAAACAGTGCCATTTATTATAGACTCAATTCATGTCATTTCATAATACGAGCCCACGAAAAGCTAAAACGTTCTGTTTATATAAAAAGATTTTATTTCGAGATAATAAAAAATAAATAATTTCTTTCATAAATAATTATTATGAAAAGTGGAAAAAGATTAAAATATGCAGTTTAATATCTTTAAATTAATAATTATTTTATTTGAATATCAATTTATTATTAGTTAATGTTATAGTTTATAAATAAAGTTTAATCTATAGAATATCTATTAATATCACTATTTTATTAAAAAATCTTAATAGAAAAGATACGAATTTTTTTATAGATTTGACTAACCGTCTAAACTTTTCTTCGTGATGATTAATTCTAAGAAAATTATGTTTTTTATTCGCATAAAATCCGTGGATATAATCTCACAGACAGTTCGGTTTCGTACATCAACTTAGATCTCACAAACCTCAAACGTCACGTCAAACAGAAGCTGGGACAAGCAGACCGAGTACCTGCCAAGATGACCACTCAGCTGTATCAACATTCAATACACGACATTCCTCTTCGATCTCTTTGCCAATGAGACTCTAATAATACAATCGCGTTGAAAAATAATGTTATGCCCTTCATTTGCTCGACATTGTGATCCCTTACTAATCATTAATTTCATTTTCAAGGATCTCTTATTTACTTGATTATGCTATTATATAATTTATCTATCAATCAAATCACGAGCGATATATATGTTATAAAAATTTATCCGCAATTTTTATAAAGAAACGTAAATTTAAAATTCTGCATATTAATGATGTGTTGGTTGATTTGAGATAATACATTAAAATTTAATAGATATCGATTTTCAGGATATTCTTAAAAATGATTTCCTGTGTGTATTTATTATTCATATTTATTATTCATCGTATTTATTATTCATATGTGTATATGTATATATGTATATATATACATATTTATTCATAATGTTTTATTATTCATAATGTTTTCTTATTGTAAATCATTTTTATAATGTCTAATTATTAAAGTTTTAAATATTTTTGTTAATAGCAATGATATATCATTGCTACATAATCTAAACGTTGAAAAATTAATACATTTATTATTATAATATTATAATATTATTATACGAAGGATATTATTAATTTATATTGATTATTTATAAAATTTAAAAGATTATTACAGTATTATAGTATTATAATATTATAAAAGACTATCTATGATATCATAAAATCTTTTAGATTTCATAATAAAAGATTTGAAATGCATCTTTTTATAACTCCGTGAGATTTATTGTTAAATCGAAAGAACTCTTATATATTATCATTAATAAGATTTATTCTATATTCACATTCGTTTACGCGATGGTAGAATCGCCATGATGAATAAAAGTAAAAAAATAAAGAAACGGGATATAAGTTAGTCAATAAAGCGAAGTGAAAAAGTTTATACGAGCAATGAATTTTTCATGCGAATAAAATATTTCCATGCAAATCTGTATGGTGCTGAACGTCCGGGAGGTATACGAATGATTTGATTCAAGTGGTCACAGTATGAACTTATGCGCGCGTTGCCGTTCGCGAGAGCATAAGTGCGCAGGCATACCGTGCACTTCAAGCTGACAAAGTGACGATTACGCTAAATGCATGACGGTCCGTGCGCGCGTCACGCGTCATGCCACTTTAGCCACTTTAAACATACGTTAAACGATTTCCGGCGAAAATGTCCATGTCGAAGTCGAGTAGTATGCCTTTACGAAGGTTGGACCTGGGTTGCACTATGGATTCGGTTCTAGTTCAATCAATCAGATTGATCGCAATACGTGCGCGAAATGCACATATGTTCTTTTTTGTTTGATCTTATTAAATTTTTCTATTAATATTTCATTTACATTGAAGAATAATAATGCGTGACTGAAATGTGTTGTTTCCAGAAATTTGAAAATTTTTCTAGCTTTAACTCAATCGATTGCTTAACATTTTAAAAGTTCTTACTTATCGTTCTTACTCTTACTCGAGTTCTTATAATAAAGTAATAAAAGTACAAAGTACAATTGATTAAGACTTCATTCTATACAATACATCTTAAATTTCTAAGGTACAAATTACCGTCAACAAACCGTATATTAAATTGACTTAAATCGACGAAGATCAAAAGTATTTTTCATATTTTAAATAACTTTTGAGAAAGAAAAGAATAAATATAAAATATTAAAAATACATTATATTTTCTGTTTTAACGTGTTGCTCATAAAGGTAATAATACACATAAAATGTATACATATACATGTATACATTTATGTATATATGCGCGCATAGATATAGTTTAGTGATTAATCTTTCAATGGAACTGGTCACACTATTTCTTTATATGGAAGAATGCAAGTATTTATTATATGATTGACACTGAGTTGACAGAATTTGAAACAATGATTAGTATTTTTAGGATTATCATTTTGGGTATAAGAAATAAAGAATTATTCTTACTTCTTGCAATTGGATTTATCGATTGTTTAGCAATAGAAGAGATTATTATTTAGCTATAGTTTCGCGAACAACTGCTGTAGCTGTTCAGCTGATCATTCGTATGTAAGGTAAGTCTCGTAGACGATAACTATAGCGGTCATTAATATTATACGGAAGGATAAAATATTGTAGGAATCAAGGACTATGCAATTCTTATCTTTGTTATGCATGCAATCGGACAATCTTTATATAATACAGTTGTACGCATTAATTTCCTGATTTCCTTTATTGATAGTTAATAATATCTTCTCTTTTAAGTCGTGATCTTATCCTACATCAACCAGTATGCTGTTTAATTACATTTTAATTTAATTTAACTTCATAATGCAAAAATTGCAAATGCTTAACTTTTTATTATTTTTATCCGAATGGTATGCGATTTGCATATATATGGTTAGTCTGCGATTATCACGATCGTCTTTCATGTTTGTCTTCGCGCAAACACGCATTAATTTCTTGCGTGACATAGCATGTAGAAGGAAACGAAGTCTAGAGATGGAAAAATTAAACTTGAATTATCAATAAATGAGATACGAAGAAATTTGTAATTAATGACAATTAATGAGAAATTTTTCAATGTCAAATGTAAAAATGTATCAAAAAGCTTTTTATTTTTATTTTTACTTTTATTTTTGTTTTTATTTTTATTTTTATTTTTATTTTTATTTTTATTTTTATTTTTATTTTTATTTTTATATCGATATTGATAATGAATCTTCTTAAAATGTCATTCCAAAGTCGAATAAACATTATTAATCAATAGACTTTTTAGATCTTATAATTTTTTCAATAAGTCTATACTTTCTGAAATAATTAGTCATTTCAGAATTTTCAGTATGCACTACGTATTATTATTACATATTATCATTTGTGGATTATGTAACAGTCATTTTCATTATAATTTATTTGTATCAAATAGATACATAATAATAATGATATATTATTATATTTCACGTTTGTATAAATAATTAAGATCTATTTTTGACAGGAAAAAAATATAGCCGTGCAGAAAATCTATTATTATGTTAATATATATATAAATAATATAAATAATAATATAAATAAATATATATAAATAATATTATATATATATAAATATTACTTAATAATTTTTATTATATATTGAAAATATTTTTTATTTGTTAATAAAATATATATATACATTAATGTTTGTTATTATTAAAATATGAAAATTAGTAATTGATTCTTTTTCTAAATTTCATTTTTTTATTATTCTTACTCCTTAATCCTAAAAATTTAATGATTTTAAAGAAAGCAATCGATTTAAGGAACCGATTTAAATTTATATTTATATTTAAATCATATTTCTTATATTGTATTATAAAAATACTTAATAGAAGACTTATAAGAAATTAATCTGTTCTTAAAGAATTAATAAAGAATTAAACATATAATAATAGATGTCTTAAACATCGTATTATAACTTCAAATAATTTTGATTAATATTAAATCTTCAATTAATACCAAATGAAAGAGATATAATATCCCAAATATTTTAAGCGATATAATGACAACTCTCTTTTATATGGCGAGCGAAATATAAAATAGTTAAATATTTTATTGAATGAATTGATCAGAAATTTATTTCTTTTATTCATATAATATAACCTAACTATTGTTCAATAAAATAGCAATTTTTCTTCTAGAATTAACAAAATTGTTGAAATCAATATCGTTGTTTAAAAAAAATTGTAATTAGAAATTTATATTCTTTCACGGAGAACATATTAAAAATTGCATGACAAAAGTATATAGATTTGAATGAAGGAATAATGAATACAGATGATTTTGCATACGAAAAAATATAAAGCTATAAATTTTTTAAAATTGCTTCATATCAAAAAGAAATATAATGATTCTCAAGATGCGCGACCACTTTGCTCTTCGAGATAATAACATAAGTAAATAAAATAGCGCTGATCCGCTGATATTTGAGGTAATAACATAGGTGAAAGAGATGAAGATTGAACAGCTAAAAGAGGGCGGTAATAAAAACGTGTCCACGGAAGCACGACAAACTAACGAGTAAATTATAGGGCGGCTGGTGGCTCGACTGCTGAGCGGAAGAATCGCTTGCCCTCGCAGATCGGCTTGCCAGATAACTTTCAGCACCATTAATGCTGTATGGCTATTGCAGAGCACCGCGATGCAACATTGAATCCATTGTGCTGTAGCCTCCGATTTCGATAGCGGATAATCCATGGTACTCGTGAACATGTGCGACGAGCATCATACGATTTTGTTCGAGCCCGTGATCTGGCAATAGCCAGGAAAAAACTTAGATACTTTTAATTTAACATTAGAAAGTTTTACACACGGCAGTTTCATAGAAATTTATTCTAAAACATAATAAATTCTATATCATCATATATACGAGATAAAAAATGCGAGAAATATTAATTACAATTATCAAACATAATATCGCTTGAATTGTAATTCATAGCAGCATTGAAGTATTGACTTGATTAATAATTTCCCTGTTTTTATGTGTAACAATGCGATTATTATGCATTATTATTATTTGTATATATTTATCCATATCTAAAGTATATATTTTTGAAACATGCTTTAACGCATATTTATAAGGAAAGTCTGCTTAGATTAGTTTTAGATATTTAGTGCTTGAATATGGAGGATTCAAATATAGAGAGGAAGAATAAGCATTTTCTGCGTATTATGTTGATTTATTTTCATAAATGAAGAAATGTTTCGTACGGTAGCTGCTCATAAAGAAATTTGTACATGGAAATAATGTCATAAGTGATCCTTTCATTAATAATTTCGATGTGATGATTTTAATTGTAATTTTGCCATACTCTGGACGTGGCAAATTAAATTTGATGAGCAAATCAAAATTTCGTTCAAAAATAGTGAACGCATACCAGATAGCAGAAATATTAAGAATGTAGCTATTTATTAAGAATCAGAATCTAAGATTGAATCACTTACATAATAATTTTGTTATTTTACAAGTAATAAGAGAAGATCTAGCTTTCTTTTCGTTATTTCTTCGGTGATTTCTTTTCAAATATTTCAGGGACAATGCCTTATTTTCAACAGTAATAAGCATAGTATAATTGTTTTTGGTCCGCATTTTTTGATCCACATTATTTAACCGATAGATACTAACTATGGTGTAAATATTTGGTATAGAATGAATACTTTTTAATCCAAAATTTTTTATAAATGAGGTAACTTCTTGCAAAATAAGTTGCTTAAGTTTTTGGATAAAGTGGATCTTTCTATTTAGATAAAAATATGATAGCAGCAGAATACTAGACTATCCCATTTCCATTGTAACGGAATATCTCAATGAAATCTTTTATGGAAAGTGGATACGAAGATATTCACTTAATGGCACACATTAATAGTACACATTTAATGACCTTTTCATTCTTCTGAATTGATTTCGTTTGATATTCTTTGTGGGGCTACATAAAAAATATTGTTTACAGAGTCTTGCTAACATCTATAGGAAATGTAAAAAATTGTATAACTCATGCTTGCATATGTCTCAATATGTTTTAATTTATTATACTAATATTATTGTGAAATGCGCCATATAAAATGTTATAACGTTTTTTCTTATAAAACGTTTTTCTTGAAAATCTTTTATTTTCAGGATAATTAACTATATCAATTAAAATGCAATATTGTATATATACTTTATATAAAAATTCATTAATATAATGATAATCTGTTATTTTTGAGAATATAACAATAAATCGTTCTATATCTCTCGATATGAAGCAAAACTATTTTCAAAATATAAATATAAATGCGTCTATGTGCGAGCGCATATAAAATTTCTATATGTCAAGAAAAATTTTATTATTGTGACAAATATCATATGTTATTACTATAAATATATACAATATATAATATATAGTATATATACGTATATATACGCTTAAATAAATATGTATACATACATATATATATATATACATATATATATATATATATACATGTAATATATAAATGAAAAGAAATAATAATTGTTTACATTTAAATACTTTATCAGAAGTCGAAAAATCATTTAGAAAACGGATTGAGATGTGTATTAATGTTTTACGGACAGTATTTAAATATGGATGATAAATTTTGTTTATTATTTGTTTTTCAACTTTTTTATATCTATATCTCTAACTATATTATATCTATATTATGTCGTGATTTCGAGTATCTGAGATCATTGTATTCATGTTGAGATAGCCTTTAACCACCAAAAAATGAGCAGTTCTATTAAAAAAAAGGAAGATGATTTTTATATTTTTTTGGCGCTTCCATTCAGAAAAAGAAATCGCAGAAAGGAAATGATTAAAATACATTTCCCTTAAAATTGTTTCACTTTCATTTGAAATATTTTTTGTGTCATCAATAACAATAAAAAATTGATGGATTGATTAAAATGGGATATCTGATATATATATATATATACAAGATGTCTCAAGAGAAAAGATCAAGAGAAAATATTTTGGAAGACGATAATATCGATTATTTTAAGCAAAAATATTCATATGTCCTATTCCGAATGATACCCGAGATTGAACATGCATAATTACTGTTAAGAAAGAGATACTATGTTTTTATATATATATTATGATATATTATGATACCACTTTAAAAAAGTTGTTCAAATAACATATTTTTTAAAGTAATAATTCTTCAAAAATTACACCGTTAATATACTGGCTTTTTTTGTTCTTTTTGCAAAATCTCGGAAAATATTCTACAATTCGAAATTCTCTGTATGAAAGATAGTGTTATTCAATAGCAAAAATGATACTGCCAAAAGTTGTAAAACATATCTGCATATTGGCATATTCGACATTTGTGTATATATACCTTATTTTTAACAACATTTCTACAATGTATAATTAATGCAACATTAATACAATATTAAAACAATAATTAATACAATAATCAAGAGATGCATAAAACAGTCATGGTGACGGAAGAGAAAAATAGCGATTGCATGTCAAGTTTGAACTATCTCGGAAACCGATCGAAATAGGATATATGTTCATATAAACATTTCTTAAAATAATAGATATTGTCATTTCCTAGAATATTAATCTTTTCTTTCGAGATAATATAGTAATGCTGTCTGATATTTGTTTCATACAATAAAGACATTTTTCTCGCCATAAATGGAAACGTGGAGTATATCTGTAAATAATTGATAAACATATGAAGTTTATCAATTATGTTATTCATTGATTCATTGATGAATAAAAATTAAATGAAAAAATTCTCTATATAATCTGAATCTCTTTTTCAATATACGTTATTTCTACGTTTCGCATAGACTATATATTCATCGAGTTTTGATAGATAGAGACGCGTCTCGATGAGCGAAAGTGCGCAATGAAAATCAGCTTATGTGTAGCAACAGTGATATATTTATATTTTGTGAAAAATATTCGTATAAAACGATAACAAAGTAACAAGTTTATATAATGTATATATATATGTATCGTTTATCTGGATGGTAATGATTAAGATTATTGTTCCTTATAAATGTTTAGAAGTAGAAACATATATTTACGATTACTATAACATCTCGACATGTCTTTAGGTCTTCATAAATGCCAATAAATCAAACTGCTAGCATAATATAGACAAACAATTGAATATTTACGAACAAAAATAATGATATGTAATGTTTAACTGAATCATATTGTTCGAGAAGATACATCTCGTATATAAATTTTCTTGAAAACGAAATCTTGAAAAAAATTTATTATTTATTTATTATAAATTTATTAAATTTATTTCTTAACATTTCTGACTTATTTTTGCATAAGAAATTACTTCCCTTTCGATCATATCACAATATTCAACATATTTGTATATGTATGTGTGTGCATATGTGTATCAAGATGTTCCGAGTACGATTTTTAATATGAAACAAGAAATTGAAAGATGGATATTATATTTCATAAAATCCATTCAATAAAAAAAATTAAAAAAGATTTTAAAACTATTAATTAATTTAAACTATTAATCATTTTTTAAATCAAGATCTCTTCGAAATTTTTAAATAACACTATGCAATTTTTTTCATATGATTAAAAAGATTTTTAAGACGAATCCAACGCATCGGGAATTATTTCTATTGATTTTATCGATATTTAATATCAAGTAGATATAACCAACATTTTTAATTATCAGAAAATTCACATTGGAAACG
Source organism: Eciton burchellii (assembly GCA_020341155.1). Lineage (NCBI taxonomy): Eukaryota > Metazoa > Arthropoda > Insecta > Hymenoptera > Formicidae > Eciton > Eciton burchellii. Next base: position 1,478,953 of record JAHMML010000036.1, on the reverse strand, counting down.
AAAACAGAACTTTTTTCAACTATGTTGAAATAAATTTTTCTTTCTTTTGATTTTAATTTCTATATCATCTCATTTTCTTCTTTACCCTTTTTCAAGTAATTTAAACATTTGTTTATATAAATTATAGTTTTTCTTTATGATAATTATTTATGATGGATATTGTATGTTTATAATTGATATCGATAAAGTTAGTAATACATTATAATATGTTAATAGAAGTAATGTAATACAAAAGATTTTAAGTATATCTCGAAGATGAACATTATTACATCATATTGGATAAGAATTTAATAAAATATGAAACGCAATTTATATAATAAAATATTATTATATTCATCACATTTTCGTTAAATTTGATTTATTTGTCTATGTTTTTATAAAACACATTTTTGACACATATTATATTTTCTCAAATTTAAAAATTATTTTAAAGAACAATTGAACTTGAGGAATAATAAAATAGTAGAATGTAATGTTTATAAAATAATATTTAAATTAAGATTGGATTCACTAGATATTTAATAATAAAAAAATTAGCTCAGGAATGAATGTATATATATATATATATATATTTATATATATAAATATATATAATTTATATATAAAAATTATATTGGTGAGGAATTTTATGTAAATAATATCAATATGAATTGCAAATCGCGTAATCATTAAATCAAAATCAACTTACTGATACTATCCGTGATCTTCATGACGACGCATATGAAACATTCTAATGGATTCAATCGAATTTACATATGTATCACAACCATCGCGAATCTGACGTTTCTTTTGAATAATATTTTTCAGAAGGAGGAACATTCGTAAATAGTCATATGAGTGCATGTGTGTTAAAAGATTTAAGAGATATGACACGTTTTAAAATCGTAACAAAGATATTTTAACAAAATATATATATCATGATCAAAACTACTTATTTTTATAACCGAGATCAAGTGACTAGCAGAAATTGACTAGTAGAAATATAATAATTATTATTATTGTTAGAAAAATTATTATTACTATTATTTAATATACATAATATATTCTAACTCTAAGTAATTTGGAATACAATTTAGAAGTAGATAAAAAAATGTAACGTGTTATTTTCCTTCTTTAATGTAAAAATAAGGGCATATAAGCGCATATTAGGGCATATAAATTATTATCAATAATTATATATCAATAACAAAAAATTTATATTTTATGAAAATGTCGTGGAAAACAAGAAAAATAATTAATTCAAAATTTATTGAAATGACTACTTTGCAACTTTCGATATCAATTTGAAAACTGTATGTAAGTTATTAAGAATTTACTATAACAAACGCAATTCAAGTATGATTACCTTTTTAAGTAATTTCGAAATTAATTTAAAATATAATTTTATTTTGTATTTATTTCTCTGAATTTAATCTTTAGGAAATTGCTTACACGAAGATTATAGCTACTTTTTGTATATGTTTATGGAAAAATAAATTTAGAATTGATAAAAAATTTCGCAATTCGGAAAAAATGTATTTCATATCATATAACGTTAACTAATGCAAAATTGCATTTTGAGATAGATCAATACTTTTGTCTGCATCATAATTAACTTAATGAATTTTTCGATATTTCATCGTATATTTACTTGAATCAGTAGTTGATGAATTTAATCGATGTACAAATTTGCTTCTATGATGTACGTAAAATTTTGATTTGTGCAACAAGCTTGCGATTACATATTCAATGCAGACAATTTTATCGTTTTGTCATCGACGCTCCGTATAACTCTTCGTAAATGACATAACAAAATAAGCAAAATCGCTTCGAATGTTTTGTCGAGTGGTTCTCTCGAAAGCGAAATATGACGCAAGCGCGAGGATTTATGCGGCTTCCGCAATATTTCTCATTTAAAGTCATTTCATTTCGGATTGATCGATGCTACATAGACATTTTTGCCGAGGATGAATTATTATTGTTGTTTTAATATCTCTCGAATGATCTAAAGATGTGTCAAATTAAGTATCATGTCAGACGTAAATTGATAATAATTAATGATTAATTAAATTATGAAGATCTTTTATCTATTCGTCAAAATATTCTGTTATGTATAATAACATATGCATACTATATATTGTATATTATAGATATTATTTATAATAATGTTTTTCATAAAATATAAGTAAATATAAGTAAATATAAGTAAAATAAAATAATATACTTATGTGGTATATTATTATGATATATTATTCAAGGAATGTTTTTAAAACGATAAATATGGAATTTATGGAATTTATGAAATTACCTGATTTTGGGCATTCTGTTCAGCCATAGCTTTTTCCTTTGCTTGTCTCTTGCATTTATATCGGTGGTTTTGAAACCATATTTTCACCTGCAAAACATATATAAAACACACATTGAATATTTTTATTGATATATATACATATATATATATATAATTTATTGACATATCTGTTTATTTATTGATACATAATATTAATATCTGCAATCTTATAATAGATGTTATCGTATTAAGATTATAGAAATATTTAAGCTAAACATTTCCGAAATATTCTAAAATATTGAATATTAATGAATATTATTAAAATAATTTTTTGATATAATGATAAATCAATATTATGTATAACAACATTGAAGTAAATATAATATAATTATTTTGCTTTCTTTTTCATTATTTATAGTATTATTAACTCTCGTCATTAACTCTCTCTTTCCTTGAAATTCTTATTAAAAATATTATGACTAGGTTGTTTAATATCTTCATACAGAACATAAATTAGCACCCTCCTGACACAAACATGCATGCATGCGTATTTTTTAAATAATTAATGAATTGAAAGCATTGCTCGGTAAAATATCGATCTTAATGTTAAAAGAATTAATGTTAAAGAACAGTTTATAATTGAGGAATCGAATGCTATTCTAACATTTGAAAGCAATGGAAAAATATCTAGAAGAAAAGAAAATGGTATGAATTCTGCAAATGCGATTGCTTATTGATCTTGATTGCTATTGATCTGCGATTGCTTATTTGCTCCTCATTATTCCTTAGATAAAAAAAGAACGAATAGTTATGAATGATGAAAAGTTAATCCGTTTTGATAATCTAAATCTTTTTGATTTTGATTTTGATTTTGATAATCTAAGAAATTATAGTTTGTTTCCAGCCGATCATCGATATCCATAATGAAAGGTAACTGTTATAAGATTTTTCTATATAGCTGCGGATTTACGCACCTGTCTGACACTAGGCGTGCTTTATGAACTGTTATTATCGAGATAGAAAGTCAGAAGAGATTGTTACAATCAACAATCATGGCATTTGAATCATAATATCAAGAAGGAAAAATACTCTCAAATAGCTGCAAATTGACATTATTTAACTTCACAATGATAGACCAAATCGCATGTTGCTGTTGCAATTAAGAAGTTCTTCTTAAATTATATTCTTAAATTATATTCTGCCACATTCAATGAACTCATGTATCGTTCTATCTGACTTTCATCTGACTCTCAAATTAATACAATAGGGTCATCCAACACATCAAAGAAAATATGGTTTGTTGTTGAAAAAATGTTGAGAAAATATGAAAATAGACTAATGGATTACTTTGAAAGATGAGCCATTTTATCCGCACAGAATCTTATTATTCATAAGACGGAAAATATTCTTAATACCAACAACTAATACTTTAATTAAAATACTATATGATATCATTGTTATTAATGAATAACAATTTTTGAAACTATATGATCTTCTGGACGAAATATTAAATAAATAAATTTTTAAAATGAAATCGGTCAAATTTTGAATTCTTCTAACAAATTGATATTCTCGTGATATTAATTCTCTTATCGTTGATCTTAATTGTCAACAAATATTTCTTATAAAATTAAAGATTATTATCTATAATTTTTTAAGGAAATTAAAAAATGGAAGGAAATAATTAATATTTTAAATTAAGGGATTCTGAAAATAAATAACAAGATATATTGTCTTTTATTACAGAAGATTCTATATGAAACATAAATCTATCAATGCATATGCATGCATGTGAAACATGTATAAAAAAAAAGGAAGTGAAACAGGAATAAGAAAGAGAGAGAGAGAGAGAGAGAGAGAGAGAGAGAGAGNAGAGAGAGAGAGAGAGAGAGAGAGAGAGAGAGAGAGAGAGAGAGAGAGAGAGAGAGAGAGAGAGAGAGATAAATGATAAATGAGAAATAAAAGAGAAATGAATAGAGGAAGAAGAAGAAAAAATCTATTGATGAGCATGAATTTCTTATATAATATTAGATTATTGCAGATGACATAACTGTTTTTGAATCTTAATTTTATTCGATTATAAAATGTATAACTTATATATATTTCGTCAATCAAAATAGTTTCCATTCATCTTAATATATTTCCTGTAATGTGATACAATATCTTTGTAGAAGGAGGAAGAGATGCAAGAAATTCGTTATACTTTTCATGTCACTTTCCGTTTAAAATATTTTGAAGAAATTATCTATATGCTTAAATAAACATGAATTTGTTGAAAGATTAGGAAAATAAAAAAGATGAGGAGGAATTTCGCATCTATATTTTGCTAATTTTCTGTTTATACAATTTGTAAATAGAATTTTGCAATATTCGATTTAGCATTATTATGGACTAATACTAATTATTTAATAACATTGACTGTTCAATACGCATTTTTCCATCATAATATATATTATAAATTTATTGACAGTATTTATTTGTTAATATTTATAGTTTTATCCTTTTCCACAAACGAAAAATCTACGATATCTGTACTAGACTATTACACAAATATCAAAATCTTTTCAAAACCTTGAATAAAGATTCGGTTTTGTCATATGTTTCGAAGTTTGATCAGCTTCCTGCACACAACGTTGATGATTATCATAAGGGATCCATCACATGTCACTATTCGATTCAATATTCCTTCACTATTGTGTCGGGGAAATAAAGAACTGATTTTCATACAACGAAGTTTGTCTCAGTTTATATAGTATCCATCTATCAAGCTTTTTCATAGCTTAAGACGTTGAATAGTGAACTGATGTTGTGCGCGATATTTGGAACTGATAAAGATAGATATTGACAAATTAAATTATCCGTACATCTTAAAGATAACATTGTTCAGACAAGAATGCTCATATGGCGCTATTAGAATAGCTATAAAAAAATTAGTCCCAACAACAAAGATTATATTTGAGATGATTATTTGTATAATTAAGAAAAGAAAATCGGTCTCAGAATTTATAGGGTATTGTATGGGTGTGTGTATCTGTATATGTGTAATAATAAAGTACATTTATATATATATATTTAACATATTTGATTAATTATTATATAGTTATTGTATAGATTTTAGTATATTAATAAAATTTTCTATAAAAATAAAAAAGTAAACATATGTTTTAATTTAAAAGAATGGTTAACTCCTCTTTTTATATGTTATATAGTTCTATATTTTCGTAACAACAAATAATATAGACTCGATCAACACTCGATTCACTTTCGTGAATCACATATATAATGCAGATTATAATGCATTTCTATTATAAGCAGATATCGATTTCTATTCCATTCAGGCTGAGTTTTCTTAATTCTTTTACTTGCCATAAAAGTGATCTTGGATGATTTTAAACGCACGGAAATACTTTTGTTAAGATTCAAAGACAACTATGCTTTTTTTCTTCCTCTCATTTGTTTCAAATTTTGGATAAAGCAAAAAAATTCATTGGCAAATTCTGTTGGATTAAAATATAAAAAATGATGTTCATACTTATATATTTTCTTCTTCGAGCAATTTTTGGAGTCTAATCGTGAGTCGATTTTCATTTGATGGAAATACTAAGAGAATCATTTGTTGCTTTCGAATTTCTAATATTATTTTTAATATTATCAAAATTTTGTAATGTAGTCTATAATAACATGAAAATATGTTGTGGAATTTTAATTTAAAATAGTTTTAAATTAACTAAAATACATAATATTATTTGTTTATTTACATAGCATAGAAAACAGCTCTTAAGAGTTTTTTTAATTTGTTAAGTAAAACTTTATTAATAGATCCCTGTAAATAAGAATGTATTTATTATAAGTAAAAATATATTTTGCTATAAGACTTAAAGTTCATATATTTAATTGATTATGATCATTTAAATTTTTACGATTTCTCAAAATTTTTTAAATTGGTTTCGAAATTTAACTCCCTGAAATTTATCAATTCTTAAAAAACTGTTCGTCGATAAAGTATAAATTATTGTTTTGCAATAACTGATTTTTATTTCGTCAACCTATGAAGCGCATATGTTGTACATACTCCGGTCGAGTGAACAACGGGTGTTATACGCCGCAACGTTCGTTCTTGAAACCGTGTAACCCCTATTGTCGGAGTAGCGTGCGACGGGAATGCAACGAAAGCACTTTAAGGGGTTCTTCCAGTCGACCATGTCTCGAGGACCCGCCACCGTCTGTTTAATTCTTTGAATATTAGTGGGATCGACCGCTCTCAAAAATTCCTTTTACTCCTTTCGGGTGTCGCTCTAAGAGTGATCAAAATACCGGCCGCCGATAGTGTAAAATAAAAAAGAATTTATTTTTATTTTTCATTGCTCTTTGTCCATTGCCCTCAATGTTCATTTCATTATATATATTGTTATGTTTAATTTCAAAAAATTATTATCATTTATTAAATAATACTATGAAAATTACCTTTTCACTGTCTTTATTTTTTATACAAAATGCATTATCATAAAATGAAATAAAAGTGAAATAAAATTGTTTTTAAAAAAATTATATTTTAAGATTAAAGAGATAATAATCTTTTCTCTATTTAAAATTTGCATAATCTAGATTATTTGAACTCTAAATTATCACTCAACAGAAATATATACATCAAATAAATCATTATAGATAAATTATTTTATTCCATAATGTATGATCTCAATTTATATCATACATGCAGATTTATAGATTATATATTTACCTTTTTCTAATTTATCATTTGCTTTTGATACATTCAGCTTTTGTATGCAGTCAATAAATCTCCTAATATGTATCAAAAGCGAGATTTAAAATAATAATATTTTTATGCACGGTATAATTTGCTTATTTCATGTGATTTTTGTATCTAGTTCATATAACACGCTGAAATACATAAATTTGTCTTGGTAAATATTATATAATGGAAATCATACTCGCAATCTTTCCAGTTGTTCGTTGCACGGGTTTTTACGTATGCTTTGTGGTACTAGGATACGTAGGGGTGAAAGATCTCATCCGAAAGCCACGAAGAGGTACTAGAAGAGGGAAGTACTCTTTCACTGCTCCCGTTCGTTAATTCCTTTTCTACCGATAATCCACTCGAGGCTTGTCGAATTTTTGGCCGCATACGCTGCGCACACGCTGACTTTGAGAGATCTACAAACAGCCATTATATCTGCGCGAGCTTAGGTAAAACGTACGGTAGGACGTATATAATGCGGATCTTTCAGATTATGCGAATTTTGATCTTTCACCATTAGAATCAATCTTTTTACGATTCCTTCCACCCGATATAACGTCCGATTTTTTATTTTCCGATTTCTTATACAAAAAATTCAATATTTTTTAAAAATGTATTAGGAAATGTCATTCGCGCATGAGCGAATGAAGAGCTTAGTAGAGTATTGGAAAAAGCTATTTTAGAGAAATCTGTATTATCGTGGATCTAGGTTCATTTTTAACAAGGAAACGATCGCGATAAATCAAGATTACAAATTTATTATTTTTAATATTTCCAATGCACAAGTATGACCGTACCACAAATAAGACAAAACTCTTAAAACTCGTCTTTAAAGAATGATTTTTGTATAAATATTTTTAAAATGGCTTAAATAATTCTCTAGTTCATAGTCACACACAATTTGATCGCTTTCTTCCGGTTTACATTATCGATACGATTCGCACGCATTGTACTTTATTATACCTGGACTTCTCTACTTGCGCGACTAAATCCGGAGACTGCATCTCTTGTGAGAGATTCGACGATAGAAACGGAACGCACCGAACGAGCCAACGCGCAGGGAATTGTTATTTTAAGGGAACTGCCGTCCGTCAGTCCGTTTGTCCATCACTCCCGTCAGGACGCGGTATGTAAACAGAGAAAGTTAAACAAGATAGGGATATATAACTGGTGTGCGTAAGAGCACGGCGTGCAAGCATGAAATTCAAGACCGACAATATCGATTCTGAATGGCAAGCATTTTGATATGTGAAATTCATCTATTCAACCTTAATAGCTTTGCCACGTTAGAAGAAATTGCACGATCTTGTAAAATTTATTCTATTTCACTAATATGTTTCAAAGTACTCTTATATTTGTAGTAATATTTTTATTAAAAAGATCTCTTTCAATTATATTTCAATCATCAAGTAAGAGATTTTATGGTAACGAATATATGGTAATATGATAAAAGGTGATTCATTTATATAAGACAAGAGTGTTACTTGATGCAAATAATTGTATGCAAATAATTATTTTCATTTATTTAATAAAGTTATATAAATAGAATAACATGTTAGACAAAAAGAGAGAGGAATAAGGACAGTAGAAGAGCAACCGTTATATTATAAATTTTCAATAAAACTAATAAATTTAAACTCGTATTCATAACTGTTTTATTAATGGCAAATTTCTTATAGAAATATAATATATAGTATAAAAAATCGATATATAAAAATTGTTGGAAAGAAATTCATTTATTAATAATTAACAATTTCCATTGATAACAATATATTAATAACATGGCAGTAATATGGCGATTTATAATATTATAATATAGATGAATATACATATGCATAATTTTTTATATATGTAATATAAAAAATAAAGACAATAGATATATTTTAATAGATTATAATAGACAGTGAATTATAAAAATTTTATCTCAAGAAAGCTTCTTAAACTTCTTCAGAAATAATTTATCAACAAAACAAAAATATTTTGATAAATATTTTGAAAATCTCTTTTTTTACATATATTTTTATTAAGAAAAGAAATTTATTCTTTATCACATATAGATTGAGCTTTATTTATCCCTTTTTCAATTCCCTTTTTAACGATGTTTATTCATCATGAGGAAATGATAAGAAAATCATTTTTGAAGTAATGATGAGTATACTCGTCATATGAAAAAATAATTTTGCTTAAGCAAACAAAATTTTTTTAAAAAATGAGAATATATTTCTTTTATAAATAAAGAAATAAAATGGGCAATAACTTCTTGCATTTTTATAAAAATATTGTCATATTCGATATAAATAAATTAATTGTACGAAATTGAAATCATGTCTTGTGAAAATGTTATCAACATCTTTTGATGGAAGTAAGGATAGAAAATTTTATATTGATAATGGAAAAAAAAGAGGAAAATGAATTCGAAAAGGAAAAAGAAAATTGATAATTTCATAGGATAAAATAATATAAAATAATAGATGATTATCGTTTAAATTTTCTAATCCAAGTGAACAATTCAATGTTTCTTTGAAGCATAAAGGAAATGTTTGTTTTATTTAGAAAAATAGATTTATTTGGATAATGAATTAGCAAACATTATAGTGAAGCGAACTAATTCTTGGAAAATCACATGAATTTGAATTTGAACGATTAAGGATAACAGAATGCCACTCCACAAGGAATGAGGAAAAATAACATGTTTTATTTCATTATTGATTGATTATTTCGTTATTGTAAAATATCATCAGGAACCGACATCATATATCTATTTCTCTAAAAGAGAAAATATTTTCTCGTTTTCTTTAACAAGAAAGTCTGTAGATAGATTCAAGTTGATATATAATTTTTGCTGTTTTAGTTAAATAAAAAAATTTTTTAAATTGTATTAATAATATTTATAATATTAATGAATTGTTGAACAATAAAATAATTGGTTTTTTTAGACAATCTAACTCGTAATATATGTCATTTTGTTATATTAAAGAGTTGAAGAGTACATAAATAGAAATTTCATATTGGATAGAAAAATTCATAATGTTATTTTTTTTTAATAATGATGACATGATAGATTCTGAAAGGACGAAAACATGAAAACATTGTGAAGATGGCAAATCGCGGAATCAAGGGCGCATATTTAATTGAATAAATAAATAAATATATGCACGAGAGTATGTATATGTATATACGTGTATAACTTGTCTTGGAATTTTACTAAAACACTCCACATTTATTATGACTTTACTTATATAATTTTTAGTTATGATTAAAGTTAAAATTATATAAACGCGAGACATTATTTTTTATTAATAATGCAATAATGCTTAAATTTTAAATTCTATGCTTGGACATATGAACAATTTAATTGCTTTATATGTTTAACAGCTTCATATGTTTTTTATTAAACAGTTATTGTTCTTGCACATTAGATTTTGATATTTCAATTCTAGAATTTTTTTATCATAGTGATATAAATTTAAAGATGCATTATTGACGGCACGTATATAAATTTTCAAACATTTTGTATTTACTTTATATACGTATATGTGCGCTAAAAAATATACATATAATATGCAATTATATTTATATACAGGATATGCCAAAAATGTGATACACTCAGAAAGAAAAAGATATTTGAAGCAAAAATAGATAATAAATGCAGAATAAAATTTTCTTCATATGAAGCTTTGTTCCCGAGAAAATTAATTTGAAAATTCATAGATATTTGACTAATAATTCAATTAAAAGTTATACATTCTATTCAGGTTTATAATCATGATTTAAACAGTTATTTGCTCTTTTTGTACTAATAGAATGATCTATTATAACTTTTCTTGCGTTCGAGTATTAGAGCAATTTCTTAATTGTCACCATTCAAACAGATAAAGTATAAGAACATTATACATATATATATATATATATATATATATATATATATATATAATGTCAACACACATACATACATAATAATATATATAATACTATGTTATCGCATGTACGCGCGCGCGCGTGTGTTATGCATATATATATGTATATATATATATATATATACTACATATTATATATTATACGTATCTATTATATAAAATAAAAATTTTGTTCACGATAAAAAATCAAGTCACGAAATATTATGCTCAGGTATCCCAGACATCGGCCTATATTTATCTTTGAGGATGACGGCTGCATCCCTTGTGAAAAGGGCCCACGAGACTACAGGGGGTCGGGCCAAAATTTACTTAACAGGAGGGGAATCGGAATTTAGCTTTAACTTTCGATTAACTTGCAATTCATTCTCGTTGAGACAGGTAAATGAACTGCTTGACAGCCATGCCATACGGAAAGCGAATGTGGTCCTTCCTTTTTTCCACATTATTAAATCATATGTATTAACAAATCATAAAGAATTGAGATAGCAATCTAAGAGGCTAATTGCAATCATATAATTTTTTTTTATACTCAAATGTTAGAAGGTTATTGAAAGGGAAATGTTAAAAACGTTATATATAATTTATTTTTTTAATATTTTTATTATACAGAGAAAAGAAACTTTTTTATATAAGTTTATTAAGCTTTTATATTAGTAAAAGAAAGTCCATTTTTATGATATTTATATTCGACATGCTCTTATCAATAAATTTATTGTAGTGTTACTATTAAGTACATTATTAGTACGTTCTTATTAAGTACATGTTAGTTATTAGTATAACTTTTAATAAAAAATGTACTGTATATACACATATATACATACATATATATATACATATATACATATATAGTATGTATAGTATGTATAGTATGTATGTATACTATATATGTACATATATAGTACATTTTTTATTATATTATATATAATATAATAAGAATTGTCGAGATTATTTTATTAACATTAGAAAAAAATGCTTCTTTACATATAATCATATTTATATAGAGATATGTATTTGTATATATATGATTAATAAAAAAATTATATGTTTAAATTTGTTAATTGACCAAAAAACTCATTCGTATATATGTTCAATATATTTAATTTCTATCGATAAGAATTATGCATTTTGTAAATATATAAAATAATGTAATTAAAAATGAAAAAGACTCTGTATTTAAGATTGTATTTAATCAATTATGAATGAATATCTGGAATTATATATGAAAATTTTTTAAATATGTTTTCGAGCATATTATTTTTCACTATAATTATAACAAATTCAAATATTTTTAAAAACGAAATTTTGAAAGAATTTAATGCCAAATTTATTCGTTTATAGAATATCGGAAGTCATTATGTTATATTCTTTTTAAAACAAAGAAAATTGATTAAAAACATTGATAAGTAAATTGGATTCATTTATTGGATTCGATATTTTCAATTTCTAGTATTGACTGGAAATGAACTACCCAAATCAGAAACCGAATATTTTAAATAAAATGTGGTACTTTTTATTGCATTTTCGGATTATACGTAAAAACATAAGATATTTTTAATTCAAATATTTTTTCTGAAAATATTTCTCCTTTCTTTGAAATGATGTTGAAAAAATAAGCTTTAACTGTGTTTTTGGATGAATATGTGCTTGTTCAAGTAGAGTATTTATACCGAGCATCATTCTCTGCAATGTATTTACTCTGCCTTCAAAGGAATCAGGTGCGCGAAGAATTTATCTTAATATATAAAGATTGAACTACTTCATGTATTCTATAAATTAAATTATTCCTTCCGTTTATATTGTATAATCTTTTATCTTTTCCCCAAATAATAATCAAGAATGAGATCTGTTAATCGGAATGATAGAAAATTCGATGTCTTTATCGAAGTTGAATTCATCATTGTTTAGAGTTTGTTCAAAAAAATAGAAACTACAATTTGTATAATTTACAGTTTATAAACCACTTATAGTTTTTAAACTGCATAATAATTTCAAGATCTTCGAAACATATTAATGATCCCTTTAAATAAAACTGATGTGATAAATAACGATAGTTCTAACTATTGACAAATCTATTACGATTTTTTAAATATACATTTGTCAAATAATAAAACTTGGAGCTGACAATAATGATTTTTATATTATCCGGTTATAAAATGCAACTTCCTATCGAAAATTATCACAAATATCACATACTTGATAAACAGATATTTTATGAAACTTGTTTTCTCTCAAAGATAATTCCCTAGATAATTTTATAATTAACATTAGTATCTTTTTATTTGTTTGAAGGAATCATGAATTAATGAATTTCAATCTCACCGATATAAAAATTTTATCCCGATGTAAGAATTTTTAAATTAAACTTTTAAATTGAACAATGAATTGATCTCTGTTATGTTGAGATTAAACAACATTCGCTTCTGTATAGTTTAAAATTATAATATATTTAGATTATATAAAAAATCTCGAATCCTGTTAAAGATTATGTAAAAACTGCGGAACGGTTCGATGAAATTATTATTCAAAAGTAGTGCTTTAGAATTTCAGAAAATAACGTTGCTCCAATTATATCATTCAAGATCAATTAAAATGCTTCGGAAAACTAAATGTATAAATCGATAAATATGTGTGCATAGATACGTACATGCACGCGCGCTGTAAACAACATCACACACGTGAGTATTATTTGAAATCACACATTCTAAAGTATTGTCTCAATTGTCAGATATAGCATAATCCAAAAATTACAGAATATTTATGTCTTGAAAAATAACAAGTATATACGAGAGTCAAATAGGTAATCAGACTTGTTTTAAGTTTAATGACCACTCGGTGCTGTTTCTTTCACTCATCGTAATAATATCTTTCATTCGAATAACGCACATATTACCGTTTAATGTTACTTAGCCCAGTAAATGTCGATAAATCTGGCGGGTAGCATGCGAGATTGAAGGGTGCGCGATTATATCGCACGTGTGCGACGAGCGCGTCGACACACGTTCGGGAACCATCGAGTATCTGTTAAACTCTACTTGACAGAATCAGGCTCGTAGGTAGATAGGTAGCGGCGAAATTGGGGAAGGGAGCGATTAGAGTGGACGATTGATCAAGTTAGCGTAACGTCATTATGTCGCAAGTACATTGGGGGTTGACGGCAAAACGATGACTACCGCTTGCCCCTTGCTAAGTACAACAACCTCCTCGGGCAATTTCACTCGACACTAATCTTCGTCTGGATTATTGATGACCGGTACAATTACGAGTCAGCGGTTTTTTTTATTAGAGTTCATTACAGTTCAAAATAACTATACACCATTCATGCAACATTAGCATATATTTTTCTTAATTCTGTATGGAATATAATTTCATGGAATTAATGTGATAATTTTAGTAGATCCGAACGTAAGCTAACTAAAAAAACGAGCATAGCTGAAGAAAGCTAATCAAAGCGAAATTCTTTTACTTATTTCTATACATATTCATTGCATATTTTATAATTAAAATATAAGTAAAATATGTTTAAAATAAATAAATAATTTTTTCAAAACATGATTATATCTTTTGGTATAAGACACATATGTTGAAATTATATAATATGTGTAACAATTTTACTTTATTTTTTGCTGGATTAATATGAAACTACATAAATTCTTTCATAAAAATTATTATGATATATAATGGTTTTGTTGTAAAGTTAATTTATTTAAATGATAAATAATAAATTAAGCTTATTATAAATGAAAATGACTTTGTATTCTAATAAGAATTCATGCAATTGAATTCTTAAAATTAAATATTATATTTGATTAGATGAATAAATATATTAAAATTATTTCAATGATTTCATCTATATGAATATTTAATATAACTATTTCTCATCCTAATTATTGCTTTTTTATTTATGTAATTTTTATACTACATTCTTATTTATACTAATTATTTGTTTGTTAATAAAAGAACCTATAACATATTATCTGTAACAAGATATTTATGACTATAATATAGATATAACAAAAAGAAAATTCATATTTATTGTAGAAGGATATATTAATTCGTGATTTTACTTTGCAAAATTAAAATTTTATTTATAATAAAAATTTATCATATTAATTTTCTCAAAATATCTTCCATTATTCTTAATAGTTTTTTCTTAATAAATCTACTTAAATCTTTCTTTTATTAATAATAAGTAAATAATTACTTAAAATATAAATGAATAAAAAATATAAAATATAAAAAAGAAAATAAAAAATTTTAATTTGATTTAAAATTATCGATTCATGTTTGCATTTCCTCGAAAATACTCTTCGTTCGAAAACATTCATAACATTTTGATAGGAAATTATACGTATAATTATATGTGTTAATTTCAAGACATATAAATTTACTTATTTATCAAACAATTTCGATCAATATTGTCAACATTATGAAATGGGAAAAAATCGTCTGGTTTTTGCCGATTGGAAGAATATTGTTTTCCATAAAGATAACGCCATCAAGATCATTTCGATGCAAACGCAACGCAAGCTTAGCTTCTCTAAACTGGAATTTGCTATTACATCTTGATGCTATAGCCTCTTGACATTGCTTCACCAAATTATCACTTCGTCTATTTTTTTGCCACGAAATCTATCAAAATTTTTGTATTCATCTATTATACGCATATAATAAATAATAAATAAAGTAATAATAAATAAATATATAGAATAAATGATTTAACATTAGATTTTTAAATATCTCTGTTGTTTTTTATATCAGACAAGACTGCATGAGGAATAAATTATGTGATTGGAAAAAATAAATATAATAATAATATAATAATCAGTGAAATATTTCAAAATCATCCATTTCAATATTTTGCAGGATATTAATGTTTTTAATTAACTTTTAATTATTTTACTTTATATACTTTACTTATTTTCTATATATACTTTACTTACTTTCTATATATATTATATATTTGCTGATATCAAGACAAAGTCAATATAATGACATGATTTTCAAATGATTTGAAATATAGAAGAAATATTTCTTCGCATATTATTAGAATTACTGTTCGCTTTTTCGCTGCTTATCTCGGCATTCGACTATTGCTTGAAGTAGGTACGTTAGCAAAGAAATGTTATATGAAATAATTCAGAAATGTTTCATATTACATGACATCGAAAGAAAAGTTTTCGTTTTAAAATGAAATCTCTTGTTTCTAATATAAAATTGACATAATTGACAATAGATTTATCACTCTACAAATCTCACATTTATTTTATCTTAATTCAATGAATACATGCACTATCAATTGTTATTGCAAATCCATTCTAATACGATATATTATCGTTTTTGCAATTCTCACACATAAAAATCTGGCAGTATAAAATCTGATGATTTCAGTGGCAAAATACTTCCTGCTCTCGAATCTATTCATTTTTGTTGATAATATATTAAATCATTTTATTAAAAATCTTGCATAATGTGCCGATCAATTATTTAATTCTACAACTTTTCGGAATTTCTACATATACTAGCAAAGTATTACTCCCTATTCCCGAAAGTTAAGAAATGCATGTATTTCAATCTTCCGTTAAAAAATTGAGTCCAAGCAACATATCATTATATATTCACATCTATATGTTATATTGATGATCAATAGATGTTTTACGACACTACTGATTGTAAAACTGTTTATCGTAGATCACATATATTTTTTTCTACTCAGAAATGATTATTGTGGAAATTGAAAACATCTCTCTCAGTACAGTACAGTAAAATCTTTTAATCGAATTTAAGAATACTGAAATATTATCATGATAAATAAAATATATTAATATGATATGATACTAATGAGTTAAATGTATATTGATGTAAATATTTAGAATTCTTTCATAATAAGTTATTTGAATTTACTAATAGTATATTTTATATCAAATAGAATAAATATATATTTAATGTATGTATTTATACAAATAATTATATATATTATATATATAATTATTATATATAATTAACATATATATTTAATACATTTTTATTATATTATATGTTATACATATTATACATATAAAATATACATATTAATGAATTAATATATATTTAATAAGATGTGACCGATAGAGCATTTTGGAGATGTATCGATGCGCACGAATACATATCAAGAAAACTCACACAATGCTGGACTTGCAGATACAATGGGATCAACTAACGTCAAATTGTGATTAGGATTGTTAATTGTCCCATGTTGACCCTGCTGAGTGGTAGCTCGAGAACAAACACGATTCCGTCTCCCTTTTGTTTTTTTAACTCAATGCTGTCGGCCGGAGATGACTTACCGATTATCCAGCATGATGTCTGAAAACCAGGGGTCTTCCCTTCAAATAGAGAAGACTCTCTAGTTACCGGTGGTGCAATACATCAAATAATTCCATATGATTAGAAAATAATATTTCGCAGTAACCTTGTTCTATGTTCTATGTTCTATGTTTTATCTTGTTAAATTCATTATATTTATACAGAATTAGACATAAGAGGTGTATTTGAACTTTATAAAACATGATTAGAACTATAAATAGTTCATATTGATGTATAAATATTCCTATTATATTTCATTAATATTATCTAAACATTTTTTATATTCGTTTCCAATATTGTTTATATCTTCATCCACATATGATTCACGTCGAAAAAGAAAGCGAGTTTAATTTTGCTATTGAGCCTAGCAGCATTGTTTGATATTTGAAGAAGAATTATTTAAGTATTTTCTTTATTTTCTATCAAAGATTAATCGAAGTCAAATAAATAATTCCAGAAATATATGAACTGAAGATATATATGAAGTAACAATGTACTTGATATATTTTTACAAAAACATGATATCATAATAACATTAATAATAAAACTTAATTTAATTTTAAAAATGAAAACAAAAATAAAAAAATATTTTAATGATACGTGATGATAATGAAACAATATATCACGATAAGAATCATGCAAGTGATCTTCGTTATCTAGAAGACGGATTCTTATGGATCCGATAATGGTTCATGATTACTGCAGAAGCGATATATCTAAAAAAAATTTTGATGTTTGATAAAATAAACTAATAAATAAATTTGTAATGAATATTTATTATGGGTTTCATTGTGGAGATTTATTAATTTATATTAATAAATTTATTAATTTTTTATTAATAAGTAAAGAAAATGTTCTTTTCTATTTTTTCTATTTATGTTTTTTCTTTATCTTTATTTTTAATTCATAATGATATAGATTATATATAGTAATTTAGTAAACATATAAAGAAGTTATGTTATAGATATAAATTTAATTACAAATAAAATTGGAAAGTTTATAATTAATTTAAAAAGTATGTATATTACAATACATATATAATACAACAGGATATTAATATGATATAAATATTCTATATGTAATATTAAAATATTTTAAGGAGATTGAATGTTTTCATATCATTTCATATTATTACATTTGTGATTATAAAAACGATACAACAAATAACTATGTTATTATTTCGTAATTTTATTTAAACATAATATCTTATATAAATTTCATCATCAATTTTTATGTTCTTTATAAAGATATTTTCATAATTTTCCAAATGATGGATATACTAATTACTACCAAATTTTTTATTATTGAATGAAATGCCAATATATATCAATATAGAAACAAAAGATAAAAAATGCATTTTTAATTGAAGCGATTAATAATATGATTGTGAGACAATGATTCTAATCTATTAGATGATATCAATTTCAGCAGATATTTAATTCATAAGAAATTATAATATATATTATTTATTATGAACCATATTTTTAAATTTTTGCTGCCTGAAATTAATATTATTTAGAATTTTTTAGTTTATCTTTTAAATAAATTTTAAGTTTTTTAAATAAAATTTTATATAAATATTTATATAAAAATATAGTTTAATATATGACGAATAAAAATATAAAATAAAGAATATTAATTTGAGCAAATTTAATTCATCAGGAATTGTAATATATGTTTTTCACCGACAAACAAATCTGAAATTTTTGCTTTCTTAACTTAATATTATTCAAAATGCTTTTTACCTTACAAATAAATTTTAAAACTTTTAAATATAATTATATCAATATTTATTTATGAAAACAGTTTAGTGTATGACAAATGAGGACATATAAAGGATATGAGGATATATAAAGATATCAGGATATAAGCCTATAAGAAAACAAGAATCTTAGTGAAAGAAATAATCCTAATTTATAAATACGTTTGAATCGAACATGTATGTATCCATTACATATGCATATGCATATCTTCTGCACCAACGATAAAGAAGTGGAACGTACGTTGGCCATATATATATTATATATATAGATTATAAAAACTAGCAACATATTCATGTCTGCATTACGCAAGAACAAATATACTGAAGATGCACTCAAGATATACATGCATATCTCACGTTATATTTAATTAATCATTTGATGATCAAGAAATTACGATCATTTATGTATAACTGTATACATATATAATTTCGTATCTACGTATATTAAATTATTGCAAATGAAATAGACGTTCCTGGCTTTTTATTTGAAAGATTTATATTATAAACTTAATATATATTTTCTTATTTAAAACAATCTTCATCTCTTTTAATGTATTTCCTTCAATACGATACAAATCCTTCAATAGAAAACGATAGATTTGCGATAGAAATCTAGAAAACAAGAGACAATGAATTCTTCCAAAATACTTTTTATATTTCCATCCCTTTCAAACAATTTTTCCGTTAAAATATCTAGATATTTAAAAAAATGATAATCTTTAAATAACAAATGAGAGAAATAAGGAGGATTTCACACTTCAATCCTGATAATTTTTTTATATCCAAATTTTTATTTGCATAAGATTTTGCTGCCTATACGAGATGTTTATGATTGTTTTACGATAATGTTCGATAATATATTATAAAATAACAATGTAAAAAGATTAACAAAATATGAGATTAATTTAGTTAAGTTTATAATATAGACGTTTCATAAAAAATGAAAAATACCATTTTATTTGCAATAATTTAATATATATATAAAATCTCAAAAAAGTTAGAAGTCCGCGCTTCGAATTATTTGGATCAGTTTTCTTGCAAAAATGATCATCAAAACGTTACAACGATTAAGAAATATTTAATAAAAAAATCTTGGTGCTGCTATATCCAATAACATGTAAATTATAAAATATTTTTATATTCACTCTCTTTCTCTTCCTCTTTCTCTTTTTTGTTTTTCTTATCTTTTTTTATTTTAAGTTCTATTTTAAAATATGTTTTGAGATATATGTTCATTTGCTTATCATTAATATCTTAATTAATTAAAGATAAAAAAAAATTATCTTAATTCTCTAAGATTAATTCTTTTTGACATTTTGTACGTATTATTTGTTTACGTTATGATTGTAAACTTTATAGTATTAACGGTTGATTTTATTCCTTGGATGTCATTTTTCACCTTTAATTGAAAATTTGTAAATTAATCTATTTATTTTTATATTTATGGTAAGTTTTATTAAAATAAGGTTTTCGGATTTAAAAGATTCTTTTATTGATATAGTCTCCCAAGATCAAATAAATATTTTATTTACTGTCTTTTCTTCTTCTTTTATTAACATTTCAATTAAAATAAATATTATATATATATATATATATATATATATATATATATGTATGTATGTATGTACATAGTCCTATACTATCTTTTTTATTAGTATTGTGATATTCAAGAATATCCACGCTAACTTTTACGCATTAAACATTTTTTTAATTACAGTAATTTTACCTTTTAGGAAAATAGGATATTACCTTTTAGGAAAATATGCAAATAATTCACAATTATTATATCAATTTTAATATTATTAATTATTAATTATTATTTTTTTTATTTCTTATCATATTTTATCTTTGATAAAAAAGTAATTTTTCATATCTTCCTTATTCTAGTATTTTTTTATCATTATATTATATTTATGTATTAAACCTGACACATTGCATACTTCGCTACAAATTGAATCTAACATATGAATGAGGAAAATATTAAGAAATCGTTATTCTTTATTGCACATGCATTTATCAAAAAACTTTAGAAAAAATGATTAACTATTGGCTATTAATAGATCATTGCGCATCAAATCCGTGCAACAAAGAATAGAATTGCTCCTCTGTTTTTGCCTCTCTTATCGTTTTACTAAGAACAAATATATATAGTTAATGTGTCTAGTATATATCCATGCTTTAAACTCGATGATACGCAATTGAATTTTTGTGTATTACGTTAGTACATAAACATCTAATTTGTTTAATTATCCTTATTTATTATCGTAATTGGCTTTTGTCTTTAAAAAGACTGAATATTGCGTTGAGCGATGACGTTTTTGAATTTCTGGAATTTAATTATTTTGCTTTTTACAAAAGAATATCATTTCGTGCAAAAACTTTTCATAGCTCTCTCAATAGAATATAATAATGACTACATGTAAGTAAAAGTGAAAACATTTTTATGATTTAATAGAAACATTATTAAAGAAATACCGATTATTGATTGAGTTTGTTTAATAATTAAATGTTTAGCTGTTACATAGATAATCACCCTTGCCTAATTAAAAACTTTTCATTAAATACACATTTTCCAGTTAGTTTCATCTATTGAAGTTATTTCTATGAACTTGATACAGGAAACGTATCTCTTTTAATAAATAGACATGTATAGATGCACATGTGCAGGCATACAAGATAATAATAGAGACTAAAGTGATGTTAATTATATCATAGTTAAGGAAAACAGAAATTTAGAAAAATTTTGGATTTCTTCGTAGATTTTATATTCACTTTCCCAAAAAATGTCATACAAAAATGTGTATGAAAGAATATTTTATGAAATATAATAAGAAAGATAAAATATTTTAAAATATATATATATATTTTTTTAAGAGAAATAAAAGAAGTGTTCAATTTTAATAAGCTTTAAATACATTGAATTATAGATAAAAATAAAAAACATATACTTTTATATAAATGTTTATTCTCATATTAAAAGGTTAGAACAACCCAATAACGAATTTTTTTTATCAGATATCATTGTAACAAAAAAAGACAAACAAATATTTCAAGCAATATTTTCATGGTTTTTAATGCATTTTGCAATGATATAATCTACTTTTAACAAACATTTTACATTTTTCATATGTTGCTACTTCCTCATCCTTAAACATTCTTTTTTTGTTTTGAAGAGCTTTTATGAACATATATGATAAATGACAATATATGATAAAATATAGTATACAATAAAATTATTTTCCAAAAATATGCTTCATATCAATTGCTGCTATATTCTAGATGCATAAAATAGTTTTCTAAATTTATTAGATAATTGTATTTTTTAGATATAAGATGATATTGAAAAAGATTTATATCTGTAAAGAATTTTATATTATCATTTTGAGAATATTTATAATATTGTAATTAATATCTAAGTATGAATATATATCTAAGTATATATCAATGAATATATATAAAAAATTCATATGGATCTATAAATATTGTCACAAATGAAGAATTAGTCATCTATACATTTAAATAAATTGTGTCTATTTTTTCAGTTATAAATTACAGATTTTTATCTTATTTTTTAGTAAGTATATATATAATTCATGTAACTTATTTCTGTGCTATATTCGTTTGTATATGTTTATATATGTTCTATATTTTAATAAATATATTTATATATTTTTGTTTTTATAATAACTATGTAATTAATTATTAGTTTTCTATTTCATAGTTTTATAATTTCATTTCATAATTATTTAGAAAAGCTTTTTTATTTGCTTACTCTAGAACATTATTATAATTCTTATGAAATTAAACAACGAAATAATGTAAGTATAATGTAATAATGTAACATCAATTATATTATATCATTACCAAATATTAATATTTATGATTTGAAATTTAATATTTCAATTTATATACAGAATGTCTGATAAAGAATAGCCATAAATTCCTGAGCGAGTAGAGCTTAATAGTTAAACAGAAAATATTCTATGATTTTCGCAGTAATAAAAGAGTTATTAATTAATTAATTAAGATTTACAAATTAAAGTATGTTTCGCGCGTTGAGACAAAATGCTCTAAACGCGATAGCAATCTATTAAAAAATATTAGAGGGGAAAATTCTTAGCAAAGAAAATTTTAGGAAATTTTTAGTTGTGAATAACCAAGATGTTTTCTAAAAACTCAGTTTTTCAGAAACGTGTTTGTAAATGCGCAATAGCATGTGCATAAGAAATCATAAATCGTTCGAAGAAGTATATGGGATAAAACTATTTAAAAAAATATAGAATTTTTAAAAAACTTTGTATTATAAAGAATATTAGAAGCTATAAAATTTGAATTAGGAATATTTTTTGATATCTTTTATTGTTTCAAATATTTACAATTAAGAAAGAAAATCTTATCAAAGATAATTTAAATTTCTTAATATAAGAGTAGCCTATATAAGAAAATATCTATATTTTATTTTGATATTTTATTTTGATATTTTGACATACCTTCATATAAATTTCAGCAGTTGGAAATGGGACATTTTTCTTCTTTTGTCAGTAAAGTTAATTAAATTATCATGATTAAATTCATAATCTCAGCTTCTAAGATAAGATTTAATTATTATCAAATTTTAATTCAAGGATTGTAAGAAGTTTATATAAGTATATATGCGACATAGATTAATGAAATTTTATAAAATTTAATAAAAATTAAGAGAAAAGCACACATACGTGTGCAGTAGTATATATTATGATATAATAATATATTATGATATAATATGATATATTATGATATAATAATATTATATAATTATATAATACTATTAATTATATAATATAATTATATTTTAAAAATATTATATGTGCAAAATATAAGAATAATTTTAGTTACATCTTAGTTTTTAGATATATTTTTTATTTGTGTGTATCATATATGATATTATTAATCAATAAAGTTTATGATATATTGATTATCGTAAATAAATGTTTATTGAAGAAACACGATATATAATTATGCAGATTTAATTATAAGATTATAATAATAAAAAAAAATTTATTTTTTATACTTTATACTTTAGTAAATATTATATATTATTTCTAAAAAAAGTATCTCTCTCTTTTACATAAGACAATTTTCTTATCTTATATATTTTAAAGTTCTAAATAGATCATAATCAAAATAACGTAAATCTTAGTACAATTTACATTCACTCATATACATTTACTCAACTTTTCAATCTAAAATAGATTTATTATTATTATTTGAAGAAAGACTTTGAGAAATAAAAGTATTAAATATTGAAAAATGTATTGTCAAATAAGAAAAATAATATTGAATACAAATTTCATTTTAAGATAATGTCGTTATAGATATCATTAAAAAATTAGAATAGATAAAGCATAGAACTATATCTAACGCACTTGTGATTTTCTATACTACGTGATTTTGAATCTATACTTTATATAATTGTATATTATAGAATTGCAAAATGTTATGATAAGAAAAATGCGATTAGCAAATTATATAAAAAACTAAATAAAATATTCATAGTAAATAAGTTGTCGTTTTTTATTAAACCATGTCAAAGAATCAACAATAACAGCATCATGTATTGCGTCATGTGTTGTCGATCGTCTCGTCTGTCATTTTGTTGATAGATCTCGACAACAGTGATAGAAATGTATTTGTATAGCATTGAGTTCGCCCTCCATTTTTCGGAGTCCCTTTATTGGTGACGTGTTAGCAATTGACAACCGGAACATAAAAGAACGATACAAGGAAGCAAAGGCTTTACGGTATGCAAATCTTTTATTATGATTATTATTGATATAGCTCAAAATCTCACAATCACAATTTTCTTCCTGCTTTCCTTAGCCAGTTCTCTCATCTTTTTATTCGATTCCTTCGTACATTGATATCTATTATATATTCCTATATAAATAAATACTTTTTACAATGTATTACTGAAGATCGATCTTAATTAATGATTTACGCAAAGTGAATTTCTCAAATGTAAAGTAAAAAATCTGTTGGATGACATAAATCGAATTTTATTTTCGAGTTATAACAATTAATTGGAAATAATATTTCCGATATGCGATATGTTTCATATAATTATTACGACATTATTGAAATATTCTTTTCTCAAGAATAAGCGAAATTGCTTATTATAATCTCTTATATAAAATATCTTAGTTACTTGTAAATATATAATTGTGCATATTTATTCATAATGAGTCCATTACATATTCTTACTGCATTTTTACATAATATTTCTCCAAAATAATAGATAAAATGAAAACTCACGAAATAATATTATTTCTACAGTTTCCTGTGATTTAAATCTATATCTTTTAAGAATTTTAAAGATATATATACAAAACATATCATGTTTAGTGTAGTTTTTAATAGAAAGTAACTTAGAAAGCTAAAAATAATGTTACAAATTCAATGTTAAAATATATCGCGCGTGTAACATATATTACGATAGAAGGAATAAATGTTTTCTTTAGATTCCAGAAATCCAAACGTTCCAAAGCTGTATTAGTAATGTTTTATTTATGGAATATGTGCTTAGATATTTGTTCATTACAGTTCAAAATGATGTATCAAATAATTTGGCATCTATATATACATGTATTAAAAAATCAGTTATCTTTCAATTAAAGATATAATAATTCGTAACTAATAATTATAATGCACAAACATATAATATAATATACGTAAGAATCACAAATCTTACAATGTTTTAAAAATTCTTAATATCTTCCAATTCCAATTTATCAAATTTTTATCTTTCTATATTTATTCAATTATTAAAAATATTATTATAAGAATATTATGTAGTCTTATCTTGATAATAGCAAATGCCGCTATCTCGATCTCTATGCCGCTAATAGTTTCGATAAAATTAATATAGCTTTGACGCTAATTACAGATATTTTAATTTCCAAGATTGATACATAACCATTAGTAGAATATTTCGTTAATAAGTAATTTTGTCTGCACTACATACACTCAAAGAAGATTTTCTATAAATAATTTCTAATTCGAATTCTAATTTAATAATTTTTAATTTTAATTACTAATTTTTAATTTTTGTTTCGTTGAAATTTTGTTTAATAAATTTTCATAATCCAACTGTTGATTTAAATATTTGTTGAATTGCTTTTCCGATAGAAAATGCAAATCTTCAAATAACCATAAGATATATAAAATAGCAATTGCGAAAACTGCAATGTTAAGGATTTTTGATATGTGTTGTTTTTGATTTTGGAATGTTTCGATATAAACAACTTATATCGAGT
Source organism: Eciton burchellii (assembly GCA_020341155.1). Lineage (NCBI taxonomy): Eukaryota > Metazoa > Arthropoda > Insecta > Hymenoptera > Formicidae > Eciton > Eciton burchellii. The sequence continues at coordinate 1,452,618 of JAHMML010000036.1, read as the reverse complement.
TTATCTCGAGTTTGAATCACAAAGCCAAGGGATTAAGTCGCAACCCTTGCCAAAACAAAGAAATATCGTTATTGCTCGGCAATCACCAAGCGGCGAAAAATTGTATCTTCAGTATCTTGCGAGAAGTCAGAAGCAATAGTCGCATATTTGTTACTTAATTAGAGCAAGTATCCAGATATTGTAACTGTTAAGTTGTTTTATGTTAAAGAATGTTGTTTTGTTTTCTAACGACTCTCATCTTGTTTTCTAACACTCTCATTACTGAACACACTCTCTCGAACCGGCAATAAATAAATATATAAACGATGTTGCGCGAAACATCGAAGACGCATTGTTTTTAGTCCTTCAAGCCGGATAGCTAATATTCGAGTATACCAGCTTAATGAAACGGACAATCAAATATAAAGGATCATCTCTAATGCTATGGCCACCAAGTGCACATTGCTAGAATCACCACGAGCTGGATCAGAAGCCCGCTTATGCCGCTATCACTTTCTTTCTCGAACTCGGATCTCATGTGAAGATCATAATATACGCTACGGTATACACTCCTGGGAAAGTTTTTGACGCTCGGAGGTTAGTGAAGTGTAATATCGAATTCACGAAAAAGACACTCAGCATCGATTTGTGTCGCAACGCCTTCTCATATTGCAAATTTGCAACAGAAAGTAACGCCGGTGCCTAATGCATCGCGTTGACTCGCACCCTACGTTTCCGAGCTGAAGTGCTCAATACAAGGAACACTGTCGATATAGTTTAGCATTTCTTGCGCCCTATACTGATCATGTCGTGGCGCTTCCTCGATATACACACGAGTCTATCAGTTTAGCTATGATCCAGCGGATCACTATCCAGTTCTCGGACGATTCTTCAAAGTTACGTGACAATCATATCTGAAGATCTGCGTAACTTTTTTGTGGATCCGATCACTAGAATCAGTATGATTAAATGCGTCATCATTAATTATAAAAAGCTTCCAAAGACAAGCATCACGCTTTAAAAAACGAGAGGATATCTGTTTTAAAGATTTAAGGACCCTTTGGAAGGAGGCTCAACGTCTCCATGGTAGGATCACTCTTGCGGCAACGGTTGATTACAGGAAAAAGCTACCTTACTTCCTCCAAGACGAATTCCTCGCTGCCGAGGATGCCTACAACGAAACTGCGGATCAACTTTAGGAAGCAATGAGCAATTTTGTAAAAGCGGAAAGTCCTGCATGCGACGGTAATACTGACTCTACATTTCGCGACGCGACGAAACTGCCGTCGTTAAAATTGCTGCGTATTGCACTTTCGAAATTTTCCGATAAATTTTCTGAATGGAAAAATTTCCGCCATACTTTCGAATCTTTTATCGATTCTAATGATGCGATGTCAAATACGTTAAAGTTTCACTATTTAAAATCGAGCGGTGATGCTGCATTGTTGATAACTTGCTAATTTCTGAGGATAATTATACCGCTGCGTGGAAGATGTTAGTGGTGAAATATGATGATAAAAAAGCGTTAATACATGCGGACATTCATTCATTCGCTAGTTTGCCGAGGAGCAAATCCGAATTAAAGAAACTGCGAGACACAGTATCAACCACGTTCGTGGTCAAATCTCGGATGTCCCATCAGTCAGTAGGACCATCTTCTAGTATATATTATCTCAGAGAAATTTAGCTCGAGAACACGAAACGAATGGAATCTAAAACATGACGATTCTAAGGAATATGCCTCGTTTATCTCTATAAAGAGATAAACAAATTTCTAACTTTCCGTATTCTCGGACTTTCTGCTTTTATGGATATGTCTGGTACTTTATGGAGGCATATGGTTATTGACAGTTCGCGAGGTAAATGTCGTTCGTTCATTAACAGCTTATCGATTCTAAGATGCGTCAATTGTACCGGCTCGCATAGTTTAGCAAAATGCAAGGAATTTCAGTCAATGTCAGTCAGGCAACGCAATACTTTTGCTAGGGAAAAGCGAGTTTGTTTCAATTGTTTACAATCGGGTCATTTTATACCGAAATGTCCAAATAAATCGCAATGTATGCATTGTCGTCGCATGCATCACTCGTTACTACATCTTGCAGAAGGCGAGATCACAAACGTAACCGTCGACCAAGTACCAGGTGCCGACGATTTAAAAACGCAAACGGTCTTAAACGCTTCTTTCGCTGTCAGAAATGCTACGGTCGCAAATGTTCAAACCGCGCGAACGGAAGTTCCACGTACTTATAACGTACTTCTAACTACCGCATGGGTAGATCAACATCGCTGTGTTAAAGTCCGCGCGTTATTCGATCAAGGTTCGAGTTTTATTTCCGAATCTCTCTGTCAGATTTTGCGAATAAAACGACAACACGCCGATCTCCAAATACGTTGCTTTGGAGAAAATTATATCGGCCATGAGAGATCGAAGGTAGCCCTTTGTAACAAATGCGGACCGATATTTCCGTTAATGGTGCACGCTTTATGAAAGCATTATGTCATACACAGCCTCCCAAGTTCGGCCTCTCAAGTCATGGCTACACTTACGCGATCTTACACTAGCGGATCGGAATCCAGCGAGTCAGGAACCGATTCATTTTCTAAGCGGAGCTGATTTATATGGATCGTTGTTGCGATTTTCATCAGGATCCGTTGGGCATACTCACGGTTCAAAAAACCGCACTTGGTTGAATCATATTTGATCCAATAGGTATCGCTTCGCGCAATGTGTACAAAATTCAGGTGTCACATTGCATCTCCGAATGCAACACAGATTCATTGCTATAGAAATCTTAGGCGGATGAGAAGATTTCCGCAGAAGCTCAAAAGCCTATTGCACATCATGATTGTGCGAGCGAGTGGGGACTGCCCCATCGATATTCTAACTGGCCTCGGTTAGTTAGAAGAACAGCTTATGCTCGTAGATTTATTGAAAATTCGAAACGAAAGAAGAATTCCCTGGGAAGGAATTACCGATTCCGAAATCCAGTTCACTAAAAGCATTGAATCCTATACTGGGAGGAGATTCATTTACTCCGTCTTAGCGGGCGATTGCGAAATGCCGCCGTCGGATATCGCGTTAAAAATTCTAGGTCTCATCTCCGATGAGTTATCAGTTCTCACATGTTCTCATTATAAGTCATCAATAGCTCAAAGCTGTAAATTACCGGTGCCGTCCGGGAACGATGTGTTAGAGCGCAAAGCTCCTTATCGTAAAAGTCCGTTCTTTATTCGAATTCCGTTTTATTGTTACCGCGTGTCGCCAGCGGAATTATCATTGTAAGTGTATCCAGGATGTCATTTTCGTTTCGGATACGAGGCGGGCGGTATGTTAAGGATTTTTTATATGTGTTGTTTTTGATTTTAGAATGTTTTCGATGTAAACAGCTTATATCGAAATTTATCTTGAGTATGAGTCACAAAGCCAAGAGATTAAGGCGCAACCGTTGCTGAAACAAAGAAAGATCATTACCGCTCAGCAATTAAGCGAAAAATTGTATCTTCAATGTCTTGCGAAAAGCGAGAAGCAACGGTCGCATATTTGTTACTTAATTAGAGCAAGTATCCAGATATTGTAACTGTTAAGTTGTTTTATGTTAAAGAATGKTKKTTTKKTTTYYWAYGACTCTTATTCTTATTGAATATACTCTCTCAAACCGGCAATAAATAAATATATAAAAGGTGTTACGCGAAACATTGAAGGCGCGTTAATATACAGGATGTTTGATATCAATTTTTTTCGTATAATGATTCATATAACGATCCCTTGTCTTCCAAAAATCAACAGTCATCCATATTTATAATGTTTTTATATTATAAAATATTTATAATGTTTTTACAAATAGATGGATGGCATGGATAGTTTGATGAATTTTTATATTTCTATTCTTGAAATGTTCCATTTGAAAACTTAAAAATTGATTTATTTTATCATCAATAGTAATTTCAAATTTATTTTGCAATCTGCAGTTAGCAATATACATTTTTTTGTGTACAAAAATTAATTCATTATCAACATAAGTTATAAAAAAATAGTTATATAAAAACTATAAAAACCATAGAAATAATTATAAAAACTATGGAAAATAACTTTTACTCTGTCCTTTAATAAATACTCATAGACCAAAAAGATTATTATCGAGATCTATTATATTTAAAGATTGATGCAACGTTTGATTCTAGCATCTGATTTCTGCTTCTGCTTTAAATCTATTTAAACTCTAGATTAATTAGCAAATATATTTTTACTTATCATTATCTTTATCATAATCTTTTTATACTAAGAAAATCAATTTTCCTTAAAAAAACCAAATAGCCAAATTAACATTCCCAATAATCTGCAGTAATAAGCTAAAGCAATAATTGTATCGCATCATATTGAACTATAAGACTATATGTACTATAAGACTGTATAGTTTACATAAGTCTATTCGTATTTTTTAATAACTTAAACAAGCTCTGTAATGATTAACTTCTCTGATTCTGATTTGATCTGATTTGTGTAAATTCATTTTGCTAATAAAGCTTTATATTGTTAATTAAATTCCATTAATTTTTAGATTCGCTTTACCAATGAAAATCCATTTCATCATTTATTGTTTTAATACAATTTCCTCTTTCTCCTCTTTTTGGTATTATAATGTTTGATTATAGGAATTTGATTCGACAGAAATCACAAGTAAGCGGATTTTAGCAGTGCTCGAAGTATTTTTCTATTTTTCAATTGATATGTTGGCTTGCTCTTCTTGGTTTGTTTTTCTACTTTCTACAAAGTTTGATTACATTGTTTTCCATTTTCTTCTTGTCTATCCCTCTTTAAATTTCTTCTTTTACAATAACATCTCTTTTTATTTTTCTCCCCGACATAAATATATCAATGATTCCAGAATTACGACTTTGTCTCGACTGATTTCAATACCTATCTCATCCGATGAACAAGATAATTTCCAATAATATTTTCATATCTTATAAAAATGATTTACCTGTTTGTTTCCCCATCATCATCTTTTCATTTCGATAAAACATTCACTTTCAAAAATCTTTAAATGATACAAAAAATATTCATAATTAAACCAAGCTTCATAAAACTTTTTCTTTTTTTTTGTGATATTCTTGAATGATTTAAAATATAAGCGACTTAGTATAATTCTACTCAAAAACATATAAATATCCCATACGTTAATAACATCATTTATAATATTCCGATTAAAGTCCGGTTTTTTTTGCTAGTCTATTTTATTATATATTATATACATTTATTGTATACATTTAAGTATACTGAAAATAAAAGCATTTAAAAAACGATGTTCTTTTTCATCTATATAATCGATATTTCAAATACAAGCAATTCTGGATACTCATGACATTCTGAAATTAATTGATAATAATTTAATGAAATCCAAAGATAACAATGTTGTTTGATAATGAAAGTTAATCGATGAAAGAAGACTAATAAAGTAGTAAAAAAATTTTGATCACAAAAATTAGTAATATTAGAACAAAAATTATTGATTATAAATTGTGGAAATATAGTTTTTTTATTTATTTTAATTCAAGTCAAAAATCTCATATGCTTAAATGATTACAATTCTGTACTAATTCGTTGTATGGTGGACTTTATCTGCTATACAACGGATATTTGCAGTATATCTTTTATAGCGGCTAGTTCCGAGTATAAAAAAAAAAAGAAAAAAAGAGGCATAAAAAATTTCATGTTCTCTGTGAATCAATATCGATAAGTTTAATAATTGAATGCTTTTCTTAATATTTGTTAATATACATCAATACATTTTGAATTAATGTTCAATTAATATTATTATTTATTATTAATTATACAGTAGTCGTTAAAAATTTTACAGAGTGAATAGACAGAGTAGTTTATTTTTCATAAATTAAAAATTCGTTAAATTTATAATGATGTTTCAAGAATATTTCAATATATTTATAATAATAGAAAATATAAAAAGAGTTACTGAAATATAGTAGATTGTAGATTATATAGATATTTATATATTATATATAGGTTATTTTAATATTATTTACATATTATATATAGTTTTTTTATTTATTTTAATTCAAGTCAAAAATCTCATATGCTTAAATGATTACAAAAACATTCTATTCATATATATATTAACAGAGATTAATCAAAATGATCAATCAGAACTAAATATCAATCAAACTAGAGAAATATCCAGAATAACGAACGTGTCCTTTTCTTTCTTTCCAGTTCCGGAAATATTTTGTATAAAATTGTATTTATATTATGAGGCAAAACATCATCATGTTAATATTATATTTTTAAATGAATTTCTCTTTTTCTCTTTACGAATTGTTGTGATAGAAAAATTAAGATATTTTTGTACCATTTAATACCATTTTGTACCATCAATGAAAACCAGTGATTTGATCTTGTAAAACAATATATGATACATTAAGACTTCCTGGTGCTGATCTTTTATTCGTACAAGTTATCTCTGCATGCTGCATACTTTATTTGAGTATGCTTATGCCGACAGGCAATGCATATTGTAGCAGGTTTCTAAGCTCTTTACTCAATCTTTTAAAAAGTAAGATGTTGAGGAACTGAAGGAATTCGATACAATTAATTTTTCAAGAGATGAATTTATATTAATCGAAGATTCAATGATTATTGAGAACTTTTTGATGTAAGACAAATTTTACTGTTTGTGCATCGATCGGCATGCTATAGATGCATGCAAATTCATGAATCTTTTTGTTTACACACAATTTACGCACAATAGAAATGAAGCGATCATTTTTACCACTTCGCAATGATCTTTGTGATATCGGTGAAGAAAAATAACACAATAAAAATGAAGCTTATAACCTCTTAAAGAAAGAAGTAATTCTTTTTTGAATATCTTTCGGAAGTATTTGAATTCTCGCAAACTGAATTCAATTGATTCAGATCGAGTAGGAATACGATCCCGAAGGCCATCGCTCTTATAATTGTTATTCAACTTAAGAGTTGGAAGTTGCAATACTCACTCGCGAACATATGCGAAATCGGATGACTGAAAAGAGATACCGAAGATATAAAGCATCAGTTCCTACAACAGAATGTCATAATTGGCTTTCGAATGACTATATGATTTCTTAATAAAATAGTATTGCATGTATTAATTCGCATCGCATTATTTTGTTTTTATTGAAAAAGAATCTATCATTTTCCAATTTCTATAGCATCCATCGATAACATTCTATGCGATTAATCGTTCTCACGAAATTCATCATTATTGAAATGTGGTTAAAATAAATGAAATAAATGGCATTTAAAAGTATATAAAAAAAGAGAGAATTATATAGACTGTATATTGTATATGTAGATTGTATAAAATATAAAAAAAGAAGCAATAATACAGAGTTACAAAGATAATTACAGAGCAGATAATAATATTGAGCAAAAACTATTTCATGAACATAGATAAAAGAATTATCCTTTTTCCAAAATTTCTTTTTACAAATGTTTTTCGATTTCAATTTTAATTCGAATTTAATTTTAATAGAAATTATTTGTGTACTTTCATTGATTACACGCATAAATAAAGGAATATTTTATCATATTACTATTTTTATATTATCATATTATCATATTATTATTTTTCTTTGATATTTACAAAATATGTTCTATATGCCCTATTTTCATTTCTATACAGTTTTCATTTCTACATTAACTTCATAATTTACATTATTCTTTGGTTTTAATAAATACTTCATTCATTCTTATGATGTGACAAAGTTTGAAGAAAATTCTGTCAATTATGTTGATTATTTTAATCAGAAAATGACAGATATATATTTAATTTATGATTTTGCCAATGGAAATACTTTCTATATAATATTTTTATATAAAAAGCTATCTAAATTGGAAAATTTTATCTTATGCTATTCAAAATGAGTTTAATTAATTTTTGTATATTTTGCCTTGGCATATTAAATTTATATAGAATACATTATCGAAATTCCGAAAAATCTAATTCTGTTTTTTAGCTGATACTCGGAATACATCTTAAGAGCGATAAAAGAAAATCGAGACGTTACTCTTAAAAGAATTTCGATTGCAATAGAAATTAATATTTTTTTCGTTCAAGAAATACTTCATAAATAATTATTATTATTAATATTTTATTGATATCATATCCAAGTCCTTATTCCGCCGCTATCTAACAAACATGGCCTTTTTTCAAGAACTTCTCAGAAAATATACATTAAATCAATGTTTCGTGAATTAAATTCTATTCACTGATAAAGGTGTATTTACACGAAACGACGATACAAATTTTTATAATAATAATGGGAATGAGAAAACAATCTTTAATTAATTGTATATAATATACAATTATATATAATAACAATTATATATAATATAATTGTTAAGATAAACTATTAAGACTATCTTCTTTTTTCCTTTAAACGTATGGATGAATATCTTAAGAGAACATGATGGATATATAAAAGAAGATATCCTTCTTGAATATCTTATATGTACACAAGGGGCAAAATGCTTTATTAAAAATATTACAAGCTCTTTTCTCTCAAATTATTAAATAGATTAAAAAATATGTAATAAAAAAATATGTTATAAACGATAAAATCTTTTTAGTGTTTTAATATTTATACCTTGTTATGTAATTATCTTACATAATTATCTTATTACAATCTCTGTTTTATATGACAGAGAACATTACTGATCTTTGGAAGGACAGAAGGAATTTTAATTTTTTTAGATGCTATGCAACTGTTTATATTTTCAAATAACTCGTCTGAATATTGCTATTATATATATATTGAAACATTTTTTATAAAGTATGAGAATTATAATAATTTAAAAGTAGAAACGGAATATTAAATTCTATATATTGCAAGTTACTTTGTTAAATATTCAATGTTTATCGCTTAAATATTTATTAATCTTTTCTTCAATATAATATCAAGTGTACACATCCATAGTTATCAGTATTTGTACATGTAGAAATAGCAATTGCATACTTTCCGGATTTTTATTTGATCATCAATATTTTTAATCAAAACTCTTTAATGAAAGAAAGAAAAAAACATCTAAGAATGATCAGATCAACTAAGATCAGATGTGGTGAATAGGAATGGGTAAATAATTGATACAGAACTTTCCATTCCTAATAAAATGATTTGTTGAATATGAAAAGTAGCTTGTCGCTCACCATGTTCACTACCGTTTTTATATTTATCGTTAAATCATAACAATAACAAATCGTTTCATAAACTGTTAATTCATGAAAAACGTAAGAAAAGTAGAAATCTATTTGATATATGTCCATAAAACCATAAGCGTAAAACGTAACTGTTTCAATATTAATATTACATTACGATTAACATTCCAAAATGGTGACAAATTAAGATATAGAGAAATAACTTATAAATCATACGAAATTATTTACATTTAAATTTTAAAATCGATTATCGATTATCGAATTAAATGTTTCTTTAAAATTGTCTAGTAAATATAATAACATAGAATTTATAGGTCTTAGGCTCTTATATAGGTAGGGTAATAAGCTGCGATTTTATACACTTTATATATAATTAAGATTATTTTAATAAGATTATTTTATATAAAATAATAAAATCAGATAATAATTTAATCAATGATGCAAATATAATTAATCGAGTTAAACAGAAAAGTTTTATTTACGATCTTAATAATTAAACAGTCATTAATAATTAACCGAATAAGATTAACAAACAAACAATTACAATACATTTTACATGCTAAAATGATAAGTATCTTGCTAATAATAAAAAACACAATATGGCGTTTTAAGAATGCCAACCACGTTCTTGCCGTTGTTCTTTGAACTATTAATTGTTTATGCTCGTTGCTATTATGATCACGGTCGTGTCTAGAATACTCCGGCTATCATCTTGTGCTATGATGTATTCTAATTTGTCAGAGACCATTAGAAAAAGCTGCTAACAATGTGTCGTTCTTTTTGCCAAGAGGTACAGTTGCTGCTATTTCTAGTATAACATAACACTCCACCTACGCCGGTGCGTGTTAACTTAACGGTAACTTAGTGACAATAACAAAGTATTCATCAAATCACGAAAAAATGATTATTCATCATCTCAAAAGCAAATCTTTTTCTACAAATCTAATGTGCAAAAAACGGCAATATTGCATCTTGACGCGCTTCTCTCATTCTGCTAACCTCTCCACTCCCTCGGACGCGGAACCCGCCCCTCTTGCCTTATTATGCTAGAGATCCCTAGCACGGGGCATACGCAGATGGGTCCCACCATTTTGTGCTCGTATTGTTATTCTCAAGTGCTGGACCCCCCTTCTCACGGCACTGTACAATGCCTAGCCACTCCTGGTATTGTTACCAGTATTGTTATTATTATCGCTACTGTTACCGGTTGCGGCGAGTGACGAATGGAAAAGCAGAGGCCCAGTGAGCCAGCTGCTACGTTGAGTGTCGCATTAGAGGCGAATTACACTCTTTCTCAAATCCACCTATCGTAGCTTTTATCTTCTTACTCTCCCATTTTTTCTTGGAAAAATTTCAAATTGTCAATCATTTTCATCTACTATTATCTAGAATCCATTCATATTCTTCATAACAATAAATCATAATAAATAATAAATAATAAATGAAAATAATTATAATAAATAAATAATAATTATAATATGAAGAACAAATATATAAATTCTTATAATTTAGAGATAATAACAAGATTCATTATCAGTGAAGTATTAGCAAAATGAGAAAATAATAATATATAAAAGAAAAATGTGAAAAAACAAAATAAAAAACAAAATGAAAGTGCAAAATAAAATTTCGATAATTTTCAGGAACATTTTTAGGAAAAGAATATATATTGTTAAGGATATATGTGATGAAACAATAAAAGAAAGAAAACTTGTAAAAGGGAATCTAATACTGAGAAATTATTTTTTAAAAGTTATTACGTTCTAAAAGTAAAAGTAAGTATGGATTACTGATTAAATCTTCAACGTCAATTTTCTACAAAAATTAAAGAAATTAAAAGTTAAAGAAATTTTGATAATTTCTAGAAACGTAGTTACTTGCTTGATTTTAAAAATAGATTTAAAAAATATACAAATGAATAAAAGTTTATAAAATGTAGTATATCATGTTATATATATGTATAACATATAATATATATAATTATTTTCTATGATATTATAAAATTCATTATCATAAATTTATATAATATTCATATTACATAACTTATATAACATATACATATGTTCTGCATTCTAGATACGCTGAAAATTATGGTTAATTGTAAAACAGACCTTTTCGATTTCCATATTTTGTGTTGGAATCGATTTGTCATAACATCAGAAGTGTTCCGAACAAATGATCAATTTTCAGAAATCGCTCAACTTTGCTACCTACGTATTGTTCAATTTCAAGAAATTTTTAGTGATTTTATCAGTCTACTAGTTATTATTGAAGATTGAAATTATATTGAAATTATATAGAAAATGCCAATCAGGATGAAACCGACACAAACACAAAAACTAATGTTATATTTTGGAACAATCCATTTATCTTAATCATGATTTTTAGCTCACATAAGAAATACGGTAGTGGTCTAGTCTTGATAATGCCAAGTCCATGAGGTGAGATGTATCATGTGTACTTATGTGTACTTATGTGTATTTATGTAAAGTATGTAAACTAATTAAGTGGCATACAATTATCATAACCGCTGAATTAATTGATTTCTAAGTAAGCTTTAAATGAGCTCAATCAATAGAGAGCCTGTTGCCCATTATATTATAAAAGTTTGTTTAAGAACATTTTATTCTACGTACTCTATTAAAGAAGATATTCTATCATATAAAAATCAAAATATCTAAATTTTTCTAATTTTAGAAACTTCGTTGCTCAGTGAAATATATAGTTTTAATGATAAGAACATTTATGTAATGTTAATAATAATCACATAATGATAGTAAATGAAGGCAGCAGTTAAAGTAGTTAAAACGATCCAATTATCTAATAAATCATTCATCAAGCGCATGCTGATTGATGTAAGCACGTAAGACTTTAATTGTACATATATTATATTGTATGTAAGTGTTGTATGTAAAAACTTTAGTTTTTTCGTTATATATATTATTTCTTTAAGTAAATCAGCAATGCAATGCAATCTATTTATGAAAATATTTATCTATTTCTTTATGATTTTCTGCCAGCTCTCGGTGCTGGCAGAAAATCATTAATCTCTTAATTTTAAATTTTTTTGCAAAAAAAAAAGAAAAACAGATTTGAAGGTAATGAAATCGTCAATCCATTTCATATCTCGGCTATGTCTCGAAAACGCTCAGCAAAAAAATGCTGAATCAATTGGGATAACTGATAATCTGAAGCCATCAAATCGGATGAAAGTTTCCGATATAACTTTGTCATTTATTGTGTTCACTATTTTACGAGATTATGGTTATCATTAAATCATAATATATAGTAAAGTGTTATTTCTTCAAAAACGTAAAAAGATTTATTTGATGTTTAAGTAATTATATCAAAATGCTCAAAAAAAATAAAAAATTTCTGCACATATTTTATATATATATATATATTTCAAATATCTATATTGAAATATTAAATAAATATATTAAACTCCATGTATCTCTTATGGATACAGAATACAGTTTGGCTGATTTTTTTGTTATAAATAATTATAGTATGTAGATATTATATTTAGAAATGATACATCTTTTTTAAAAATGTTTTCAGAAAACAAATTAAAACAATAATATAATGATAATTACTTTTAAATATACAAATGACATTGAAGTTTATTGATGACATGAAAATAGTTACTTTTATATATATAAAATGTATTATTTAATTTATATTTATTCGCAACAATAATATTGTTTATAGAATAATTATTAAAGGAAAAGAGATTCGAATAATTTCAGTAACATGAAATAGAAATGATTTTTAAAAATATTTTAAATAAATTTTTTATTTTTTGTTATTTTAAATAAAAATATTTTAGAAAAGATAAGCAAAAGATTGTCACGCTATTTTTTGGGATATTGATAAAATTAGAATATTATAACGGAAAGTAATTAATGAAAACTGAATTAATTCTCGTCAAATAGTGCATGGATTCATTTCAATCTAGATAATTATGATAAAATATTGATTTGTCAGTTGTATGTCAAAATAATGAAATAAATATTTTGAAGAAATGTGTCCTTTATTCAATGAAATAATATTTAATAAAAAGGAATAAATATTTTTTTATAATTTCTGGATTCTTGGATACTCTGTATATATATATTTTATAAAAAATTTGTGTATATATATGTAATTATATTAATATATTAATATATATTATATTAACATATATTAATCATAATATTACAAAGGTATGTTGATAATATATAATATTTTTTTATATTCATATTGAAATTATGTTTTCAATGTTTCAATTTTGCATCTAGGAAATGCAATTGTTTGGCTATTATTTAATAGTTAATCATTTATTATTAATAAAAATTTTCAATTCTTTGACATTTGTTTGCAACCACCAAAAATTTTCAAGAATGAGCGAATAAGGTGATAAAAGATTTTTAAAAATCATAAAATTATTAAAAAAACAACTGTACCATTATAAAGCATATTAGAAGCTATAACACTTCTATTAAAAAAATATTTTATCATATCTCTTATCATTTTGACATTATTCGTTTTGAAAAAAAAGAAATCAATTACTCAAAAAGGATTATTTTTCAACTACATAATAAAAAATGGGACAGTTATGAAAAATATATGAGTTTTTCATTTTTTAATTATATTTTAACATATTTATCTTATCAAAATCAAAAGAGGACATTTTCCTTAATGTTTTGTAAATTATAAAAGATTTTTATTCTTTTATTCTGTTAAATAGTCAACTGTATATTTATATACATATATAATTTATAATAATACACATATGTTAAATATGAATATGTATTACTGTTTAACAAAGTTTATATTTCTTTTTCAATTTGTTATTTTATTTTACCTATATCGAATATTATTATGATATGATTATTGTATTCATGTTAATACATATCAATTTTAATAAATATATTTATTTTCATTGGATGTAAACAGATCTATGTTTTGCACGATATGATACTGCAATTTGGCAACAATAAATACATGGCTGATTGCTTGCATTCTACACATCCTAGCATGGATCTCCTTCTTATCGATCTATCATTTTGTCTACGGTTCTTCTCTTTGTCTGCTCAATTCATTTATTAAGGCTTCAAAAATAAATACATGGAATTGCTTTTTTGTCATCTTGTAATACGGTGCTTTATGGAGGGAATTGAAATCAATATTTTTCCTTGATTTCTTATGCCTGAACTTGATGCGACTGCGATATAAGCATATAAATATTTGCAAATGAAAATGCGACAAAGATTTTATAAACAGGTTTTTTCATTAATATAATAAATCAAACTTATTGATGTCTATTTCTTTAATATGATTCATGTAATTACAGTATCATGACATTGTAACAGTTCCACACAATTATATTTAATTATTTTTTATAATATAATATAAAACAGAAATTTCAAATTGCAATAAAAATTACGAAATATGGATTATTATATGTTGAAGAAAATATAAAATTTTTTATTCTATGAAAATATTTCTATTATTCTCCTTTCTATTTTTTATATATACATAACTTTATATCATACATTTTAATAAATCCAAATTGAATTGCAATATATAATTATTCATATAAAATTTTTCTTTACTAAAAAGCTTTCTAAAAAAAGTTCTTTTTTACATGTATAACAGATAAGAAAACGAATTCATTGAATCTTTATTTTATTAAATTAATTAATCTATTACATATTAAATATTAAATATAAAAATTATAATATTAATATATTAAAAATAATTGATACCAAGAAATTAATAAGATCTCTATGCATACATAAAGATATATGTAATATATATATGATATATTGAATATATATATATATATATATATATATATATATATATATATATATATATAATATATCAGGAAAGAAAATGAAGTTTAATTTTTTTTAAATTATAGATGATATAAACTATTATATATGATATACGAAGAATGTTATTTAAATATATATATTTCCTTTATAGTCCATCAGATTTTGATCAGAAATCAGTAAATAATCAGTAATTTTTGAAATATGCTAAAACGACAATACTATTTATATGGCAATATATCATCATGCCAATATAATGGAACAACATCAAAATTGTATCGTAAAATTGATAACGTTCACAAGAAATTAATGTGTCAAGTTTATAATTTATAAGAATATTTTATTATAGTAATCCTCATTTAGATATATAAATTTATACGTGATATATATATAATAAAGATAAAACAAAAGATATATAAATAACTATCTAAAGTTAAATTACTTCAAAACTGAAAATATATACATATTCGATAATATATGAAAATATATATATATTTGATAAACTCATCGAAAAATTGCACGTAGTATTATTACTTTCGATTCAAATATAATATACAGAATGTTGAAGAATTTTGTCCTTCATACATAATACAATTTATAACATCTTGATAAAAAATTTGAACAAAAGGAGAAAATCGAAAAGCTAATGTTCGTTACACGACAATATATTTCATAAAACTGTATAGTGATTTTTTGCCAAAAAACAAATATGCGTCTTTAAATATTGTATTTATCAAATTTGTCATCGTTTCTATTTTTTGTTCCTAAAAATGAAAACAGCGATAAAAGAAAGATTATGTAGTAACATTAAAGCTATACAAATCATTGTGACGAGGGTCATCGAGACTATCAAAGATGGATTTATATAAATCCATCCATGCGTTAGTGCAACGTGTCCAACATTATATTCATGCAGAAGGAAGAATATATTTTGAATAAACATCTTGATTTTTGGTAAAAAAAGTGAAAAGAAAAATTTTTTATTCTAATTGTATTCGAAAAGTACAATTTCTTTTCCAATATATTGTTATAATTTTCTGCTATCAATTGTATCATTTTATTATAAAAGATAATATAGCATACGAACGAAAATATAGCATATTTTGTATATAAGCAAGAAACATCAGAAATAATTAATAATGATTAGTCAATATATAAATGTTTTAATTCATCATATATTTGTTTAGAAAATACATATATTAGAAAATACATTTTTCATATATATCTCTGCTTCAATATTAATGCAAACAATGCAACGAAAATTTAGATTATATGATTTAGATAAGCCATATCTTCTTATTAAATTTTATTTCATTTTATCCTAAATATCTGGAAATCATGGGATTTTAGAAAAAATATTTTGTATTGAAGTTTCATGACTTCGAGAGAAATATAAAATGATGATTTGTTTTAGTTGTTCGAACATATGGAAATCATTTTCAAATTTTTAAATGGAAACCTCGTTTTTCATTGCTAATTTAATTTCAAAACTTTTTAAAACACTGAAATAAAACTATGTTTTTGTTAAATGATTTTCGAGTCATACAAGTTTATAAGTTACTTATAGCATACAAGTTTAGTTGAAATTTGCAATAGTTAATTAATATTAACATGTTAGTATCAACATGTTAGTATTACCCAACATTATCCAAGGTATACTGCATGAGGATTGTACCATTGGATTTTATTATTTCTGGGGGAGATGCATCTCATGTGCGCTCGCATGCAAATGAAGACGCAAATCATAGTTTTGTACTTGCGATACTTTTTGATGTCAAATGGATCTTCAATTGCGCATTAAGCAACAAGTATTTGAAGTTGCTTATATTCAATATATAGTAGAATTTGCCTATTAAAATTCGTTTTACAGACAATCAGAATGTGATTCATTATATTGATTTGTTTGATCGTTGATTATTCGCGATAGATAATGGAATTTAAGGAATCTTTGCAGAAGAAAAGTTTAGGGAGATCAAATTAAGTAATCTAGAAAGCCAGGATCTCTACAATCGATTCTAAAACATTGTATATCTTGTAAATGTCCAAGTAATCCTTCATAATTCATGCTTGATATAAAAGCATATCATCTTGTTGGAATATCTTTCGTTTGATATTCAAATTGATATCCTCGTGGTATGTTATTTTGGAGAAACTCCAAATTATATTTTGGATTATCGATGGATCACTTTCGGAAAAATATGAGGCTAAATCAAATATTCATTCATAACTCTATATTATATTTCTTTCGTGCTAATAATTTCCTTTCATGCTAATAATAGGTCGAAATGTTCAATGTGAATTTTGAAGGACCTAATATTAACACGAAACGTTGCTAAAAGTGGTCTTATTGCTAAAAAGAACATAATAGAAAGAAAATAGAAATAGAAGTTGATCGGAAATAGATTACCATTGATAAAACATAACCCGATTTATTATATTTAATTGTATTCAATCAAATATCTGGACGTAATATGAATCGATCGAAAATAGCAAAATTCACAAAATTCAATCAGTCAATCAGGACATTTCCATTTTCAATTTCTCGAAGGTTGAGGATCACTATATACTAATATAGCGATGATATATCAATATATCAATGAAATAATAATGAACCATTGATTTTGTCAATATGATTTCAGCATCATCTTGCTAAGTTAATTGCTCATATCGTACTCTCCGTTTAATGCACAATATTAGAATGTTACCGATTTGGGTATTATAAGCAATGGCTAAATACTATTCTTTTATAATTATATCGATATCCTCTGAGTGTCACAAAACATTTTTTTCTAAAATTCATTATTTGCATTAAATATTTAATTATTTAAAATAAAATAAAATCTAAATAAAATAAAATATATATTATAAGATTAGAAGACATTAATTATAATATTATGACATGTATTGAGACAAAATAATAATATAACATTTTTTATAGTTATGTTGGACATTTTTTAATATTATCTTGTATAAAGTAAAATGATGTTTTTTAATAATAAGCCATTTATTATTAATTAAAATTCTCAATTGTTTAAAATTTGTATATAAAAACCAAAAAGGAACATTTAAAAATATATGATATGAGAAAAATATTTAAAAAATGAATGGTGAATTATTAAAAAATTAGATTGTATTATTATAAAGCGCATTAAAAGCCGTAAAACTAATTCAAAATTAATCTATCTTTTAATTTTATAATTAAATAAATATCAGGCTAGAAAATATAAAATATAAAATATAAACTAAATATAAAAATATAAAAATCTATACATTATTTAATAATAAAATAAATAATATGTTGTACAATAAAAAGATAATATGTTGTATTATCTAAATTCAAATAATTCATTATAATATTTCGATAAGATACACATATTTATACAAATTATACAAAATAATTAAATAAGAAAACTGAAGAAAACTTTTTCTTCTGATTTTAAAATTTAAATATTAAGCACGATATTTTTTAAATGCAGATAAATTTTTAGAATATTTTATATTATTTAATTTCGCTTATTTCATAACATTTCTCGCTCGTTGTATATAATCCACTTTTCATTATTTGTAATCATTTGTTTCAAAAATAGATTGTTATCATCGCGTTTCTACAGAATACTTATGGAAATTCAATCCATTAAACATCTTTTAACTTCTGTAAATAGTTCTCAATGTTAGATTTCGATATTTTTAATATTTCTATTATTTCCTATTGTTATACAGCGTTGGTTATTATCGAATTAAATTTTCACTTAGTTATTATTAATAACGTACAGAAGGACATATTTTATCATTATTACATTAAATTGCGCAATAATTTTTCTGAGTTTGTAGGAGATATGCACGATTAATCAAATGATATTATTTGCATTGTTTTTATTTATATCTAAAATTATTTTTTTCTCGTATTCTAAACTCTTACTTCAATAAAAATTTTGCTTAGATTGATTGAGGTTTAAGGATATTGTGTTTCTGATATGGAATATATGATAATACCTATTTGACTAGATTTAAGATATTTAATAATTAATATAAAATAATTAAAAGGTTTAAAATTAAAGGATGTCTCAAAATATTTATATTTTCATATTTAATCTATTTTGATTTAACTGTCGGTATTATTAAAAATGTGATTAAAAATATTAGAATCATTTTTCGTCAAAGAAATATTTGGAAATAAAAAGTAAAGATAAGTTCATTTATAATGAATTTAATAAAAGAATCTCTTGTTTAAGCTTGAGATTAAACAAAACAAAATAATAACATCGAGATATACAAAATAATAATATTTTATCTTAGTTTTTTATTAAAATTAATTTAATTATGTATTATATTAATTATCTTTTATAGTTTTAAAAACTATGAAAGATTATATTTACTGCAATTTCTGCAATAATTTCTACAATAATTTTGATAACTTTGATAATCTTTGAATTAAAATTTCGTAAATTCCTTCCATCCAAAATTAATTAAAACATATAATATATTGTTAGCCACTTATTTTCCTTAAAACTTAATTTATGAAGAACATTATTAACCAATCACAAATTATACAGAAATTATTCTAAGTCTTACATTTTTGCTATGCAAACGTAAAATATATTCACTTTGATGAAATCGTTTCCTAAAGTTAATATAATTGTTTTTCGTAGTCAGCTATTGTAATAATTGATTCAACTAAACATATTCCATAATATATTATAATTATATTACAGAAATTTCAAAATAAAAAAACTGATGCTTAATATTGTTTCCTCTATAGTAACGTTTAATTAATTGAGAGATTCAAAAGTATATTGAAAATATTTATAGGATATTCTCAATATAGAATTATTATTTGAAAAGTTAATTAGAAATCTAAATTAGAATTAATTACGTACCTGTGTAGGAGTTAAATGAATCAAAGATGCTAGATGCTCGCGTTCAGGTGCGCTAAGATACTTTTGTTGCTTGAATCTCCTTTCGAGCTCATAGACTTGAGCTTGTGTAAAAAGCACACGTCTCTTTCGTCTCTGGGCAAGAGGGAATTGCATTGCGCCGACGCCCATACTGACACCAACTCCAACTCCAACGCCTACTCCCATTCCTGATGATTTTGTAACATCACCTATTGACTGGCCCACCGAGCAGCCAGCCATATTGGTCCCAGCGCCTGCTGCCGCAGCGCCCATCAACCGTGAGACTGCAAAACATATTAAACAAACCAAAAATTATATTCTGCAATTATATTCTGTAAATATTGCTTTATGTATATCCGTTTTATCTATGCAATAATACAATTCGTTACAATTAAACAATTCGGTTTGATTTTAAGTTTTATTTGGTTTATATTTATACATCTCAATGAAAATTTAATCGAGAATAACGAATGCTGTACAAGAATATAGGAAATAATAAAAATAGTAAAAGTATCAAAATCTAAGATAGAGAACTATTTATAGAAATTAAAGAAAAAATACTTAATATATTGAATCTCCATAAGTATTCTGCAGGAATATAACAACAATAATGTTTTTTTAAAAGGAATGATTACAAAGTGACGAAACGAGAAGTGGATTATATACAACAATGTGGAACAAGCAATATTATAAAATAAACGAAATGAAGCAAATATAAAATATTCTAAAGGCCTATCTGTATTTAAAAAATATCGTGTTCTGAAAAATATCTGGTAGGATTTAAAAAAAATTGTATGCTATGAGATTTTTCCATTCAATGAAATAAATGATATTGCTTTCGATTAAAGATAGTCAACCAGGAAGAATTAATCAAACAGAATTGGCTAATCAGAGGAACCCAACCGAATATCATTTTTCAGTAGGATAAGCAGATCTCATATTTCTTTATAGATCTTACAAAAATTGACAACTTGGTTGGAAATGTCAATATACTCAGTTTTTTAAATTTTATTTTTTAATAAAATCTTTTAAATTTTTAAAGTAAATAATATTTATTTTTAAAGAAACTTTCAATGAAAATGGAATTATCGAAATCAAAGGAAAGTTTTTAAAATCAAATATACACTATGAAATTGAATATTTAAATAAATTTCATTGATTATGTGATCACATGATCATATATTTATATTATCAAGCTAAATTTCGAATTGCAAATATTTATGTTACTGAACTAGTTTTGTACTTAACTATGTTGCAAACAAATTTTGCATCCGCATCTAAAATCGTAATTATTTTACATATTATTAATAAGAACACATCATCAAATGACTTGCGAACCAAAATTTTAATTGATTTGCTAATCAGGCCTGATCGCGAAAGTATGTTAAAATTGCCCGAATTTTACGAACATATTTACAAATATACTTCCGATCCATATTTTGCTTCATATATATTGTTAACTGATATATGCAACTTTCGCAAGACAGACATAATAGGTTCTAGGTCAGGTTTATCAGGTTTATTTTCCAAAATGAAATTATGTTTCTTATCATCTCATATTATTTTCAATGTTTGATAATGATTTCAATTCATTTAGATTCATTTAGATAGAAACAGTCTATCATAATATGATGTCAATTGTCAGTTAATAGTGCCATTCAATAAAGCATCTTGCTTATTAATAATGCGGTAATAAAACATGAACTTCTTATAAAAAGCCAAATTATATTTGCCGAATTATAATATTATCAAACACTCACAGTCCTAAATTGAAAATATAGATTAATTTACAATAAAATTCAGTATATAAATAAGTTTAAAAACGTGGTTCTGTTTTATGCAATTTGATTCGCAGTTTTTCATTAAGAGATGGTTATGCCATTATATGATTACGCAATTAAATTACTTATTTTCTTGAAAGATGTAAATTATGCAGATTAGTCTTTATATATAAAATCAATGAAGATATGAAGACTAAATGCAGATTGTAAAAAAGATATGGATTATAAGTATATTGGTAATAGTGAGAAATTTATCTCGATTTGCATCGAAATTCAGCTTTGGAAAGTCCGATTTAAAGTTTATATAATATTTGATAATATTAGATAACATGCATTCAATTCTATGCGATTTAATTCATAATTTCTTATTAAAAGATAATATATCGATATTATATCAATGAATACTATATAGCAAGATATTAATAAAATTCTTTTGTTTTATATTAAGCATATTCTATTATGCATGTTTTTTATATAATAAAATAATATTTCTCTCTAATGTATGAATCTTCGAAATTTTTCTCAAAATGGTATATATGTCACAGTGGCTTGGATGTCTGCAATATCATCACAAAGCCCATTTTTCATCGAAATTTTAAAGTTTGGAAAAAGAAAATAAATCAAAAGACACAATAATGTTTCGCGCCAAGTTGACATAATAAACGAGAAACGAACAGTGAAATGAATCATGTGTATCATATATTTTATGATATATTCTTCTAGTTGAACAAAGGCACGATTATTTTCATAATAGCTGAACAATTGATTACTAATAAGGAAATTAAAGAAATCATCACCTCTCGAATTTGATAAGCTTGAAATATATTAAAATAATTCAATGAAGTAAAATAAATTCAAAATAAAATGAATCATATTTTTATTAAAGTAATCAATATCATATAAAAAAGTTGAAAAAAAATAGGATTTTTTTTCTTTCTGATGAGATAGTACTTTTTTAAGCGATACCAAAAGATTTTAAACTAAAATTGTATAGTTTCTAATGCTTTTTGTAATAATATAAACAATTTTTAAAAAGTTCGGCGTCTCTTAAATATTCTCAATCCAATCCTGATTTAAAAAATTTTCTTAATTTTTAATAAATAAATTTTAAATAAATAAGCGGATATTAAAAAACTTTTAATTTTGAATGTAATATGACAATATTATGTAACATATATAATAAACCTATCTTTTGAAAATAAACGTATAAATAAACGTATCTTTTGAGAAGTCCATTTTTTAAAAATAGATTAAAGATATACTATATGTCATAACCACATTTGCAAAATAATGTAAGACGTATAAAACATTTGAATCTCCTTTAAATAAAAAAGCTATATTCTGAAATGTATTTTTTTTCGACAATCTTATAAGTATTTAGTAACTAATTTAATTTGGCAAAATTAAAATTTTTGTTTCTGATTTTTAGAATGTTCTATGTTTAGAATATACATATATACTATGCTTACATATTAATTTGTTCATTGCTAAATTGTTAAATGCTTCATTTAAAAACAAGACATTTTCTAGAAATATTATCTTCTCTCATCATTAAATGCAGTTATAAAAACGTATTTGTTTTATCATATAATTCAATCATATTATTCAATAATTTCTGGCGGAGATAATGACATATATTTTATAAAAAAATAAAATATTTTCGATAAATAAAATTATGGTTATTAAAGAATAATTTAGTCTATTTTTCCAAATTATTTACTGAACATTACGGAACATTTACGGAACATTACATTACGGAGTTTCTTGACTGAATCAGAATATAAATAATCATAATAAAAATATTCTTGTTTTTCTCAATAATGTAATTTTTTTAATTTTATTATAGTGATGCATAATTTTATTGATAAAATTACCACTATACATATAGTAATAAATAACAAGCAGTCTAGATTTTAAATGGAATCTATATTATTGAATTCAGTTTCGATTTTTTAGCCAAGTTTATAATCAAGTTCTCAAAATATTGAATTTTGTATCAAAATAGATCTAATGCCATGGCAAATATATTTACAGTGCAGTTTTTTTTATATCTTTGTATCTATATTATAATTTATATAATATGCTCTCTTATATTTTTTATATTACAAATTGGTTTATGAAACTGTCCAATGTATAGTGTAACATTATACATGTACATTTTACATATAATTAATATTAAATGTAGATGTATCACCCTACTATTCGTTTCTTATTTGCGATTAAACTTAAAGACAGACATTATATCTTTTATGTCAAAATATCACATACATTCATATTTACATGCTTCTATATATTTCTATATTACTTTTTTCGTATATTTTTATAGCACATATATTTGTTTTTCATTTTCTTTTTTTGATGATTATGATTTTCATAATAAAAATCAGAATATAAATATAATAATATAAAATAATATTAAAAAAAATGAAAAACAGAGATATTTAAAATGATTCTATTACTATGAATAGTAATAGAAAATAACAATTCCGAATAATTTCTTTTGAATTTGAGCTATCAAAAGCTACTCAACAAACGAACGGTCTATCCCTCTCGTTAGCCAGAAAAGAGCTGTCAAAAATAAACGCGCCTGTTCACAGACAAAAGGAACGATTTAGATATTAGAAAATGCTATATCATCGATGCACGGGAGGTCCAAGACGAAGATCTGAATTATTATATTTATGAGAATTGTATTCTTGAGCCGTCAATAAAGTCAGGATCAAGAAAGAAATGCTACTCGAACGCAGGAACAAACACAAATTTGTTAACTCCGGTTCTGGTTATAATATGTATACTATCGTATACATGGAATCATGAATTCAAAATTCAAATCGGAGCTCACTGCATCGAACTGCATTTATAAAAATAATAAGTGTCTTTTGCGAAAAATGTTTCTAAGAAATATCTTCCCATTATATCATCGATATCCGGAATGGCTATATTCAATAGTGACTACGTTCAATAGTAAATCGGAGTGTTCGACATGCGATTCAATATTATACAACACATGAATATGTAAACAAAGTAACTCTTACATAATAAATTTATTTTTTGTAAAGATAAAACGTATTATTTTATTGCGAAAGTGTTATGATTATTATATGTAAAATTTATATTTCTAAACAATTATATACATATATATCTTTAAAAAAAAAAAAGAAAAAAGATGTCCAATTCAAATGCTGCAGATCATCTAGATTTGTTTTTTTCCACAAAAAATGGATATTAAAAATTTACACTAATTAAATAATAATTAATATAGAAAATATACATGCTAAATTGAATAATATATTAATTGCTATAATAATAATTAATTTTACATATCAGCTATTTTCTTAATATTCCGTTTTTCTTTTTTTCCCTCCCTTCCTTTATCTCTTGCTTTTTTTATTAACGTTTGAATTAAATCATTTTAACATTATTTTTATTATATAATATTTTATATTTATATATCCAGTTATATGTTACGTATTATAAAATCAAATATCTGACTTTCTTATCTGCTTTACATACTACTATGAATATTCTTAGTATTCAAAGATTCGAACTGAATTTTGTGAGGAACGGTTTTTAAATTGCTAAATTGTGAAATTTAGCTATTTTGATATTTGTGACAAAACGTGCTTTGTCATAGGATATATAAGATAAAAATAGCCAAAATAAAATAACGCTTTTCTAATACGAAAGAATCTTGGACCATCAATTGAGTTCATTAAAAATCCAATCGTCCGGTCATAAGTTAAACGTATTTTCACTCAATTGAACATAATTTGCATAAATATGCACGATTTTACTGTTTGTTCCTTGTTTGCGACTAAACTTAACGACATTGTATCTTTTAATGTGTCAAAATATCACACACATTCATATTCACATATTTACATATATATTTCTATATTATTCCTTCATATATTTTTGTTGCACACGTATTTGATTTTTGTTTTATAATTCATAACAAATATTACAATATTATAAATTAATAATTCGTCCTTCAATAAAAAATTATCTTCTTAAATTCTAAATTCTGTATAAATGCCAAATTAATTAATATATTAATATCTTTTATCTTTATGTTTTCATTTTCTTTATCTTTCAGTTGTTCCTATCTTTTATTTTATATAAAACTATATTTTATCTATATATGTATATATTAAATTTGATTATTTAAGAATTAAGATAATTAGATTATTACTTAAGTTTTGATAATATCGACCGATATTATTACATTTCTTATTATTATTATTATATTAATAAATATTTTGTATTTTTATATAATAATATAATAAATCGAATGTAAAATATGTAAAATATGTAAAATTTAATATTTAAAATATTTGTCTCGAAATTATTTTATAAATATAGAATTTTATTATTTATTAAGATGATATATGAAATTTAGAAAATATATACATATTTGTATAGTTTTTTAGAAATATGCGTAATATTTTTTATAAATTTAATTTTGAAAATTTACATGTGTTTCATTTCTTAAATTTATGCAATTGCAGATATAATCACCAATATCAAGACAATTATCTTATATTTTTATAGTATTAATATAATATTAATATAAAATCTATATGTATATAAAAGAATTTTGTGTAATATAATAAAATTATTTTATATGATATAAAAAAATATATTGTTCTATATGTGATGCTATACTTTCAGGTCGGTTATTAGCGATCCTAAAAATGAATGAGGATATGATTGACGGGATGTTTCAACGTAGTAACTTCTGCTAACACAAAGATAAGTCAGGATAATGAACGAACAATGTGTGAACAGAAACTTGTTAAATAAATTGACGTTTCTCCAATCTAATCATTAACGCTGTGAATTACATCGGATATCATTATGTCTCGAAACAGACATAAATATAAACGCGTTTCAATCGAACAATGATTACGATTGAGGAAGAGAGAATAATTTTTAAAAGAGTTCTAAAAGATTTTTTTAAAAGATTTTCGATGTTGCTTTCTTTCTCTGATATAAAAATAGGTATGTTGTCATAAAATTAAATTAAGCAAATATATTTTTAATAATAATAAATATATAAATATGATATATATATAAATATTAGAGTATAATATAAACATTTATTATTTCTTGATTTTTATAAGCGTTTGTTAAGGTTTTCTACCTTCTCTCTTTATTGTCTTAATCTAAGTTCGAATTACAAAGAATAAAGTTATTATAAAAACATTTTTTACTTTTCTAATCTACAGACATAAACACTCATAGTTAAGAAGATAAATACTTTAGATATTTATTATAGCTGTCCTCAAAATTATGTAATACATCAAGTGATGAGGAAAATCTCTTTTTCTTTGTTTCATTTCTAAATTTTTTCTTCATTATAATAAAATCAAGGTTAAAAGCTGAAAATTTAATTCAAATTGCAATTAAACATTAATATATTATTAAATTTTTTCATCTTAAGACCAAAAAAACATTTCATTTGATTTGCGTTTCATTTCCTTTCATTTTTATCATTTTAATTTTTTATTTTTTATTTAGCCAGTTTACTTGTTATTAATTAATGTCAATTTTGTATTTGTCAAATTATGTAGTATAAAGTTCAATAAAATAATATTACATCTATAAAGTCTTTATAAATAATTACGTTTAAGAAAAGAAACATAATTGAATTGATAATGTTCATAATCTACAATAAAACAGCTATATCTAGCTTAAATATTTAAATATTTAATTTTCTACGATCTAAATCTTTGTTTTCTATATTACTGTTATTTTACTTTTTAATCATAAATGATAAAACCAATTTCTATCATTGATTGAATGGACTTAATAATAATTATGTATATCGTATCATATCATATCATATTATATTATATTAGCGCGAAACATAATATTGCATAAAATGATATAATTCATAAAAGATTGCAAAAAAACTTTAATAATGCGGATAAAATAGATGATAAGAAAGAAGTTTCTAATAGAATGTTTTTACTATTCACAAGATATGATCAGTATAATATATCATTATAAAATGTTGGATTGTGAATACGTCATGAATAACAAAGAGACAATAAAGTATTACTTCAAGAAAATTGAATTAATAATAGTGCAAATGATCTTTGACATGCGAATAATATAAAAGTCCGAATTATTGCAGAAATAATTCCTATACATCTTATAGAGTAAAAAATGAAATAAAGTGAGTTTTTAGAAACAATAAATAATAAATAATAAATAATTTATATCAAGCTACTTATATTTATAATAAAACTAAATATAAATATTAATATCTTCTGCTAAAAATTGATTTTAGGATAAATAGCATTACTTATTATTTGTTGAATGATATACGATTATAAATAATTTAAACAATTTAATCGCATGACAACTTCTTTATTTTCAATAGAAGAAAAGCATCAAAATTCGTTTTCCCTCAAAATATATAACACTTAAATTCAAATTGGGAATCTATATTTATGAGACCATATCATGATGTCCGATATGAGATACATTGAATTAATCAAATGGATTTAATATTATCAAGATGATTGTATTTTAATAATAAGAAATATACTTTAATAATAAATAATAAATAATAAATGATATTATATTTAATTTAAAAAAGAATGTGATAATTCGGATTTAATAAAGGAAATTTAAAAATTAAATTGACATTTAACTCTTATAAAATTTTTGTTTATATAATTATAAGAAATGTAAAAATTAAGATATGTAATATATATAACATATAAATGTAATATAACAATATAACATATATATATTTTTAACGTAAAGTATTATCTTAAACATTACTAAGATTATTTAATAATAAATAAGAAATTAGTTTCTTAAATAATCTGTAATAGTTTATAATTACAATTTATTTTGTGTATATATGTAATTAATTAATATAAATAACATTATTGGATACTTTTTTCGACTAATATATATGCATATATGTAGGCATACATTATTGTAAAAACTTAATAGGAAACAATTACATTTATTTATTATTGAATACATTTAGAAATTTTTTTATAAGTACTATACATAATTATATTATTGCAAAATTTTTTTAAAATAAATTTTGCATCAATAAATATACTTGCGAAATATAGATAAATATATTTGTATATTTTAGAAACATATATTTAAGATTACATATCTAAACAAACATTATTCTTTTTAATTATTGTCTATAATCTATATATTATCTATAAATGAGTTAAATAAATCTATATATCGAATTTCTTATTTTGTAGGGTCTTATATTTTGGAATTAATATTATAACAAGAAAACTTAGCGATTACCAGAAGATTTTTTGACAGTTTCATCAAAGTACAAGATCTCTTTCTCTCCCTGTCTTTTTCTCTCTTAACCTGTGTTTATTTTATAAGGGACGACAATAAGTTCTGTGAAATTGAATTCAAACAATATAGACAATATAGATATTCAGATGTTACTATCTACAATTCAGATCTCTATCTTAGAGACTATTTGTTTAACTGAAATTTCCAGTGCTGTTCACTAACTGTTTTCTCGGATTTTGAATAAATACGATGCTAACGGCGATGAGCCATCGGCTCACTAGAGTGGCGCGTGCGATGAACGAAAAATGCACGAAGAAGATAAATGCCTGTTGATACAATTCATATAAAAGATGCGCATATTGTTGACCGATGGCGATATGCATGGTGACTGTCTTCTATGGACACTGAAATGTGAAACTCATACGACGCTTTAAATCTCAAACTCGAAGCTTCTTCATTTCCCAGAGACACTTTTATAATAAAATTTTTCCAAATTATTCGAGAATTAAAATACGTCATTGACGAATCGTTAATGACGTTAATGACATTAATGATCGTTCTTTTCGTTACTTTATTTAAAGAAAATTAAATTTTAGAAATTTATATAAATATTTATTAAGTAATAAGAGGTTCAGAATGCTTTTTGATATTTTTTATAGAAAATATCAAAATATTTATTTTATAGAAAATAAAATATAAGAAATACAGGTATAAACAAATGAAATATGTAAAATAGAATTTATATCAGGATTATATTCAACCAATATTTTATATTAAGACAGTATTTGAAATTTTTCTGATTCTTTTTAAGATGCTTTTTAATCTCCAAAGATTTTTCATTAATTCAATATTGATATCATTTACCATTTATACATATCATAATTATTGATATTTTTGTAAAAGTATTTATTTAGTTTTGTTTAGTTTATTTAATTCCGCATTACTTTTTATTTATTTATTATTTGATTAAAAAAAATTTAATGCTTTTTTTATTTAAGATTGGCGAAAATTGCCATGGATTTTCTGTCAATTAAGAATAGCAATTTTTATAACATGAAACTTATATTTTCGATCCTTATCCTTCCTTTTCGAACTTATATTTTAACTCCTAAATGGAGTTAAAATAAGCACAAGTCTATCATTAGAATACCAATAAAAACATGACAGACCTAACACTTCGAAATCGCAAGTTGGTTGTTAGATAGGTTTTTAGCATTATTGATATACATAATTCATTTTTTTCTAATCGTCTATCTTACTGTTTGTGAATTTATATATTTCCGCATTTATGAAATATGATAGCTTTTTTTATATCTGATTATGTTTCGATAATCGATAATTATATATAATAGAAAAATTTAAATTATGAAGAAATTTCTTAATAAATTCTGATAAACAAGATTTTATTTGTTTATTTTTTCATTACTAATTGAAGAATAAATGTTTAATAATCAGTTGTGATTCGATCAATTTCAATATTATTCTTATCTCTCATATTACCTTCAGCAATTCTCATATTAATGACCAGAACATGTTTTTAAAAAAAAAAAGATTCTTACTTTACTTTCTTTTCCAGTATGTAATAAATCTGTAATAAATTTATTTTCCGAAACTTGTCTGATGACAGGGCGGTTGTTTACATTAATGATAAGTTAGCAATATTAAACGAATAAATTAATTATTCTAACTAACTATTAGCATGATTCATCGAAGTAAAATCACCGACTTAATCAATATGTGAATAAAAAGTCCGTCGAAATTTCTTGTTTCGTTTTCACTACATATATGGACTTGACAGAAATCTATCTATCAAAAAGCATATACATAAAGCTATTTATGTAATTAAAATAATGCAGTTATATCAAATTGCATCATGAGATTCTCACATACGAACACCTTTTATGAAAATTTAATAACTATTTCATAAAAACGTATTAAAAGGCATTAAAATCTGATGTAAGTTTCACATGAGTGTAAAGCTAATAACTTGGAAATCTCTTGGAAATGATGGAAATCTGAATAAAACATTAGAAGTATTTTCTTTCAAAAATAAGAAAAATTTATGATTTTACTTGTAGTTATTATACTTAAGTGCTAAGTAAGAATTTTCGATATATATTCTAAGAATAAGAACATCTCTTTAGAACATTAAAATAATCTTTCTATATACATTTTTTTCATGTCGAATATCATATTACATATAATAATGAATTTAAATTATAAATTATAAATTTAGAAATTAATATTTTGAGTACATATAAATATTTATTAAGATTATATATAAATTATTATATATTATATAGATAAGATATATAGATAAGATAAGATAATATAGATAAGATAAGATTATATATATATTATTGAGATTATATATAAATATTTTCTAATCTTATTTTCATAGTTAAAATTTCTTCTGTGCGCGTTAGATATAATTATGCATAATTTGAATATCTTTCCCCAAATTAAAGAATAAGCTACTCACTAGCAAAACGTGGATCATTGGTGGTTGGTGGCGCCGGGGTATACCAAGGATGATGGTGCGACGATACCGCGTGAGATCTCATGGGATCTGTGGCTGTAGTTGTAGCACCGACTCCGGATCCAGCATGATGATATGGGGATAATTCTGCAGCGCAATATTGGTACTGCGATGGAAGCTGCATACTAGCATAAGGATTACTCATGGCGCTCATACCTCCGCCGACACCACCAGCACTACCTCCACCGCCGCCGCCACCGCTGGCAGCGGTCCCGTTGGCAACGGAAACCGGTCCGGGGGTGCTGCCGCCGGGCGTCGAACCGCCGTGTAACGGCGGGCTACCGCTACTTGCACTTGAGCTACCAGCGTTACCACCCACCCGAGCGCCGCAAGCATTCCCATAAGGTGAGCCCTGGGAATGCGCAACAACGCCGACACCGACGGCAGCAGCGGCAGCGGCCAATTCGAGTTTTCGATAAGATTCCTCGATTGGTGATAGAATGTCGGTAACACTAAAAGGTGTTGTATGAGCACCACCAGCAGTTTGCACATGGGATGAGTGTTGTTTCGGCGACAGACTCATTGCCAACTCGATACCATTGAGATCTGACAACAAACTGGCCTGCTCCAGTTGCGATTGTTGCTGCTGCTGTTGTTGTTGTTGCTGTTGATGTTGATGATAAGTTGTAGCATTGCTATTACTAGCTTGATTGCCACCACCGTTTCCGCCACCGCCACCACCACCGCTGCCACCACTCATTTCGGCGAGGCCGACGCCGTCGAAGTACTTGAAGCTCACGCTTCGTAGAATGATGAGGCCGGCGTTAGCCGTAACAACGGCGTAACATTACGACGTTACTGCTCTTCAATATCACACGCGATTATCGATTACTAAGATTACGTCACTAATGTAATTTTGATTGTTGACTTTTCTTTGATTCACGTTTTCCAAATATGGTTAATTGACACGAACTATTCAATCTTCATCATAAAATGCAAGTTCCCATATCACTTGAATAATCTCACTTATCCCAAATCGAAATCGATAAATATGACTAGTTAATTTCACAATAGTATAAATCACTTATAAACTGTTGTAAATTTATGTCATCTGAATTACGGATATACAATAAAATTTTCAACCAGCACCAGAATTCATGAAATTAATGTAAGATCATTTGCCATGAACCAATAATCGATTTTCTTTTTTTCTATAATCTCAGTATTTAAGTGAATGCATAGCTTTAATAGCGAAAACAAATTTTCACAAACACAAATGTTTCACTCATATTTAATTTACAAAATATTGCAAAATATTAATATTTCTTTTCAGTTAACTTTGGATTCAAGACTTATATTTTCACTGCACATATTTTATATTGGTCAATGATATTATTGATGCTGAACATTGCGGCTTTTTCCATCTTTACATATTTATCATTCGTCGCTTTTTTTGTACTTAAAAGTTGCTGTAAAGCGCAATATTCACATTAAGGATGAAAGATTTCATACACATGACATATAACAGTTATTACACGTAACCGAGTAAACAAATCAAAGCACAGTCAGTCAACAGCCGATTCAAATAATTTCTAGAGTTATTAAATTTCATGACACTGTTGATGAGCAAAAGTCAGATAATATATTATCGTCTTTGTTTTCTGCTCTTCGGAAATCCGCACACGCAATAAAAAACGAGAACAATGAAGTCAAAGAATTGTTAGTACGCGGCACAGTGATCTTACACTCGTAGTCGAAGATAGTGGCCGCAGCCGGCCAGCAGTCATTTCAGCGACTGAAATCACACGAGGATCTTCAAGTCCTTGGATTCCACCGATAGAAAGATGATGGTTGATGTACCACTTTTCGTCTCTACCTTCGTCGAGGATAAACTCTCTCCATAAGAGAAGAGCCGCTTTATGGATGAATGCATAGATGGATGAATGGATGAATAGATAGACGGATAGATGGATAGATGGATGGATGGATGAATGGATGAATGAATAAATGGATGAAGGGATGGATGGATCGATGGATGGATGGGTGGATGGATGGATAGATGAATAGTTGAATGGATGGCTGGTTAGGTGGCGGCCTAGCTGGCTGGTTGGCTGGCTGGCTGGCTAGCTGGCTAGGTGGCTAGCTGGATAGCTGGCTGGCTGGCTGGCTGGCTGGCTGGCTGGCTGGCTAGCTGCCTGGCTGGCTGGATAGATGGATGAATGAATGGAGAGGACTTCTGTTGGGTACTCCTGGAGAGGTCCTCTCGGCCGCTTAGACCCACTCGACCAGCGTTCACCCGCTCGCGCTCGCTTGCTCGCCCGCCCAGGCACAGGTCCCACGGCCTCTCGCAGAGAACCCGTACGACGACACGATGAGTGGAGTGCCCACTACGGAGAAGTGCCTGCTACCAAGAGTCGTGATGAGATGTTCCCTTTTGGGTGTGAGAGAAGGGTTTCCATACGCTGTAGAGAAGCATAGAGAGGCTGCGATGGGAGAAGTGGATGCTGAAATCGCTGTACAGCCATTGGACGAACACCACCAATTGAGTGGCGCGGCCGCATTGCCTCGTCGCTCATTGGACGCGTTGGTAACCGTCGGTTATCGTAGCGACCCATAATGGGCAAACCCTCCATGTTAGCTGCCACGCCGTTGGTGCTACGTCGAGCGAATAGGAACGTATCTGCCTATTGAAGCAAGCGTGAGGCTGTGCTTCGAAATCGTAGCGGCTGTAACACAAAATAGTATGCGATTGCTTAACTTAGGACCACCCATTCGGTACCGCCCGGTAGCGCATGAAGATCAAAGGGCGGGGAAAAACTGACGACGGAAAAATGTTCACGGCACATACGTGCTGAAATTCTTGTCGAGTTTCAACGGCTGGTGGTGCTTTTTGATCTGCGTCGACTATCATCTAAACGTATTTAAACGCACAAATTCAAATCTCATGAAAAAAATATCAAATTTGTAATATTATTAGTGTAAAATTGTCGTATCTTTTTGTTTAAAAAAATACGCGAAGGTTTATATCAACTTTTTCTTGTGACGAATGTGAAAATTACGTTATATTTAGTGGTGTTGATTCGATAGTATATCACGCGGGTGATATTAGCGAATTTGCTGTGTACATAAAATTAATGCGTTAATATATATGATGGTGCACATTAACAGTTATTATGTACTAATGTATGAAATTGAAGCACAAACGAATAAACTTAATCAATAAAACATTCGATAATTGTATTCCCAGTGTGTTTTATGTATATATGTATAAATATTTAATAATAAAATAAAAGAATAGCAATTGTAAAGAATAAAGTAAAAAAATAGAAAAATCCGATTATTTTGTGATCTTCTTAATAATTATCAACAAATTAATTAAAGAAGATAAGTGCTCATTTTATACGATAAGACAGTAGATACAATGTTATAAATATGATAGAGAGAAAAAAAGAGAGAAAGAGGAAGCGGAAAATATTAGAAAATAATAAGTAAGAATAATAATGCGTTATTTTTCTCTTTACTGTATATCTCTGCTTTTTGTTAGGTATAGTCGCTGTCTATTGTTAAATGATAATCTGCCAATTATTTACTGCACAAAAGGCGCATGTGCATATGCGTTCATACATTCATTTGATCAGAATATTTTTATTCAAATTCTCAATTTTTTCTATTTCTTCGCAGACAATAGTATTTATATTACTAAATAACATGTACATATGTGTGTGTGTGTGTGTGTGTGTGTGTGTGTGTGTGTGTGTGTGTGTGTGTGTGTGTGTAAGTATGTATTTAATTTTTGTCAATATTTATATCTTTATGTCAATTGATATTATAGTCTAAAATATATGCATACCAGTTTTTATATTTCATTATATGTAATATATCATTGATTTAATACATTATTATCCGATTCCGAATGCATTGTTATAGTAAACTTTATACTTTTAGAAAACAATAACTTAACCTAATATAAATTATATCATAGAAATAAAAAATATCATAAATCACATAAATATTGTACTTTCTTTCAAAAGTACAAGAATATTAAAATACAGGAAAATTAAAATGTTAAAAATGCTTTTTCAACTGTTATAATATGTAGCTTTTTTAGTCAATCTTAATTTTTAAATTTATTATATTTATTTGTTTTTTCTTTATATATAAATGTATTTATATGTAAGAATATAGGATGGATTTTATATCTGTTTTTATATTTATTTATATTATATATTTATTTTATATATATGTAAACTTGAGCATAATGTTTTATATATAATATTAAACATGCACAATATAAAAGATTAAATATAGCACGACAAAGGTATTATATATACCTTTATATAACATTAGTTATATAATTATAAATATAAATGATTAACGACATCGATATAAATAGCTTCAAATTGTCTAAAAATTTTTGATTGACTTTATAATTTGCTAGTATAGTTTTATTTATAATTTGCATAAATCCAATCGATTTATTGGAAGGATCACTAAAAATACGATTTTATATAATTTTAATGAATTTAAGAAAAATAGAGAAATTAAATAGGAAAATTAAAAAAAGATATATATATATAATTATCTTTTCAAAATGATATTGTTTGGTAATATTTCATATTCACTAAAAATTATATATATGAGAAATATATATGAGAAAAAAGAGAGAGAAAAAGAAAGAGAAAGAATAATATTTTGTAACAAAAATCTTTAGTAATACTAAAACATAAAATAATCTTGTTGTGATGGATTGATGAATTATTATGAAAAAAAAGTAATTATTATAACATGAATTTCAAATAATTTTCTATCCCTATCAATTATATTATATCATGAGTCCTCTATATAAGGTGATGGTGCCATCTATTAGAGATTATTGAAATTGAAATCGTCAAATACCAACGATAGTGCCATCGTTTAAATGGAACTAAATTGATAAATCTATATTATCGACATGATCGATTTATAAATTTTTTGTATAATATATTGAGATGAGTACCATCTAACGGAATCGAATACGAAGCTCAAACACGAAAACGAATAAAACATATGTAATGTATTTTTCTTTCAAACTATTATAATCTATATCTATAGTTTATAATCAATTACAATATATACATTCGAAAATAAAGTTTACTTTAGACACTTTTTTAAATTTATAGGCTGATTAAATTATTTTTGTTGTTTATATGATTTAATGATTTATCGTTAATGCTTAATAATCTAATGAATGCGATTCATTAAAGCTTACCTTTTAAAAAATAGTCAAGAAGGTCAAGTACACATGTTAATGATTACTGAATAAAGAAAAAATATTATAAAATGTTGTCAATCATCAATAAAATGTATTCTTATTAATATTGTAATATTGTAAACATAATATTGCAAAAATAATATTACAAGTTAAAAAATAAAAATACATTAACATATAAAACATATTAATTTAATATTTGTTTCATAAAAAACTGCATATAAATATTGCAAAAAGACTTTTCACAAAAAATATTTATATTATATTATAGGAAGATTAAATTTATTTAAATTTAATTTTAATTATATTATCTAAATTTATTTGCAAGAAAATAATATTAAGGAAGATTGCATTAAGTTGAGTATTTGTTGTTTCTTTAAAATTAATATCAAAAACAAATATAAGTTTACAAAGCATTATATATGATTTACATATACAAGATGATTCTAAATAGATAATAATAAATTTTAGAAAATAATTCTTTGTCGAAAATTAAATGATTTCTGAGGGAAGGAGTATATGTTTATATAAGAAGATATTCTTAATTTCTGACAAAGAATTACTTTTTAAAAGATTCCACGCTTATTTAGAATCATCTTGCATATGTCATATGACATTATTAATAGTAATAATAAATTAGTTAAATAATTGTGTTAAATAATAAAGTGGCACAGTAGAGATTAGAATAAGAAGTAGTGCATCTAAAATTACGTGCATATTTGTGTATGCATGCACATATATATTCTACTACATAATGTAATAAATAGTATATAATAGTATATTATACATTTGATACTACATTGTGTTGGAAAAGAAGTTGTAAGTAAGTAATTGAAAAGTAGTTGTAAAAAAAATATTTATGCAATATGTATAACATAATCTTCAAAGATTATTTCATTGCTTTTATATGTGCTTTTATAAGCTTTTGTTTAATAAAAATAAAATTACATGATAGCAAATATTTTTTATTTAATAAAACTATATAATTATAAATATATTTTACAAATAATATTTAATTTTTTATAACAAAATCAAATTTTGCATTTCTGAATGATCATCAATCTTTTTATATTATTACTTTTACAGATAGATAAATTGAAAAAATTCTTTTATTACAATAAGATCTTATTATAATAAATATGTTCTTTCATAAAACTTTTTAAAGTATTTACATACAATCTTTTTGTAAAATAAATATTAGATTAATATCGGTACTTTTGTTTTTTATTTGCAATTATAATTATAATATTATCCTTGATGATTAATCTAATTTTATAAAATTTATTATATATATTTATATCTATGCTAATATTTATTTTATTAATATTTGTATTTTATACTATGTTATTAGTATAGTATAATATTATACTCTCATTTATACCAACATATTGAAATATTTATATCGCAAATAATATTAGCGCAAATAATGGGCAACTGCATTATTACTACCAGTTTCTCAAAAAGTTTTGCATATTTCTGAAAAAAAGATAAAGTCTTTAAATAGCTCTTAAATAGTCTTTAAATATTTAAATAGCTAAAACCGTTATATCTGAGTATCATTGTTAGTACAATAATTTACAAAAACGCTTATTTTGATGAACATATTTTGCGATATGTTAAAAAATGAATATAATTTTTTTACAAGTAATATATATCATATATTACTTGCAATAATATATATTAATGCTTAAGATAAATATATTAAATTAAATATGTTTTTGTGTTATGGAAACAATAAGCATTACAAGTTTTTATATAAGATTATACGATTTAAATTCGTTCAGGAATCAAATTTGAAACTATGAGATATTCCAATTAATATTTTAGAGTCGCTAAACAAATTTGAGATTTTTTGTAAAAGTATTAATATTGCTACAATAAATTTTATTGTCATTTTTTCGAGAATACCTGAATAGTGAATTTTATATAAGTTGTTGTATAAGTTATTTTGTTGTTGTATAAGTATGAATAAATTTAAAATACTGTTGAAATTCATTGAAATTGTTGATTGAAAATGATTGAATTTTTTTTATTAAGATCACACAAGGCAATTCACATAAGGCAAGCTTCATCTGTAATCGCTGAATTCAAGTTTTGTGAGTGTTTTATTCATTCATATCGTATTAAAGTTACATGATCCATTACATAGATAATCTCGAAAAATTTTCTTATAATATTAATATGACATATTAAATTTTCATGGAAAAAAGTTATTAGATTAGGGGAATAACAAGCAATTAAAACGTTCGTGATTCCGGAATCGATTCCTAATTGAGACTTTCTTTATTTTACATTTCTAATTAAATTTTATATCTTTGAATATATAATTTTTTAATCATTTTTAATTAAATAATAGAAAATAATAGAAATTAATAGATAAAATAGATGAAATAATAGATAAATTAGATAAAATAGTAGAATAAAATAAAAGAAAAAATAAAATTTATCATTTGCAAGAAATTCAAAAATACTTTTTAAATCATTGATATTTCATTCGTATAGTTTTTACATTTCATTTTATTAATTAAATTATTTTATATTTTAAATATCACTGTTTTCAAATCTCACATTCTTTAAAACTGCATTTCAAAACTTATCTAGAAATTATTTTTAACAAATTATTTTAAATTATTATTTTAATTATTTTAAACAATCATTGTAAATTTTTATTGAAGATATATTTTTTGTGTTCACCGAGAAATTGTTAAATATTTTTAAATTCTTTGTAATTAAATTACAAAAGATTAAAATTTTATATAATTATATATATATTATAAAATATATTATAAAATTATATATATATAATTAGAAAATATCACATATTTTCCTCTTTCTTTCCTGCTTCATTTTTCTTCTAAAATCAATTTTGATCATAGATTTCTTTATTTAGTCCTCTTTTAATATCTGAATATTCTAATCTCAGATCTTTTTTCTCCTTTCTTACTCTCAAGTATTTACTATGGTAAGATATCTCAGATATTTTATGATATCCTAATCTTCTTATGCATTCTATTATATCTCTAATTTTTCTTTTCTTTTCTTGTTTCTATATTGCTTTATCCCTACCTTCCAACTCTTGCGTGCTTATTTCTATTTCCTTCTATTTCCTTCTCTCTTCATAGAATTTTCTTCTCTTTTTTCTTTCATTTTACTCTTTCTTTTTCTTTTCCTGTTTCTTTTAAATCTCTTCGCAAGCTCATTTATTTTTTCCTGCATTAATTTCTTCTCATATTTTATTCTTTCTGTTTTTATCCTTCCTTTCTACTTTTATCTTTTCATCTTTTCTCACTTAACCTGTTCCATGATTATATATCCTGATATTTTTTAATTCAATCGTTTCTCTTATATTCTTTTCTTATAATCTTTTCATATTTTTTCTTTTCTTTTATTTTTATATTTCTATTCCATATAATATTACTATAATATTTCATATAATAGTTGCTACCAATGTATCGCGTAATTTTAAATTTTTCTGTTATCGTCTCGAAATCTTCTTTGTCTCGATCCAAATCATTATCTTTGCCATTACTTCTTATTGCCCATTTCTTTGTATTATATATAGATATTTAAACATTTTCACTTCTTTTATCCATCTGTTGAATCTCATCTTATCCTTATGCTTCTCCTTAAAATCTTTTCTCAAATTTAATTATTTTATTCTTCTTTATGCGTATCAATATTTTTTTCTATATATTTTTCTTTTATAATCTTTTTATTTTCTTTTTATTATTCTTTTTATCTCCTCCATGTCCTTTATTAATGATCAATAACATTGTCTGTAGACTATTGTCTATATTCCATCTGTCCATTACTATTATTGCTTTTATTGCCCTTTTTCTATTATTTTTTCTAGATTATTACAGAAATGGTTATTCTTCATGATGCAAGTAATCAGCTAAGTTGTCCAAATTTCTTTTATACAACTCATTGTTATTGTCATACATGATATTTGAAAAATATATATCTTGCATATAAATTGCATGCATAATCTTTCTTTTATCATTAGAAATCTATTTGTTCGACAAGAAAAACGAGGAAATGCAGATATTCTTGCATTTATCAAATGTTGATTATTATTATCGAGAAACATGAAATAGCGCGAAAGGTGAACACTTTTAGTGAATTTTACATATGATCAAATATTAGTTCGAAAAATCTTAGTTTAGTATACAAATCTCAACCATTTATCTTGTGGCCATTGGTTAAGGACAATATTTCGAAAAACCTAATTGAAATAGACTGATATCAAGATATTATATATAGCGCGATACAATAAGAATCAAACATTAATAAAAATCTTAAAAAATTTATACGAAGACTTAAGAAAGAATAAAACAGAGAGAACTACAGCTTATTAGTGGATTTCCGAATATTAAAAAGAGAGATTACATTAGATACTGTATATCACCAATGTTCTTCAAGATTTATATATCTAAGGCCTTATGGAAACGAAAATACCGGATAGAGCTAGAATGAGGATAGAGCTAAAGGAACAATGCCTATATACACTCCAATTTGTAGATGATTAAGCGGTAATATTGAACGATAGAGAAGATATGGGGTATATGGTAAGAAAACTAATAGAGGAGTATAAGATGGAGGCTAATAATAAATACTCAAGAAATGAAATACCTATTAAAGCAAAGGCAGAAAATCTGGTAATGGAAGGCAACAAAGAAGTTGCAAAGAATATAAATATCTGGGAATAACATTGAATCAGAAAAGGACAGATAACCAAGAAATAAGCAATAGAATAACAAAAGCGCGAAGGATAATCGCATGTCTGAATGGTATCTTATGGAGTCATCATGAAAAAGAGGAAATTCAATATTTACAAAATAATGGTAGAAAGTATAATATTATATGACTGCGAAACATGGAGAATAACTGAAAGAAATAAAAAAGCATTAGAAGTTGAACAAAAATGAATGCTATTTAGCTATAAGGATTTTACAAAAAGAGAAAGACAGGAATGAAGAAATCAAACAACTGGTGGAAATAGAAGGTTTGATAATGGATGACATAGAGAGGAAACAACTAGTCTGGTACGGACATATGTAAAGAATGAACAGAAATAGACTCTCGAAACAAGTAATGCAATGGATACTTCCGGAAAAATGAGGAAGACCAAAAACAATATAAGAGATGATAGTACGGAAAATGATGAATGAGAGGAATTTGACAGAGGCAATAAAACAATAAGCAAGAATGACAATTAAGGATTGGACAACAGCGCAAGATGTTCTAACCCAAAAGTATATATATAGCATCAGTTTTCCGACTATAATATTTCGATTATATATTTTCCAAATCTCAAGGCCATACGAAAAATAAAAAAACTTAACGAGTGGATATTACATAAACTGATTAAAGGAGTCCATTGTACGAAAATCAGCTTTAGTTTGTTTTTTTGATACAATAATGAAGAAAAGAATTAAATAATTTCATGTGATGAAAAATGAGTTCTTTATGATAATCATTCTACAATAATTAAATGTTCATCAAACTCCGAAACACATGCTGAAATCAAATTTTCATTCATGTAAGATTTTAGTATTTGTATAGTAATTTTCTAAAGATATGCATTTTTCGTTTCTAAAAATGAATACTCAGACTTTATTTCCAGCTCGTGCCGTGCTTAGGGATTAGAACTAAGTCTAGATGCCCGCTGTGCAGGAACCGCCACGATATGGCGGGCTTTTCCCCGACCTCGAATAGACCGAATCGCTCGGTATTGGAAAGAATTTTCGGCTCGTTATCATACGAGCAACAATATCGTTCAATATTAGAGGTACGAGTGATACATTGTTTTCGATCTTGTTGTTAACAAGATCTTTGTTCAATCACAAGTTCCATCTCAAACCCCTTATGTAACGGATTTCTTGTATAAGGAAACAACAATTTTTAAACGATTCTCTAACATGGTGGACAGATTCGTGCAATTTTATCGCTATATGCCAAATGTATCTCCATACAGGGAAATTTCGCTTTGTATTACATTGTTATCAATTAAACGATTCAATGCTTAAACGCAGGTTATTTTTTATTAATTCACATCCGAGCATTCATCCGACATTACGTAAGTGCAGTAGATTCCAATCGGTGGTGATCGATTGACGAATCTTCAACAGAATGAAATTATTGATAAATACTGGCAAGAGATTAACATTGCAATGGAAAAAATGAGTATTATTAAATGACGCTATTAAGTAGATACCATATGCAGAGACTAAAGTATAGGACCACTTTTCAAATCAAGAAATGCAAATAATTATAATATCATCAACAAATTTAAAAAATATACTTATTAAAGTTGATGAATATTTAGCGACATTTACATTATAGCTATAGCCGAGCTCGTTAGTAAAGAAAGTGAGACTCGAAAAAATGCAGCAGATCCAAGAGCAGATCCCATAAAAAGACAGAACTACATAGAATTATATTATTGCTTATGAGACGGTAAAAGATGAATGAAGATGTGTATACAATCAGTAATTTAGAGGCGTGAATCAAGAATAAATGATGGGAATCAATTAGTGTCTATAGGATTATTATTATTCTTTAATGAAACTTTTTCCGTCAAAGGTAAGGCTGCTTTTTGATAAAGAGCTATTGTCTTTTGCTGCCACCAAAATAATATAGTTCAAACTAGCGCAGATGGTTCTTTTTCTTTCTTAGTCAGTTAATCGATCTGAGTCATAATCCGTTTGCA
Source organism: Eciton burchellii (assembly GCA_020341155.1). Taxonomy (NCBI): domain Eukaryota; kingdom Metazoa; phylum Arthropoda; class Insecta; order Hymenoptera; family Formicidae; genus Eciton; species Eciton burchellii. The sequence goes on along the minus strand of JAHMML010000036.1, from coordinate 1,409,200 downwards.
TGATTTCATTACTGTCTCTCATATAACATATACATTCTTCATTAAACCACACTTTTTTAATCCAAGTTTCTTGGTGCTCGTCTTACTTTCTTCTTTTTCCTAGAAAAGAGAGAATAGAGAGATTTTCTATCATATAAAATTTAGTAATAAAATATTGTAAATATTATACATCCTTAATCTCCTCGAAAAAAGCAAGTTAAATGGTAAACTTACGGTAAACTAATATTAGAATTCTGTTATGACAATTCCCATATTTTAGACACATAATTAATAAAAGACCTAGTTAAACATTCTTAATCAATACCAGAGCAAATGTCTCAATTATTGCAAAGAGATGAGTACTGAATGACGATCTTTCAATTATCTTTCAATTTAAGCACGACGAATTAAAATGTATAGCGAAAAAATTCTCACATTTGATGCCATCCAATGAATGATTGATGATCAATAATAATTTCTCATCACAGCAAAATCATATATTCAGTAATTGAAGCTAATAATTAAATATTTCGAATTTTTAATTAATATTCTAGATAAGTGTTTGACATATAAAGTAACAAATAACAGAAAGTAAATATATTGAAGACCGATATATCAATAAAATATCGTCATCGATATTGTATCCAAATCATGGAAACTCCAATTATAGTCAGTGGGCGAATCAGTCGCTCAACAAATCACGGATATAGAATTACACATTACATATTGCTGCAAGAAAGTAACTCCAAGACTGGATCTCCAAGACTTTTATTTACTTAGCGCAACATTATTGTTATATTGCATAAAATGTTAAGGAAAAGAAGCTTTGAGATAGTGTCACACATAAAGAGAAACTTAATCGAACAAAATTCATATGGTCAGGAATCAAGGACATGGCATATTGGTGTGTTTAACTTAAGGAGGAGTAAAAATATAATGATGAGGACATGCATATCTAAAACAGTTCTGATCTTGGATGAACCAAATATAGACATCCTGGAATCCTTATCGGATGTAAGAGGCTATCGATATTGTCTCATTATCATTGATCAATATTCCAGATAGTTTAAAATATTTGTATTATAAAACACAATGATAGTAATGATAATGAAAATCTTTGTCAAAAATCATATAATGATTTGCAATAAGTTTTGGTCGCAATCAGATCGAGGTCAGCAATTTAAATCAGAATTATTCAGGTCTTTCCAACTACCTAGGGATAACAAAACAAGAAATTGTCTTTATTACTCGGCAGTCAATAGTTTCATAAAGAAGTGATACGATTTTCTTAAGATCGCTATCTTCTACCATTCAAATCTGCATAAGATAATTGATAAAAATCGAGAAAGACTAAACTTTCAAACAAATAGGAAAGAAATTAATGTAACAAAAAGATCAATGTAACAAAAAAGATTGAAATATATATACCTCTAGAATAATTGAGAGACGTAAAAACATTCTCTGTTTCAACATATTCTTCCTAAGCAATAGTCAATAGTCAAAAAATGCAATTTATTTTCCATTCAAGCTGCCTGAAAAGAAATAATGCAGCGCAACATTATTTTTGAATTGCAAAGAAATACTATGAAAACTCAAATGGATTGATGATATCAGTTAAACCGATTTAGATTAAGCCGATAAATAGAAAAGAAAGAAGAGTAAAATATATCAGAACATAGAATATATCATTACAAAAATCAAAGCTTGCTATCTCTTGCTTTTTCATTCAAGTGAATACAATAGAAATCTGTTATTTTTTATTTATTTGTTATTTATAATCAAGTTGTTGTTATTTAATCAAGTAAAAGTTTGCTATTCTGTATTTTGAATGAAATAATCAAATAGTAAACTGTAAATTATGTATGTATGGATTTCCATATTTCTTTCATAACTCATTAAAATTGCGATTAAAAAACCATTATACGTTATCTTATAATTTATCATTTTCATTTTGTTTACAATACATTATCTTTGTTTTTATAGAAAATCTTAAAGAATATTATATCCGAGGATGCAGTTTTATTCATTAGCTGTAAAAAAGAAGCAACGTAAAATTAAATTTGAATTCAGAATTTATTCATATAATATAAATCCGATTTTCGAAAAATAAATACATTATTTTATATATTGATATATTTTAGTGTTTGGATTTTCGCCTATCGAACCAAGTTCAGAGATCGGGACCAAAACGAGGGCCTGATAGGAAGCCGTTGCGATATTATGAGCCTTTCCTGAGTTCAGGGATTTAAAATAGGAAGCATGCTGGGCAACAAGCGGTGGCATTGTTTGAACAATAAATAGGACGAGTCTAGCGCTGCCTGCTTATGTTTTTATCTACAGCGATCGTTGCAAACAATGATCTTGTTTGCTGTTAGAAGTTCGGTTCATATTTAAAACTAATAGGAAACGGATATATCGCTATTTTGTATCATGAATCTCAAATACAACGGGCTGATATCCCATCTGGCATTCTTTGTATATAGTATAAATGTGCATAGATTAAAAACCGAGTGAAGCTTAACTTGAAGATATTATTTGTTACCTAAATCTATATCCGAATATCTATTATTGTAGAATAATGAAGTTGGCTGACTCCAACTAGTATGGATCAATCAGCAAATGCTCTAACAGTAAGAGTGAATATGAATATGCTCTCCTTTTGCTGTAACTATATATTATAATATAACTATATGTCATAATTTATTTTTATATTTAATGTTCATTTTTCTTTTCAAGATCAATTCAAAATAATATCATTTTGCATAAGCTAATTTATATATTTATATATAGCTATTTATATATAACTATATAAATAATATCACGTAAAATACTATCGCATTGTAAAATACAAATTATGCGTTGTATAAATTCACAATATGTTGATTACATCTATATTATGACATCTAAAATTTTATCCTTATCGTTAACAAGTATTTCAATTTAATAATAACCCGATTATCTAATAATAGTTTAAAAATAATTCGAAGAAAATTCAATGAAGATCTAATAAAAATGCAATAAAGATCCATGATATAAATAGGACTGTATGTCAAAGAAAATAGGCATGTATTCACACTTACAATCTATAGTGATAGTAAATTATCTGAGAGATCTCTAAGGAAGTCTGACTTAGCGGCCGAAGCTGGGCTTCTTTATCGCAGCAAAATTATTTTTAAAAAAGAGAAATCTTCGGTATAGTTGGAAAAAATCCTAATAGAGAATTAGAAAATCGAGCCTGGATTCTTGATGTTATTAATCAAATTCTCAATATATCGATTACTATTCATAACTTAAATATATTATTATTATTATTTCTACCTAATTAACAGGCAGTGAGTTGCGACTATAAGAAATGATGAATTTTGTTTTGTTTTAATTTGATAAATTGATTATGGATTCCATGCGGCCAGATTCTCAAGAAACTTTCTAATAAAGCTAGAATGATCCACTTACAAGGTGAAATCTGAAGTTTCAAATGGAACTGTTAGCCACTATAATAGAAGAATATCATTTCTGAATTCCACATTACAAATTCTCTTTTCTCTTTACATTTTTTACTGCTACATTTATCAAATTTATTTCTCAGAATATGTTTTCCGCATGATATTAACATTCTTTTCATGTCGATCTTCATCCAAAAATTTTTCTATTCTTATATCTTCGAGTAAGAATATTTTTTTTATGCATTTAATTGCGATTGAACATAATCAATTATTAACATTTAATACTTAATGAATTGCAGTATTCTTGCGAAAATTAAATGCAATGAGCGCTATGATTCGTGGTTTTCCATAGCAATTATGGATAAACGAAACTCTTTTCATGAGATCTTATGGACAAATCAAATGTTAACAGCAACAGTTCGGCATTAATATTTTTATATGATTTCTTGAATAGCGACTGAATTCTCAATTTTTTTGCACGTTCATAAAGATAATAATTTAGATGATTTGGATTTGTCACTAATTTTCATAATATTGGAAAATTGTTTTATGCTATACATTTTATTTAGATAACATGTATGAAATTTAGTTACAATTTTATCACATTTTTCATAATTTGTATATATAAACAAAAAAATTTTTTAAAGAACGTAAATTACTTTCAAAAGTTAATTCAATATTGATTATATTTTTGTTTCTCTTTAAACTTGTATTTATAACCTAAACATTCTAATATAACTTCCTCATAATGTAACCTTCATTAATATTAATATACAGCATCGAAAAATGCATGTTTTCACGAAGTATGGAATAAAACGGGAAAAAATAGTAGATTAATTTTTAATAAGCTATTTTATAGGCTTTAATCTTCATATTTATACAAATTTGAATTACAAAAGAAGATTTTTATAACTCTATACAGTTTTTAGAATTTAATAAAAATAAATAATATTTAATAATTAATAAAAATTTTCAGGATTTAAATCCTTTTGAATTTCTCATTTCGCTTCTGCAAAAATATCTTCCAGAAAAATTGATTTGTAAGAATGAAAATAGAGACTTTATCCTTTAAATAATTTAACATAAAAATTATTGTATAATTTTTTTTTATAAATCTCTCTGTAATAATTTAAAGATTACAGTTACATATAGTTTTTCTGAAAAAATTCTAGAAAAATTTAATGATCATTTAATTTTGCTATTGAATATATAAAAAATTACAATATTTTCCATATAAAAAATATTTTTTAAATATAAATTAATTTATATCACTAAAATTTATCGCGTATCTTAAATTATAGATCTTTTGTTAAATAGAAATTTTTACATTTTACAGAAATTTTTAATTTATAAACAAAACTTTATTATTTTGTACCAACAATTTCATAGAATTGTGAATACTCAATGAATGTAACTATAAAGTAAAATATAATTATAGAAATAGATAGTTAAAGATTATTGACGTTATGAGATAGACGAATGAGCTCCATTCTTATTACTTCGGGTAAATCGCTTCCTACTTGAGCACTAAAATATTCTTTCAAATCTTCCACTTCTTGTTGCCAAAAAGTTTTCGGTAATCTAAACAGTTCTATCATATCCACATCATTTTTTAGATTCTGTAAGTTAATAGATCCTGATTTAGGTAATAAACCAATAGCTGATTCCTGGGCAATATCTTCGCCATCGATTCTACGAAAAATCCAATCAAGAACACGAGAATTTTCGCCAAATCCTGGCCACAAAAATTTTCCGTCTGGACCCTTTCTGAACCAATTTACATGAAATATTGCTGGCAATTTGGCATTCTTTATACGCGCCATGCTCAGCCAATGAGTCAAATAGTGTCCAAAATTATAACCAAAGAAAGGTCTCATAGCAAACGGATCGTGCATAATTATCTTGTCCTGTAAAATATAAAGCTTAGTTAAATTCAATTATATAACTTAATTTCATAACATAATATTTAATTATAAATATATTTTGAATATTATATATATATATATATATATAGGCGCACGTACAAAGATGTATATTTTCTTCAAATTTTATATTAATTCATTAATAACAAATTTAAAAGGAAAATCTTTAAGAATAATGATGCCATAAATATTCATAAACATTAAAAGAAAGACACTAAAATATCTATAATTATATCAAAAGTAGTCATAACTAATGTCATACAAAAATAGAATCAAAGATTTAAAATAAAAAGTTTTGAGTTAATTGATTAAATTATCTCTAAGAATATACCGTAGATACATGTTGCAAGATATCACATTGTACAATAATAAAAATATTTTGAAATATTCCATCATTTTTTCAATATTAATATCTTATTTTAATGTCATTAAAGTATTAATAAAACTTTCCAACTTCCTAATTCTATTTTATATACATTTAGATAATTATATAAAATTAACTATGTAAAATTACAATATTTTATAAATAACAAATTCTGTCGTCTTTTATGATAATCAAATATGTATCAAATGTATGTATCAAAGTATGTATCAATATGTATCAAGAAATATCAAGACTAATTTTGTAAATCTTCTAATAATATAAAATATTAAAAAAATAAATATAATAAAGATAAAAAAATAAAAATAAAGATAAAAAAACATAATAGATACTAATATACGTAATAAGCTCTTTGTATAAGTATTATCTGAGATGCATGAATATTCATTTCGGATACTTATATACTTTAAATACTCACGCAATTACAACAATTCAAGTGGCATAATTTAATATTACAAGAATTTCCATAAATTTTTATCTAATAATAATACGAATTATAATACAAACGCATTGCTATTCTTTCAATAGCTTTTAAAAGCAATCGAAATGTGACAAAGGATTGCAACGTTAATATATAAGGAGTATAAATTAATATTTTGAGAGAGAGAGAGAGAGAGAAGATTATTCTTTGCACTATATAGAGAAAGAAGTTCTCGGATTATTTTTTAAGGAATCGAAGGAATATCTATCAAATATATTAAGAGAACTACTCTAGATATTTTTTAACTTGGTTCATATATACATACATATACACATGTTCGTATGCATATTTCATACTAAGATGTTATTTAATTTTTTGTCTCGAAATTCATTGTACTATCAAAGAAATTAAGATAATTATATTAAAGTTTTTATATATTTTTTGCTTTTTAAATATATAGGTTTTTATATCTTAATATCTTTAATATCTTATTGTTTGCAGAAACAGGAAATTATAAATAAAATATTCCTTTTTATTCTAAAAATACTTTTTTGATCTGAAATCATATTCATATTCCTAATAGAAATCATTACATTTTATAATGAATTCGAGTATTATATATATTACTTTATGTTCAGCAGCGGCTGTAGCTTCAGATCTCATTGTGGCCCCAATAAAAACACCATGTTGCCAATTTCGAGCTTGATAAACCAAAGGTACACCTTCAGGTCTTCGTCCTCCAAATAATATAGCATCAATTGGAACACCAGCAGGATCTTCCCAAGCAGGATCGATAATGGGACATTGTTTAGCCGGAGTGCAAAATCTTGAATTTGGATGAGCAGCCGGTACTTTGGAACCTCTGAACCAATTATTACCTTTCCAATCTACTATCTATAACAAATACATAATTTATATAGCTCATATAAAATATTGTTAATATATTATATCAAAAGATATGGTACAGAAGAATTATAGAAAAATTAACGAAATTTAAAGAAGAAGAATTTTGCGAAAAATAATTATACGAATATCATTTTTGTACTATAAAAAATATATTTTATTCCTTAAGATAATGCTGTTGTTGAATTTTTATTTTATAATTATTGTGATATTCATGTGATATAATGGCAATAGAATTATGATTAAATATTGATTTATTAGATAATGAATTATTGAATAATAATTGAAAGACATTAGCATGTAACTTCGCCAGTGATAAAAGATGAGTGAATTGGGTAATTCAAAAACCGCTAGTCCCAAACCCGGATAAAAGAGGAGAGAACAACAACCTAAACCACCTCTCGTAAAAAAACTTTATACGTTCATACTGTACTCAGTACTGTGATCAAGTTTCGGATTACGGATGGAATCCATGGAATAACGACATGGCAAAGATAAACGACTAAACGACTTTGGAAATTAAACGGACTAGGATACTGGAATATAATATCATAAAATAATAAAAACCAAGAAATGAACACACACAATATAGATATTTGTGCACTTTCAAAAACAAAAAAGAAAGGAAAAGTAAGTGCCAAATATCAAAATTGCATCCTTCTTTACAGCGTAATAGAGAAAAACAACAGAACTGTGACTAATGTTGGAATACTAGTTGGAATACACCAGAAGTTCGAAAATATAATAGATGAAGTAGAATACATAAACAAGAACATAATACACCTCACGCTCAAAACAAACACTGGGAGAATTCCTTTTTTTAAAGATATATGCTCCGAATATAAATAAATCTAAAGGAAAGAGAAATATTTTTCGAAGAACTTCAAGACATAGTAAATAAGATATCAAATAATGAAAAAATATTCATCATGAGCAACTTTAATTCAAGGATTGGAAATATTCCTATCTCCAGCATCATGCAACAATTGAATGAGAATACTATTAACGATAACAATGATATTTTCATAACATCCTGCTCACAAAATGAATTATGGATTAAAAACACATTCTATCTCCATAAATGATAATATAAATATACATTTTCCAACTTAAGGAATCAAAGATCAATCATTGACTACGTAATAACAAACAAACAAGTATACCCAATTCAAATACTAGATGTGCGGACGCTCTCCTCAGCGAATATAGATACCGAACATAGTCTAATTCTCTGTAAATATCGAATCTCCATGCAATTAAAAAAGAAGAGACCAGTAAAACTTAGAACAGAAATTCCTAGAATTCGTAGAATCCCTGGAAAATGAATTCACTGCTATCCTAAATTCTTAGAAAAGATAAACGAGAATCAAAGAAAGAGATGAAGTCGAGCCTGTGTGAAAATAAAAGCCAACATAATTAGCATCACAAAAGCCATTAGCATCAGAAAGATAAACATGAATAAAAACAAAATCATCAAACCATGGTTTACCCAGGAGGTTAAGATCTTAGCCCAGGAAAAAAGGGAAGCTTATCTAAAGTACAGCAACGCTATATCTATGCAAGAATTTAAGAAATACAAGGAAATAAGAAACAGAATCAAAAGGATAAAAACTGTAAAAGAAGAATACTGAGAAAAGTAATGTGAAACTAGCGAGGTGAAACATGACTTATATGGAGATCAAAAAAAGATATGGAAAATACTATATAATAGGAAGAAATCAATAAAGAGATGTAGATAAACACGATAACAACAGAAGCGTGGACTACATACTTTCAAAATCTATACTAGAGCAGCAGCGAAGATACCAAACAACCTGAAACCAACGAGGGCTCCAACAGAATAATGGTGGTTATTATGATATAACTCTGAGGAATGTGAAATAAACAATAAAAAACTCGATGGAGAAAGAACAGAGAGGCAGGCTTGGATAGTATCACGAACGAAATGTTAAAATACGGAAGACAAAACATCCAGAGAAAGATCACAATTATTTTAGGGAAAATTATAAACACAGGAATAATACCACAGAAATCATCAGAAAAACATCTATAATAGCAATATTTAAGAAGAGACAAAAGAAAAATTCAAACAACTATAGAGGGATAACTTTGGGATGCTCAGCTCTATCTTGAAAATATTTACGAAGATCCTAACCGGGAAAATAGTAAACCAATATACAACAATATGCAAGAAGAACAAAGCTTTCGACACAATCGGTCGACTACGGATGCCACATATATCTTAAGACAATTTATTCGAGAAAGGAATAGAGTTTAACAAACTACTGTTCCTATGTTTTGTTGATCTTAAATAGATGACTGGAGGATGTACTTAGGTCCATGGAAGGACATAACATTTGTGAGAAATATGTAAAGATCGTTGCTGAACAAGAATAACATCACAAAACTAAAAACTGGAAACACTTTGACTGCTTTACTTCGAAGCTCTGCCGATAACCACGGGTATACAGCAAGAAAATAGTCTGAGCCCTATTTCTTCTCTTTAACTTTGTAATGAATAAGATAATAAGAAAGGGCGTAAAAGATATAGAAGTTGGATACAACATGAAAAACAACACAATACAAATATTATGCTAAGCGGATGAGGCAATGTTGTTCGCGAAAAGTGAAGATATCTAGAAACTTCTACATGAATTCATAACCACACCATTAACATTTAATATAAGTATATCCAAAAAGACACAGGTTATGATAATCGCCAAAGAACCAATCAGATGTAAGCAGTAGACAGTGAACAATAGAATTATCTGACAGATTATGAAATACAACTATCTAAGCACAATAACTTCAACGACAGAGATCTGATAGAAGAACTTTATACACAAGTTAATAAAGCAAATGAGACAGCAGGATATTTGAGAGATGTCATATGGAGGAATCGACATATAATGGTTGAAAGCAAACTGAGAATATATAAAACCTATATTAGACCAATATTGATATACACAGCGAAAATATAAAGCCAAAACATCCAACAAAAAGAATCCTAAGCACAGCGAAAATAAGGACGCAGAGGAGTTAACTTGAGGCATAAAATAAAAAGTGAACAAATAAGACAAGATTGTGTATCCAGGATATAGTAAGACAGGTTAGAGCAAGGCAGCGATGCTGAGAGATCATATGGAGAGAATGGAATTAAAAAGATTGGCAAAATGGGCTGAAATACAGAAATCACAGTTCCCTTTTCGACCGAAAAGATGGCATAAGTATTGGACATGGGGATCACAAAGAACATAGAGGAAATGCAGATGCAAACAGGACTTATCCTACATTAAAAAGAAGAAGAAGAAATTAGTATAGATTAAGATTAAGATTAGTATAGATTAAATAGAGTAAACGTACCGCAAGCATACTTCAAATAATATAAGATACTGAAATAAATACAAAAAAGATAGAGCAGTTTTTTTATTTTATGATCTATCAATATACGAAATACATATATACATGTATATATATATATATATATATATATATATATATATATATATATATACATTAAAGCATATTGATTTCAGCAGTAATACTTTTGTTGTGGAAATCTTTTAAAAATAAGTGTTCTTTTGAGTAAAAGTTGTATATTTCGTTGGAGCACATAAAGTTAGTAAAATATTCATGAATTTCATTGTTTAGAAATTTAGATATTTTCTTTCAATTAAAAACCAGGTATGATTTGTATGATTTTTTTTCATATAATCCCATGCCAATCTAAAGTTAGCTTTATATTTTTATTGATTATTGCCGCTTAGTACTATACTACACGACAACAAATTGTCAGTCAGATTTTACGCATCATTTTGTATGTGTTTATGTATGTATAGTGTATTGTGTAAATATCAAATTTTTTATATCATTCAAGTTTGAATAATTTCGGAGATGTTTCTTTACAATTTATACCTTAATATTATCTTCAATTTCTTTCTCCATTCCCTCCCAATACACTCCGCCATCGCTAGTAGATGCTACATTAGTGAAAATAGTATTTCTGAAGATCATTTTCATAGCATTAGGATTCGTGGCTGAACTTGTACCAGGCGCAACGCCAAAGAATCCATTCTCCGGATTAATAGCACGTAAGTTTCCTTTATCATCAAATTTCATCCATGCAATGTCATCTCCTACACATTCGATTTTATAACCCGGTAAAGTAGATTGCATCATGGCCAAATTTGTCTTACCACAAGCACTTGGAAAGGCGGCAGCGATATAACGTTTTTTGCCTTTAGGATTTGTGATACCCAATATCTGAAATGTATACAAATGAATTCTACTTCATATTATTAAACGCAATTAAAATTTTCATTAATCTATTATTATATATATTGCACATCTGCATAAATAATCTTTAATATTCGTACAAAAATTATAGTCTACATTTCAACACTTTTATATTTTGCTACAATTATGTTGAAATTTAAAATATTTAATATATTTAAATTATCAGAAACGAAAAACCATATAATTTCTCTATTGCATTGAAAAATAAATTTCTTATATGATTTTAGAAATATAAATTGATAAAATACCTTACATCTTACATTTATCTTCAACATTATCAACAACATATCTTACATTACATCTTCAACAAACTAATTTTTTAAATCATAGATAGTTATGCAAATAATTTATGTTTTGTTTAAAATATCAAAAAGATTGTATTAGTTATGTAACTAATATAAATAATTAAACGCTTCATATGAAGGTAATAAGATTTTTGATAAAAAAAAATTCTTTTTGCATTCATCTAATATTACTATAAATAAATAAAATAAATAAAACAAAATAAAATAAAATTTGTTTATAATGGTATAACATGTTTTATATATTTTAATATAATATAAGATATATAATAAATAAGATGTATTTAACATAAAATAAGATAAGATATATATAATTTTATGTAATATAAAATTGTTTTTATATAATATAATGAAATATAAAATATATATTAGTACTTATATTTATATATTAGACTCACATAAATGTTTATAATTATTACATGTGTGCAAAAGTTTTAATCTTTTCTTTCAGCTATGGCATAATTATTTAAACTTTAAATATAAATTCACGATTGTTTAGATCTTTGAATTGGTATCGAATTATATAAACATTATATATAAACGATTTAATGATAAATTTAATTTCATAAAATAATATTACATATGATAAATGACAAAAATTATGTATGTTTTTCGTACTCAGCTAATTACTTTTAATCTAAGTTGAAAATTTTTCTATAATATATTCACTCCCTTCGTATTAATATTTACGATACCAACCAAGCAAAATTTTTAAGCTACACAGTACTTTTGTGGCATAGTTGAAATGCGAAAATATTTTTTTCATCAAGAAAGATAAAATTTACCTTAAAGTCAGTGGAAAATTGTTGATAGAAAACGAAAGTATTTTAACAATTGAATTATATTATGTATAATATTTAAAACAAAAACAGACCAAAAAATATTAACTTTCGCACACACCTAATAAAATTAAATAAGTAAATAAAATAAAGAATAATGCTAAAAGTTCCAAATAATATTACATAAAAATCCTTAAATGTATTTTCAGCGATAAAGAAACTTTATGCAAAAAATATTAAAATAAATTATATATTGTCATATTCCGTACTTCATATAATTTACGCATACGTATATATGTATCATGCATAATTTTTAATTTATCATACTCAAATATAATGCAAATAAATATCTTATTGTTATATATATATATATATATATATTTAATAATATTATATATATAATATTATATATATTTAATATTATATATATTTTTTGGTCATGTTATATATATATATATATATATATATATATATTATATATATTAAAGCAAATACGTGGATGGAGAAAGAACTTCGTTTCTACATTTTTCTCTGAAAAGAATATAACTTAAGCAAATAAATATATAAATATCAAAAAAACATCAAACAGTAAACATTAAGGACAGGAATAACTAATTATCAATAAATATAAAGTTTATGAATCTTTTATAATTATAAACTTTCTTTTTAGATCTTTAAATAAATAAATATATTATGATATATATTTCTGATAGTCCGAAGTCTATGATATAGACTTCGAATAATATTAATAATATAATATCGATTTAATATTAACACCGATATAATAGTATTTTTAAATATATTTAATTATATTTGAATATTAGTGAAAATATATCTAAGGATATTTATTTAAAATAATTTGTAGCTAAAATTTATAGCAATAGAATATGAGTTGTATACGAAAGTTCAAAATAAATAAATAGATTTAAAGAATTGGTATTATCTATGAATCCTTAATAAATTATATAAATAAAAATAGAAAACTAGAGAAATAGAAAAATAGAAAAATAGAAAGATAAAAAAGATAATATAAAGATAATAAAAAGAAAGATAAAAAAGATAAAAAGATAATAAAGAAAGTACGAGCATATGTTCAGCGAGCCAACCCTCCTTTTTGGCTATTGTTGAACCAATTCGTAATGCAAAACACTTTTTTCCTAGCAAGGAGTTTCCACCATAACCACTTCCATAAGATACAATCTCATTTTTTGCAGGCTTATGAAGGATAATTGTTCTCTCAGGATCGCATGGCCATGAATGATTTATTTCAATTTTTGAATCGTTTCTTGGTATGCCCACGGAATGTAAACATTTGACAAAATCATCATTTTTGAGTGTTTCTAGCACATTCTTTCCCATTCTAGTCATAATCCTCATCGAACAAACTACGTAAGCTGAATCGGTAATTTGTATACCAATTTTTGAAAGTGGAGAACCTACAGGTCCCATACTGAAGGGAATCACATACATGGTGCGTCCTATCATAAAAAACTAATGTTATAATCATATAAAAAAATCAATTAAAATCATATAAATTATCTATTATTTATATACAATAATATATTAAAATATATAATATACGTAATATATAAAATGTACATATAATATATTAACATATAATATTATATATGTTATATTATTAATATAATGTATATAATATATAATATTTAGTTTTTTTCTTTACAGATTTAAAAAGTTATTCAAAATTGGAATATGTTTTTGCATTTTTTTAAATTTTTAGAGTTTTATTGTATAAAATTATCAAAATATAATATAATTGATATAATAATTATATGCTTGCTATATGTACAACAACAAAAAATAAAAATTTTTGAAATAAAAAATGTATACTTATATTGTATATTTAATCAATAATAACAATTATACAATTAATTATATAGTTAACTTGGGAATTCAAAACGTAATATCAAAAGAGTGAAATATATATATATTATAATATATATTATAATATATGTTATATATATGTCATATATTATAAAATTTTTCTTAACCTTTCATACAACTAGGAAAGCGTTCTAAAATAGCTCGTTCCATATCATTCAAAGAAATCCAGTTTCCTAGTTCTCCATTTATACCTTTACGTGGTGTAGGAACAGTGTCATTCTTTACATCTGTGCTAATAAACGTACATTTCTCGATGCGTGCCACATCTGCAGGATTGGTATTCGCCAACCAGCTATTATGTATACATACATATAAATATGTATATATATATATATAATTAATTATAAGAATGTTTAAAGATTATTAATTGGGTCTTTTCGGATCTAGATATAAGAACTAATATATGTTATTTATCGCATAGAGACAATAATGAAATATGTATGTAAGCGTTTTCGAAAATATATATCTTCGAATGGTATTTAATGAAAAGTTATTTTAGAATAAATGTTATTTTTTATATATTTTATATATTTTATTTAATATTTACAAAAATAATCTTAAATATAAAAAAATTCAATAAATCCAATGATAAATTTATAATATTTATATGAGTAAAAATATAAAAAGTAAACTAAACGTCATAATCTATTCGCAATTATAAAATTATTAATTACGAGGATTAATAGTGAATACACCTTATTAATGTATCACTTATATTATCTAATGAAAAAGCTCAAAGCATTCCAAATTAGTTAAAGCATTCTAAATTATTTAAAATTTTTTAACATTCTAGAGTAATAGATAAAATAATTATTTTATAAATATTATATCAGTTTTATTATAACAAAATTATAATTATTAAGAATTTTTTTGTTAAATAAGTATTACATTTAATATATATTATCTTGAATAAATATGATTTTTAAAATTTAAACTGATTTTTTTATTTTACATAAATACTGTATCAGATATTATAGATAATAATTTTAAAAAATCTGATAGAGAGAAGGCGGCAAATTTGGCATCGCGAATAAGAACGTGTAAGATTGATACGCGAACGGGAAGATTATAATATCTAAAATATAAGATAGAATTCAAGATGTTGGATCGATGATGTAACGTTGAAAAAGGATCGTCGCGGATATGATATAAGGAAGAACAACGATGAAAAAGGATTAATAATGTAAGGAACACAGAATGTATAAGTATAAAACATATGACATGGAATTTTGAATCTTGGAGTCACGGCGGAATGTTATTATTTTAAACTTAAACTTTTTCTGAATCAATTTAATTTATAATTTATCAGATGTATAAAAGTTTTAGTCTTTCTTGCATCTTTTTATTTTAGTTACATAATATATGCAATACAATTTAATTATCAAAATATATATATATTTGTTTTTGTTTTCTATGATTTTTTGCTATCTCCTGAGCATATTTTGGATTCCTTGACAAAAAAAAAACAAAAAAGCACTGAAATTTCCAACTATTGATTTATTCTTGCATCTATTTTAGCCATCTTTCAAAAACATCCAATTAAATGTGTTGCAATTGGAATGAGTGATAATTCGAAAATATCAAATTGAGTTGCAACATGTTACAAGTGAAAGGATTTCTAATTTAACAATGATTTAATGGATAGAGCAATATGTTATCTAGCATTCTCATATAGTAAATCGTCCGCCTTTCTTGAATGACTTGTGCAATCAAATATTTTCTCTGATTTCACAGTTATATGATTTTACTAATTATAGCGTTTGACAATAACTCTTCATGTTTCACAAATGCACAGAAGAATCTTTTTGATATAAATGTTTGATTTTGATCAGAATTTACTCAGAATTCACTCAGAATTTACTATGTGTATGTCGTGGGATTATCATGCATAATCTGTTTTTTGTCATTAACAATTTTCCAGAAGAAATATTTTTTATCTGGCAAGCAACGAATATTAAATTGAGTTGAGATATTCAACAATACTACTTTCGAAGAATTCATGCGGTACCAAACTTCTGGATCTTTTTCAAGCTTCTGGATTTTTTTCATTCTGTGCATTTTCTCAAAACTATTATTCGAATTTTCAAGCATTGTGCGACTTCCTTTCATATTTGTGATAGATTTTTATGCAATAATTTGTAGTTTCCAAATCATTGATTTCTAATTTTTGTAATGTTTCGAATTATTCTTTTCATTATTGTTTTCCAGTGATTAATTACATTTAAATCATCGATTTGGATCAGTATTTATAAATATTCTGGTGCATGATTCATCTTGCACAATGCATCTTCAATTCAACTAAGAATAAAGAAAATTGATTTACATACTTCAATAATATTTTTCCTTTGTATTACAGTCTAGTATAGTTTTTCATTGCTCACGAATGTTCACTATTATATTACAGGATTACCTTTATTATTAAATTATGACATATATATATATAATATTTCATAAATATCAATGTCAACTCTTAAAAAATATAAGAAAACAAATTTATTTGAAGCTTAGACAATTATATTAGTTGGTTAAAAAATAGACTAAAACTTTTATATATATATATATGTAGTAATAATGTAGTAAAATTTATATATATATATATGTAATAATTATTTGTTAAAATTATAGATATTATATTTTTTATTCAAAAATGGCGATAACAAGAGACATAATTTTTTATTTACTTCTCATTAATTTCATTCATATACAATGTCTAATTTGCTAACATATATAATATAACTATATAGTGTAACTATATAGTTCCCGAGTTAAATTCCTAGCGAACATATTAATAGCGCTATTTTAATGCTATTAATAGTTTTAGTTTAATAAAATTAATTACATTGAATCTTTCATTATCTACATATCAAACTTCTATAATATTTGTTGATGCAATAGTATAGTTTCAATGAACAATTTTTTTCACATGTGACAATTATTATAATAAAACAAAGATATGCAATTAATTTTTGTTTTAAGTTAGAAAAAAATGTATTTAAAATTTTTCAAATGTCATAACAAATATATGTACATGGAAATAAATATCTATCTATTTATTTATTATTTATTTATTATTTATTTAGTTCACGATTTATATAAGTAATTGTAAAAAAAACGAAGAAATAGATGATTTTTTATATAGCTGTCCTTGCACATCAATTTTGAGAAAACTGAATTCGAAAGTTAGTAATACAAAATCGGCACATTACTGCTGAGATAATCAATGTTGATTATTATTAATATTAATAAGAAATGACTTATAAAATATTATATTATTAATATTAATAAGAAATGACTTATAAAATTTTAAGTGAAAATTTAAAAAAAAAAGGAAAGTTTATGCAGTTTATTTCTTATTCTGAATGAAAAATAGATTGCGTCAAGGCATTTAAAAGTTTTAGTAATATTGTCGATGAAGTCTTTTCATATTTGATCGTATAATTACCGATGACGGATTGTGATGTCTTTTTTATAATATGACCATAAAACATTGTGATAAGAATATTATATGATTGAGTCTCCGAATCAAAGTAAAAAAATACAAAGTCTTGAATCAAGATGTTATGTTATTTGATTCATTCACCGTAAATTTGTATCTGTTAATCAAATGACAAATAAACGATTATACTTAAAGACGCAATATTTTTGAAAACGCATTTCCAATGTGTTTGTCTTGAATTCACTTAGTCATAAAATTTTTTCCTATTATATGGCGATATGCTAGATAATTTGGTAACAAATTCTTTCTCAAATAAAAACATATTCTTCTTTTCAACAATTTCCTATTCAGATTTAATACTGCATATAATTTTTTATATTGAAAATTAAATTGAGTATGCAAGAAGAACGTTTTCAGAACATAAAAGATTTAAACACAAGAGATTTAAAGAAACAAGAAATAATATTTCCAAGAAAGAAAAAGAAAGAAAAAGACAAAGAAAAAAAGAGAGTGGTCCCAGTAAGAAGAGTAGAAAGGGAATGAATGGAAATGAGAGAGAAAGAGAGAGAGAGAGAGAAAATAACTCCAAAAAGTTTTTAGAGAGCACTTAGATGAGCGTAAAAATTGTATAAAGTATGGAAGAAACAATGTCTAATATTAAATGTAAATTTCGATCTGTTTCCCTATTTCTTTTTTAATAATCCAGAAATTTTATTATTATATTATATGCATTTATTTTATTTATATATGTATAATTATTTATATATCTAAGTATAATTATTTATATATATCTGCGCATTCTGTGTTTGTTTCGTGTGATGTCGACTATTTATGTAATATTACTAACATAGAAAAAGACGAAAGTCTGAAGTGACAGATATTGCACTTTAATTTTCAATAATTGAAATTGGAAGATGATAATGTATTCTATTACATACTTCATTGAATGATGATATATTTAAATTTTTAAAATGTAAAATTTTGTTATTTTGCCGTGTAGGCATGATAAGAACATTCTTGTGATGTGAGTATAGATTATCAATTAAAATTATTTAAAAATTAGTTATTTCAGCATTTTAAAAATATGGTAATCAATTTTTGAACTTCATGAAAATACATATGATCCACTTCGTTGCTGATTCTTCATTTGCTGCATGAATTTTGGCATGATACATTATGATATCTTTTGATACACAAATGAAGAAAAATTATAAAATATGCAATCTTATATTTATATGACACTAATATAAATAAATACATGTATATTTATATATGATGAATATATAATGAATATAAGATGACTATAAAAATACCACTACTTGTAAGGAACTAAAATTAAATAGAAAATGTCTCATGAGATGTGCGCATATTTACTAATTTTCTCTAATTAGAATCTCGATAATTATTACGAAAATTGCAAACAATAAAAAACTTTTCGATTACATTGAATCCGCTCTATTCTTTATCGGTGTCTATACTGTCATTATCGGATATCATGTATGCATATAGGAAGAAGGATGAATGTAAGTACGGACGTGCATGGATAGATAAATGAATGGACGAATATGTATATTAATATACAAATGATAAAACTTACCAATTTTCATATTTAGATAAATTTTTAATGGTTCCATTTTCTTGAAGAGTTTTTAACATTTGTATATATTCAGCATTTGTACCATTACAAATATAAATATCATTGGGATAGCATAAAGAAGCACATTCTTCAATATAATGGCGCAGTTTCGGTGAAATCCCAACTCCGCATGCATTCGATAATGGAATTTTTCCAATGTAATCATATCCATTTTTCATCGATAAATCTTTCGCTGTATAAGTTATAATAAATCTCGGACTTCTGAAAAATATATATAATCTAATAAAAACAAAAAGTAATAATTATTTAAATATTTTATGTAAGATATTATCAAAATACATTTAAATGAAAATCATTACGATACTAATTGCCATGAATATATCAAATATTATTAAATTAATTTTTTTGCACTAATTTTTTTTGTTTAGATATCTATATATAATATTTAATATATAATATTTATATATAATATTTGCATAAAATAAAATAAGGTTATAAATAAGGTTATAAAATTTAAATTCATTAAAAGACTAGAATCGAAACTACAAATATTTCAGCCAATGTTTTAATTAGGATCATTAAACTGTCATTTTGAAGAATATTCTTCGTAAAACATTAATATTACTACAATAAATTTTATTGTTATTTTATTGTTATTTTGTGATTAAACGTGAAATCCTCTATATATAAGATATTCTCTTTACGCTTAATTAAAAGAGGATTTTCTCGATTTTTATTATTTACTGGGGAGGTTCTCGATCATGTGGCTATCTGTGGTTATCTATTTACCAAGAAAGAATCCATCATTTCTTTGGAATTACAAGTTTGCCTGCAAATCAAGCAAAAATGACGATAATAATAATGTAAATTATGAATGACAACTGACGCTTAAAAACGTCGAAGTCTCAGGTTCAATATTTGCCAGGGTCATAACAGTTTTTTTCAACAGTTGATATATTTTTCTCTTTCAAAGAAAATCACTTTATTATGATAAAGAAATTGAATTTCCATCAAGCTTCCTTTCAATCTAAGATAATTTTCAGGTAACGTATTGTTATCAATTATATTTATTCATGCGAAAACTTTGACGAGATTCAGTCAAAAGATCAAAATTTCTACTCTGAAATTTTCATTAACATTTTTTTCTGTTTTGGATTATAGCATTTTTACTCAGAACAGAACAAATTCTTTTTGTGACTTGAGTAACATTTTTTTTTAATTGAAATGGGACAAAAATACAATGAATGCATAATTCGCAATAAACATTGAAATTTTAAAGCTACGAATAATTGTTCATACATTTAATATGAATTAATAATAACAAAAACAAAATAATAAAACAAAATAAATAAAATAATTATCGAATGCCGAAAAATAATCGAATAAAATTTTTTTCAAATGATCAATAAATTTTATAAATTTTCGTAGCGATTCCTGCAAATAAAATTCCAATCATATTTGTATTGGATTTTTTGCATTTTTTGCAAATAATATTAATTTTTATATCTTTTTTACGAATACAAATAGTATTTTTTCCTGTGAATAAAATATTATCTGTAACATGCTTGTCTCGGAATTGCAAATATATCTTCTTTAAAAAATTTTATAATTTGTTTCATCATTAGAAAGAGCTATTTTAAAAATATATAAAACAGGAAAAAAATAACACTTTTTTCAAGACAAGGACAAATATTCAATAGAAGACTAGTGGAATAGAAAATATTAAAATTGCCGATCTTATCAAACAGACTAATAAGCAACTGCTTGGAGTACGTTCATATATTATCTTATTTCCAAATTGATATATATGATACATGTACATAAATATATATATAGTATATATATATGTATATCTATAAGGATTTCTTGCGTATATGCATATTATGCGTGCTTATAGATATAACATAATTTTCATTAACCTAAATTTTTTATTTTATAAAATGTTATATATTATAATATACTATTGAAATATACTATGAAATATACTATGAAAAATCTGATAATCCGAATTTTATTTAAGATAACAATATATTTCTTTCATAGATAAGAAATGTTTAAAATATTTAAAACTATTGTTGATTGCCTTTTTAGTTTTAAAAAAATTGTTGAATAGATAAATAAATAATAATAAATAAATTATAAATTTCATAAAAATGCAAATATTAAATCATTATATTTATTGATTTGTATTATAAAATTTTTTATTGATTCTAATTATATCTTTATATCTATTATATCAAACAATTTACTCATTAATTATGCAATTTCGAAGAATTATATTTTACAATAATGATATAACAATAATAATAATGGTAACAACATGTAATAAAGAGAAAGGATATTAAGGATATTTAACTCTTTTTGCAAATATAGGAATAAATTAAGAAAATATCTTTGTGAATTATTCTTTAAATAGGAAACCATGTAATTTTTATTGCATTATTGATTCTTTTTTAATTTTGTATATGAATATATTAATATGAAATAACATGAGAATTAATATTTTGTGATATAATATAAAATTTACATTCCATTTTTTTACAATTTATATTTTACACATAAAATATTTTATATTTTATATATCAGAATGTAAAATACAAATAATACAAATGAACCATAATATATAAAGTATTTAATAAAAAATGTCTGCATTAAAATTTGATTATTATGATTTGATTATTATAATTGTATTTAATTTCCATATTAAAATCGGAATGACAAGTTTCAATTCAGAAATTTAATATAAAATATTTATAAGAAATCTCAAAAGAATCTATATAAATGTATTTCATAATTAGAATCAGGAAGTGCTCCTGTTAGAAAAAAATCAGGTCATATAAAAATCGTCTTTAAAAAAAAAAGACATATTTTTGTCTTATGGATATAATATTAATCTTATAAAATAAAAAGTCAAGATATAAAATAAAATCATTAAATCAAGTATCTTACAATCAACAAAATTAAATTTAAATCAATTGTTTTCTAATTTTTTTTATATTTATTATGTAATAATAAATTATAGATATTATAGATATTATAATAGATATAAATTATAATAGATATTATAATAGATATATATTCAAACAGCGATTTATTTTGTTTCTTTCCAAATTCTTTTTTTCTTTTGAGTTTTTTTAATTTTTCAAGCACTATTGCGAAGTTTATTATTTTTTCTATTAGAAAATCAAAGTAAGCAGATACTTACTGTGAATGATAGACATCAAGAACGTGTGGCATTTTGTAGACATTTCTGATTGCAAAAACAGATGATGTTAAAAAATATGTAGAACGGTTGATCTTCGGGGCATGAAACGAAATCAAATTGGTGCGTTGGAAAGGAATGCCACTAAAGCAGCAGTAGTTGTTGGAGAAAGTCCTATTATTGGTAAACCGCTGCGAAATTCGTGTCAACTCTTGCCAGCTGATACAGTAAAGTTTAGGCGGCATGTTCTCCTGTTCACTAAAACATTTCTTTCATATGCGACAATTAATATATGATCTACGGACGAGCCTCTAATGATTCCTCTGTCCAATTGGTCGATGAAGAATCACATTGGATTTCCAGCTGGTAGTGGGGAGCGCAAAATTATGACGTCTCGAATGATATTCACAGAACAGTTGTGACTCTTTACGGTTATGTAGCGGTTGATTCACTCCCGAATTGCGCCACGTTTCTTGATACTTGAAGTTATTTGATTTTTCTATTTACCTTATTAATATTTAAAGAATTGGTCTCAATAAAAAAATATGAATATTAATGCAAGAAAAATTTAAAAATAAAATAAAATTAATGAATTAAATATTAAGAAAATAATGAATATATGAATATAACCACTTTATTAATATAGTATATATGAATACGATATATATGAATACGATTAGATTATAATTAAATAAGAACTTCGCTATTCTAGAAAAGTTATAATTATTTGACAACGATGATAGATTGAACTCACTTTCGCATATAAAATTAAAGTCAATGATCAGACGGATTTTATACCTAAAGCTGTTAGCCGCTCTCGCTGTTCTATTTTTGTATGACTGTCTTGCTTGTCGACTTACTGACTTTTCACTATCTATTTTACATAGACTGCATATTTATACCGTCGACAGCAAACGAGTAAGACCACTATTTGCGATCTGCGTTTCGCATCAGTTATCCAACACAAATGAAAGGATTGGTGCCTTTTATTTGAGCTCCTCGGAATTGTTTGACGTTACGTACAAAACAATGATAAAGCGATGAAGATTGAAAAATCTTATTCCGTCATGTTTACGAGTAAGAGTTATAATACTGAATCTAATCATTCTCAAGTTAATCACATTCATACGCAATATTGTTTTTATAGTAGATGTAAAATCTAGAATTATGTGAAAATGAATGTATAATATTATCCAATAATATAAAATAGACATATCTTTGTGTATGTATGTATGTATGTGTCTATATATGTCTAAATGTTTTGCGTATTTACATTTATATATACATATATGTTATATATATTATGTATTATATAATGTTATATCAATATATATGCTGCGTATGTGTATATATATATATATATATATATATATATATATATATACATCAATTTTGCATCCATATATATCCGCAGCGTGTACGCATATACAAAATATAATAGAACTGATTATCGATATAAAGATGATAAATATAAACGATATTTATATTGAAAAAGTATTGGAATTATTTATTCTAAAATTATCTAGTTTTAAGCAGCACTTTTTATTATATCACATATATATTTGGATATTATTACATAGGAAGTGAAATAGGAAGTGAAAAAAAGAATTTCATTTTTCTTATATGCTATTATAAACGATATTGACATCGTGATTTCTTATTTTACATTATGATATGATAAGATATATAGAATATATAGAATATATAGAAGATATATAGAATATATTATCCATTTTTAATCGTTATTTTATATATTTTATATATAATATTATAATATTTTATATATTTTATATATTACAAAAATATTATATCTCGTACACAAAAAATATATTTAAAAACAATAAAAAAAATAAAGGTTAATATATAAAAATATTCAGAAATTGGTGTAAATCAGAGAATGTTTCAGAAAAATAAAAAATAGAAGATTTTGATAACAATACAAACATAAGATTATAAACATTAAATCATAAAATATCGAATTTTTTCAGAATAGAAAATATAATGTAATAATACATTAATCAAATTTTCTTTTCTATCTGCTTCCTTCCTTCAATCTTTCTCTTCTTTTTTGCATAACGAAATATTATAAAATTATTCTTTTCTTGTTTCTTTTATAAAATTAGATAAACATTAGTAAAAATTATTTTTACTAAATCAAAACATTTAGTAAAAATCAGATTATAGAAAATAAAAGAACATAAAAGAAATGCAATGTGGAATTTTTATATGCACATTCAGTAGAAATAATGATATGTATGTGATAAAACGTCGAATAATCAATTAAGGATAAATAATTAATTATGCTTTATTTTTTGTTATTACTATGAAAACGAGGAATAGCATTGTCATTACTCTGAATAGCTTTGTTATTACAAAAAATATAGTATTATCACTTCCAGACAGAAGGTGGACTACGGACTCACTTTCAGGAGCGGATTCTATCTAGAAATGGAATCCGTGCTTGTCAGTGACGGCTATATGATCCATCAAAATACATAACTTAAAATCTATATCAGATTAAGAAATCCTTGATCTAAACAGCAAAAATATTATAATTTCATAAAATATAATGCACAACAAAATATATAAATAATTAAGATGTGTTTGTATGTTAGATATAATGTTATGTTAGTAAGATTATTTTTGTAATATTAAATCTGATTAGAAATATTTATAAAGATTATAAAATATTTCGGTACTTATGTAATAGCGAAATAGCAAAATAAATAAATAAATAGCGAAATCTAAACATTCTATAATTTTTATAAAACAGCAAAGACTTTAAAAGATAAAAATATTTTCTTAATTCGGAATTAAATTTTTTTATTATTTGTATATATATATATATATTATATGTATATATATATTTTTTGATTATATAATATATATATATTATTATTATTATTTGAAATATAAATATAATATATAAGTAAGTATGTATAATTAAGAAAAATGAAAAAATATAGCAAATGTTTATCTTTTATATTTTCATAAAATATTTTAAAATATATTTAACATACAAAATATATGTATGCATGCGCATATATGTATGCATACATGCATATATGTATGTAATGTATTGCATTCATGTATTTCAAAAATATTTTTCTCGCGAATAATTAATGTCAAAATATATAATGTCTAATTATAGTAATTACATATATTTTATTTTTGTGCACATGTATAGTTTATATTATATATAGTTTAATTAATTTTAGGTAAATGAAATATATATCTTTTTTTAATATTATTATAAAATTTATAATTTAATTGATTAATTTAAATCGGTTACTTAAAATTACTTTCATATTGTTATTCCATTTATATCTAATACAATAAATGATCTAAAGAAAAACTTCATTTATTAAATAATATAATACAATAATACAATTGTTATATAACTATAATTATTTTTGTAGTATATTTTAGGAAATTATAGAATTATACCTTTCAATTAGATATTAGAATTATAAAAGAATTCCTTAATTATATAATAAAAACTAACAAATAAGTAATAGAATTATATGTATGTTCAATAATAAAAATTTATTTATAGTATTTATAGTATTTATTTATATATAGTATTTATTTATTTAGTAATTATGAATTGCAACTAAGAGAATCACACATTGATATAATGCATACGCAAATATATGCGTATACATGCACTCATATATATCTCGCGCAAGCAATTTGACGCGTTGGAAACTCGTCGCCTACATGGCCTACGATATGCTTATCAAATTGCATAAGAGAAGGCTTGAATATATCAACATGATATATATGGTGATAGTGATTTCATAAGAACTCTGAATAAAAATTTCAATAATTAGATTTTGCTTTTATCATAATATTAACTATCTTTATTTGCTATTGAATATAAAATATTGACTATAATATTCCTTTTGCTTATTTCTAATAAAATATGTTATATTTTATATATTTCTTTTTAAGATATTTTTAATTCTTATTAGTTTATTACATTCTTCTTTGAGATAAATAAGAATTTATAATCTAAAAATATGTGAAAATGTAATAAAGATAATTGCAAACATTACGGATAAAAAAATATAATTATTAGTATCATGATATCATGTATTATATTTATTTACATTAATTCTTTGTAGCATGCATTTTTTATCTTTTTATTTCTCTAGTAAATATATTAAATATACTAAATATAATCACATATATTTTTACTGACTCACGTGCAAGAATTATAGAAAGTACATGCGAAAGGAACGTATCTATAGTATAAGAAAGTAAAGCGAACTATAGACATAGTGTTTTGCATAATTGGAATAGCACATAGAGAGAAAAACAAAATACATAAACAGGTAAATGAATGGATAGAAAGCGAGCTAAATTGGAAGATTACACATGCGCTCCCGCGCATATATATATTATATGTCATACAAATTCTTTTATTTTGGCTCATTCTCTCTCTCTCTCTCTCTCTCTCTCTCTCTCTCTCTCTCTCTCTCTCTCTCTCTCTCTCTCTCTCTCTCTCTCTCTCACTGACTCACTCACTCTCTCACTCACTCACTCTCTCACTCACTCACTCACTCACTCGCTTACTCACTCACTCACTCACTCACTCACCCACTCACTCATTCATTCTTGTATATAATAATTCATATATATAATAATTCATATTGTATTAATCTTTTAGCAATCGTCTTTTTTTTTAAATATATTAATGGATATTAATTATATATTTTTTAACATTAAATATTACTGCAGAAAATGCTTACAATAAAGTGAAGCTGTTAGGAATTAATACTACAATAAACTATGTATCCACTTTTTTAAATTCTGCCAAATAATAATTATAATATCAAAAACATACAATATAATATCGACATTGTGATGTATTCTATAAAATCAATATCTTATAACATATATTTGTTATAATATATAATTTTAATTATTATATTATATATATTATATAAATATATAATTTCATAATTTCATGGTTTTTTGTATACATAAGAAGTATTATACAATATAATAATAGTATATTATAATAATAGTATAACATGACATAAAACATAAATATAAACATAAATATAAATTTAAATATAAATTTCTTCGCATTATACTGGTTCTTATATTATATTTATATTATACTTATATTATATATCTTATATTATACTTAATGCAAAAAACTATTTTCCAACTTAATTTAATATAAAGATAAAAAGAGATATAAGCATATATATTATTTTATATATAAAAATATTAAATGGATTTTAATAAATATGAAAAACAATTATTTATTAACATAATAGTAAAATATATAAAATATATAATATAAATATTTGTATAGTTTTAATCACTAACATATATACATGATTGTTATCAATTCTTGATGCCTTTTTATCTCCATACAAAAAACAAAATTAAATAACAAAATTTTTAAATTTAATTTTTTTTACTTTTAATTTTTTACAAATTTTAATACTTTATATTTAAAATCACTTTATCCTTAATATGTTATCTATATATTTTTTGTTAAGGAAGATTTCTACAATTAATATGTTTATAATTTAGTTTATATTTATTTATATTTATATTTATAGTTTATAATTTAATCTAATGATATAATAGAGTATATATTGTTATTACATGAAATATGTCGAATATTATACGGAAAATATTTTTTATTTAATATATGAAACACATGAAATTCATACAAATTATTGATTATTAAAATAATATTAAATTAAAGTTATTGTTTTTCTTTATCTTTTCTTACATATTGAGTTAATATCAAAAATGTATAATTTTAATTATAAATGATTTATAATGAAATTAATTATAAAATAATTATATAATTTATTTAATTTATGATGTTAATTTTATATTAATTTAATTTTATATTATGATTTCATTATAAATGAAATATATTTGCGTTTGGAAAGTTTTAATTCTTGTATTTGGCTGAAATGTTACTTATATGTTTACGTTGGAAAGAACCCCCTGCGATGAGTTGAGCAACCATCTGGAAAACATTATCATGACATTTTAACCTCGACATAATAAAGAATAGCAATCCATATAGTTGAGTCATATTTTCGAATCAAATGTTACGTAACGTAACATTGATTCAGTAAACATTGTTTCAAGTATCTAAAATTATGAAAAAAAAGTGCAATATCCATTATATATTTTAAGACAGAGCGCTGTCAAAGATTTATTTTTCTCTTACATAATCTTTGAAAAAATATTATGTTATAATATATCAATTATAATATATCAAATATATTTGCTATATTAATCCTAATTATTATATCTTATTATTATCTGACTCCATAGTTCTATATAACTATATAAATTATAATTAGAATAATCAGCAACATATATACAATCGAGTGTATAACCATACTGATGCTGTTTGATCTTGTTCATTAACTTTTCGTAGATAATCTAGTATTTTTTATTTCAGAGCCTAATCTTTTTCTATATTAGTTAAAATAAATAGCATTAAAGCAGATGGAAAGCGTAAGTGCTATTATTCATTATAGTATATATATAATTAATAGCCATATATGTATAATAGTGTGTAATAATATAATAATATATAATAGCCATGTATGTATATGGATTGTATATTACAGATATATATAAAAATAATGAAAAATTTATATATTGCAGTTTTTCAAAAATATTTTATTGCAATTTAACAAATAAATTAATTAACAAAGTGACACGGTTTTAATAAATAGTTGCGTAAACATTGATAAAAGATAGACAAGAATCAAGATTAGAATCAGGATCTCCTTAAAAAACATTTGTATATTTCTGTTAATAATACTCAATTTTAGTAATATTTATAAATTTAATAGTTATAATTATAAAAATATAAATTTGTAATAAGTTATAAAAATATAAATTTGTTATTTAATTTATCATAAATATTTTATTAATTAATGAATTAATGTTTAACTTTAATATTTATTATATATATTAAATTTTTATTACAAAATTGAAATGTATAAATCTTTTATTATTTTTATCCATATTCATAATATGCAATCAGAATAACTTGATTATAATTACTTCGTCATTACATCTGTTATCTATTTTACGCATTTGTCTTCATTATCAACATACGATAAATGGTTAGGCTTATAATATAATTATATAATAATATAATTTAATTATTATAATATAATATAATTATAGGCTTATAATATAATTTTATAATTTTCATGAAACTAGCACAATAATATGACACATGTGACGAATTATAAAAGTAGAATTTTTTATCTATTTATAAATACAATAACATTTTTTCATTGAGTAATCTTGATAGTCGTCTTGTGTCATATTAAGTTATTATATTTGATCATATGACTAAAATTTATGCATATATTAATAATAATAGAAAGTTATTAGTTTTTTTATCAAATTAATTTGAATTAATTTGAAATTTATTTGAAAACAAACAAGAAAAATTGAATCATAGAAATATTCCCCATTATTGTCGATGACTTTTGGCCAAATAGTTTCCCAGATAATAAAAGTTCATCAGTTTCAATACAATAAAATCATTAATGTTTTTTTGGACTTCTTTTTTTATTTTGAATTATATGTTAGCCAAATAATGCTATATCAGAATAGATAATAATTATTAGAAACCATATTTGATAGTTAGAAACCATATTGGAATAAATTTCTAATTTAATGCGAAGATGACCTGCTTTATTACCTCAAATACTTGCTTCGGCAGTATATACATTAAAATTGGAACAATACAGAGAAGATTAGCATAATCCCTGCGCAAGAATGACACGCAAAATCGTAAACATATTGTTCCACATTTTTTTCGTCATATAATTAAAAGAGATTAATTCTAGAATTCCTCAAGGTAGTATATTAAGATTAGCGGTCTATCTGCTATATAACGCAGATATCCCAATTGTTCTGGCTTCCATAATTGCAATTTATGTGGAAGATATAGCTGTAGCTATATTTGTTGCTATATTTGTAGCTCATAACAATCACATAGAAGCGTCCCTGCGTTTACAAGAAAGTCTCTCCTACATTCAGAGGTGGTTAAAAAAATCAAAGCTAACGGAAAAAAATCAGTATATGTAACATTCACTATCCATAAAGAAACACACTCACCAGTAACTCTGAACAGTTTTAAGAATTCCTCAAGCTAAAGATACCAAATACTTAAAACTATATCTCGACCGTAGACTAAATTTGAAAAAACATATACTTACCGAGCGAAAACAACTTGGATTTCAACTGGGAAAAACGTAATGGCTACTCGGCAGTAAATCATAACTGTTGGCTGAAAACAAACAAACAATTATTACAAGGCAATTCTCAAAGCTATTTGAACCTATAGTGTCCAATTGTGAAGTATGGCTTCCAATTCGAATATAAAAATATTACAAAGATTCTAAAATAAATTCTTAAAGTTATCGTTAATGTTCTATGTGTCACCAATGACACATTATATCATGGTCTTAACGTTTCATACATTAGAGATAAAGAGACAGAAATATGCTAATAAGGTAGAGGAACATCCGAACAACTAATCTCATGAAAAATATCAGGACTCCACGTAAATTAAGAACAAAATTTTCTCAAGACCATGCATCTGACCATAATTCTATAAAGCATATACCACTGAGTATATACTCTTCAAGACTTTCTCATATCTAACTGCTACACTAAATGTTACGTTAATGACAGCTTGTAATAATTCATAGGATAATAAAAAAAATTACTTTAGTAACATATAGCCATATATTATCATGCAATGATTTGTCTTCTTTCATCAGTAAATTTCTTCTTTTTCTCTGATTTCGCTCAAATTAATGAGACACTGTTGATAACAATCTGTTATAACTATTTTATCTAGTTTTAATAGTTCATAATACAATACAATTTTTCAGTCCTATCAGATACAAAGCAAAAATTCTTTGACTTTTGTGATGGATATTATTGGTTAGCTAAAATTTATCCATGATAACAGCAAGCGCTACTCACCGTATCGGTCGTCACCAGGACAGCCAATAAATATAAGTCTATTTAAGGATCGCAAGAGAATACTCGAGAATTATATAAAAATATATTCTATTATATTTATACAATGTTAAAACAATTTTAGAGACAATGAAGATATAACGTGTTACTAATATAAAAAACTCAGAAAGACAGAATTATAAGAATTAAAAGAAAAAATACGAATTGAACTGAGATTGAGAAAAGCTATTGCACTCTAACACGCCTGTTAAGTGAATGAAAGAATGGACAAAACCCCAATCACAAATCACAATGATTCATATGTTATCCTTTGTTTATCCTCACTCTATAAACAGTTTAATGTTTCACTCTATAATAGTTTTTCCTAAATCACGCGATCAGCCATGATTTGCAGCCGGTCTGTCCTGTGTTCTTGCCGAGAGTATTATAACATAAAATGAATTCTCAAGGGTTCGTGGAATATAGCGGACGTTACACTTTCCTCTTTATAAAAGGATATCTGCTCTAACATTTTTGATTAACATTTATTTCGACTTGCACATCCTGAGTGCTCACATTCTATACATATGTTTATTTAGTTCGTCGTAATCCGGTCGCATAATTGGCTTCCTAAAGTATTCAGCCATTGTATGAAAATTTACTCTTGATTGCTGCTTTCATGGCTCTTCGCCCAGATATGAATGTATTAAAAACCCCATATAGTCCTGAAAAGATTCCTGCAGTAGATTGGATTGATGGTTCAACTGGATAACTGTATGAGACATCTTTATAGTTGTGCTAGAGGTGGAGATGTGAATTCATTCTCGGGTGACATATTTGTTCTTAAATCTATTTTTGTGTACAATTTTGATACGTTTCTTTTCTATTGCTAGTTTAACATTATGATACATTACCTATTTTATCTATAATTAAGTAAAGCTCTAAGTATTGATCATTTAATTTCCTTTTTTGAGATTGTTTTAACAAATGTACATAATCTCCTTTGTTAAAAATAGAAGGATGTATTTTTTATCATAATAGCATTATCATTCCTAAATGGTTATCTCAATCGATAATTTTATTAGTAAAGTGTTTTATTTTGTGAATGATCTGTCTCTCTCAATCTGTTCGATTAAGATCGGTATGCTTGTTGTATACTAAGTGTTACCAAATCTGCGCGCATGAGGCTATTTATAAGATTAAAACCGTTAACTTCCGTTGATACAGCTCGGGACCTTAGTATATATATAACCTAGTATATATATGATCTTAGTATATATATAAAATTTATAATAAACGTATCTGCAACATAAATGGCTGTGATTTGTCGGAATGGAATAGCCATAAGGAATTTCATTAAAAGATCTTGAATAGTAAGGATATAAATATATCTTGCTTTAGTAGATGTCAGTAATGCTACTATATTCATAGGTACCTTATCGAAAGCGGCGCCTAGATGTCAGTTAATATCATTAATTATTGTGTCTTCTACGTTTTTTTAGTTGGTAATCTTTACCATTTTTAATGAAATTTTGCATATCCTGTCTCATGTGGAGCCATGAATATCCATTTTTAATTCTCCTTAGAGTTTTACATCCTTGTGAGAGTTACATCCTTGTGTTCTTCTATTGCAGAATGATTTTTTGCTATTATGCTCATTTTTTCTGATTTTGGTGGTAATTATTTGATTTCAACACACTATTATTACGGTCGTTGAATCTGTAAAGGTCTTCTGCAAATATTTCTGTGTGATTCTCTACGAGATGGAATTTACATTACCCCTATAGAAATAGTTTTTAAGTTTCCTAATTCGATGCTGATATCGAATAAGGAACGTAAAGCTTTTTTTAGAGTTTCTACTTGCGCGAGAAGCGAAACGTTATCATTAATTATTAATGCAATTAAATATCCATTTGATGATTTTGTTAATTTTGCTTGCCCAACAATAGTATCTTCTAATTTAGGAATTTTATTATTTTCCTCTAGCATCTGTGCTCCACTATTGCATGGACGCTGGTTTATGAAGAAAACTAGGTTAGCCTCTCGGTTAATGAAACTTTCGCATATTTTTATAGGGTTAGCTCCGTTTGCTTGCCGCGATTTTTCTGCCGATTTTCGCGCATCATCGTCCTCAGTATCACTGTTGTTGGCCATTTCGTCTGATGTTTCATCGGTAGAAATTGTTCTGTCATACAATTCCTTCTCGTGTAATACTTTTTCGTTGTTATATTTATTATAATCATTGGTTTGGTATCCCTAGGAATTTGTTTATTTGAAACTATTGATTGATGTGAGGTGTTAACACTTGTTTCTTGTGAGATGGAGAGAGACATTGAGTCTTTTACAGTCATTTTAATACAGTCATTTTAATGTTTAATGATTCATTATTAATGTGAAGTTTCCTTCATAAATATAAGGTCAGAAAAAGCGTACGCTATATACTATGGTAAGTAATTTTTTTATTGTGGAGTAATTCTGCTCGGCCTTATTCAGTAGGCGGAATGTGTAAGCTACGGGAAGATCTTTGTACCCTGGTTTAGTATGCCTCTGATTGCATAACTTGATTGCGATGAGTCTATTGTTATAAGGAAAAGCCTTGTAAAATCTGGATATTACAGCAGGAGTTCTGCGCAGAGGGAATTCCTTAATTATGTCAAGGCTTTGTCTTGCGCTTCGGTCCAAACAAATTTTTCTTCCTTTAGAAGATTTGTTAACAATTAACGATTTTAGAGAAATTTGAAATGTCTATAGTATCCTGCGAGACCCAGGAATTGTTTGATATTTTTACTATTATGTGGTTGTAAAAATTCTTTTACGTCCTGTATCTTCTTCAAATCTAGCTTCACTCCATTTTCACTAATTATATGCTCTAGATAATTTACTTCTTTTAATTCTCGTAAGAATTCGCATTTTTTGTTTGGAGCTTAAAATTCGCCTTACGTAATCTCTCTGCTAGTTTGTTGAGTTTTATTTCATGTTCGCTGAAGAAGATCGCATAAATAATAATATCGTCCAAATAAACGAACATATCAGTTCCTTTGCAAATCGCAGAATATTTGATCTATCTTTGAAACATAGCTGGCACATTTTTTAGCCCGAATGGCATTCTGTTAAAATAATAATGTCCATATGGCATAGAGAAAGCCATTTTTTATGCATCAAACTCATGCATGAATATTTCATAAAAACCTGACATGAGATCGAATAGACTAAAATATTTCGCGCTTCCTAATATCTGATCTAATATCTGCGTAATATTGGAGAGCGAGTATGCATCTCGTATCGTTTCCTCTTTTAATATGCGAAAATCTGTGATCTTGATTATCTTTTATTGCTCTTCGAGTCTGGTTTCTTGGGCACAATCCATAAGAGTGAGTTGATTCCGATGGCTGGATAATGTTGTTCTCTAACAAATTCTTTACCTGTTCATTAATTTCGTCTTTGTGAATGGATGGAAATCTATATTGCTTAGTGTTTATCGGTCTATCATCAATTATAATGATTTTATGCGCGGTTACATATGATGTCTGTATAGTCTAATGGCTTGTCAAATCATTATGATTATCGATAATTTTGTTGACATTGTTCATTTGTTCTTAAAATGATCTAGATGCAATAATTTCCGTACAGCTTTGATTACTTTGAGTGTGATAGTTATGAATCGCGTGATGTTAATCGCATTACGCGTTGAAACGCTTTTGCAGTTACAAGGCTCGGATACGATGTTCCGAAATAGGATGTTGCAATTCTTTCGAATTCTTCTAAGTCGACTTGAGAAACAGCGATTTTTTCGTCAGTATCGTGTATATTTGCGATTTTGATATAAGCTTTTCCGTTGCTAATACATCTCTCACATATGCCTACACTTAGATGTAGGCAAGGGATGAAACCTATCTCACTTCTGGATTGCTTATCGTAACATAAAATGCTACATCTAGCCGAGATAACTATTGAATCTCGAATTATGAATGGGATTTTCATACATTCCATTCCACGTGTCATAATTGATAATCGCTGAATATTTCTTTAGGAAATCGTTTTCTAAGATCCCTTCTTGGAATCAGAAAATTATTGAAGGCGACATAAAATTTGACTGACCCATAAGACCCATTTGGATGACCCATAAGTGAAACTTGAATGAATCCAAGCGTTTCAATAATGCCTTTCGTTATACTGCTAACATGCAATGTGTCTTCCTTAAGGATTTTCGTCTCCGGATGCGGGCTTCGTGCCTTAATGAGATTGTGTACCGCATCCGTATTGATGATAAAATTAATTCTGAAAGCCCTAAAGCAGATATAGTGATCATGCATCTGAGAAGCTTTGCATTTAATGTTGCAATTTCGATGGATCTTTAGATCGCATTTACTGGACGTAGAGTGCTTGAATCCGCCCGAGATTTGTTTGACGGTCTTACAGGTCTTTCGCCAGTTTCCCGAGAAATTATTCCGCGCATTGTTGTATTCGCGCTTATGACATCGATCGATGTCATGCCCCAAATTTTTACAATATAATGGCATCATTTAGAGTTCTGTTCGTTCTTCACGGTAGCTGTTACTTCTACCGCCCGATTCGCGTTAATCGTGAGACGCGATATTATCGTTAATTCGCCCGCATGAATTGCGTCGATTATAGCCATTTTGTCGATCTTCCTAATCGTTCACTCCATATAGGACAATATATCTGCGAGAGTTATCACGATATGATTCATTCATACGACGCATCTTCTCAAGCTGTCGGCTTGCCTCCTCTACCGGCTCGAATACTTCAGATGGCACCAGCTTATTTATGTTTTGCATTATTAGAATCTCGGTTGGTAAACCTTAACAAAATGAATTTGAAATTCAACGATCTCAGAAACAGCGGACTCTGTTAAAGAACTTTCCTTGCACTTCTCTGCTTTGATAATATCAACATACAAGTTCTGGACTCTCTCGATATAATCTATGATATCTTCTCGTTTCCGAAGGAAGAAGTTCAACTTCCTCGTAACACTAACAAATGATTTGCGTTGTCCCGAATGAAGTTTTTAATCTTTTTATTAATTGCATGGTGTTAGTGAATGTTCGATTATTCAGTGTCACGTATGTTCGTCCGCATAGTCTACTCGTCAGTAGATAAGCGACCATGGCTTTTTCCTGATGAGAAATCAGGTTTTGGACGCGATGGCATACGCTAATGAACTATGAAACAACCATGTTATAGCTGAATATTAATACTATATTAGTATTATGTCGCGAAGTGACGCAGTTGCGTTGATTCAAAAGACGCGTCGCTTTTCGATGAGCTGCTTAGACAATTGGAAGTTCGACGCTCCGCAAATTTGTTATGCTAATGGAATTCGTGCGGAGAAGATGGTATATTGCATATTTTTGTTTTCATATTTCTTCGGAGATCGTTTATCATGACATAGAATGTATATCATTTCCCAATGCTGCGGCGTCGAATTCTTTACGCAGTTCCTCGAATTAAACTTTTTTTATTATTTTAACTTTGCTCTGAACTGCCATTATCAAGTCGTACAAACATTTCTCCGCTTCCGCATGCAATCCGCACATATCCTCCGTATCAGATTCCATTGAAGTTTTGCTAGTGCCTGATATGTGATGGGATTTAGACATTTTCAAAAACTTATGATCTTAAGCAGATTTAGTTTGAAAGCGCTGCCACCAATTATATAATGTCTCGGTTCGCGATTGTATTCGAGCTACGAACATGAGATTTGATCACTAAATTCAGTATCACATATTGGAAATGCAAGAATAACCTTGCATTTCCTGAATAACAGCAAGCGCAATTCACTATATTGGTCATCACCAGGATAGCCAATAACTACAAACCTATTTAAGAATCACAAGAGAATACTCGAGAATTATATAAACAAAAATATATTCTATTATATTTATACAATGTTAAAATAATTTTAGGAACAACAAAAATATAACACGTTACTAATATAAAACTTGGAAAGACAGGATTATAAGAATTAAAAGAAAAAATATAAATTGAACTAAGATTGAGAAAAGATATTGCATTCTAATACGCTTGTTAAGTGAATAAAAGAATAGACAAAAGCCCGATCATTGCAATGATTCGTATGTCATCCTTTATTTATCCTCACCCTATAAACATAGTCTTCCGGCTATTCTGAATCACGCAATCATCTATTTGCAGCTAGTCTGTTCTGTGTTCTTGTCGAGAGGATTATAACATAAAGCAATAAGATAACGATAGTTGAATTCTCAAGGATCTGTGGAATATGGCCAACTTTATATGTGCAAATAAATAAAATTGCTAATTGTATCTATTACATTCCGATTTTCGAAAAACGAAGAGAATTTACAAAAAACGGCATAACAGAGAACTTCATGTTAAGGCAAAACTTGCCAGTCGAGCAGATCAAAATTTAATTGTTAAGTTTTACAAGGATCGATCGTGAATGTAAGACTCTCTTTAGTTTTTAATAGCTAAGAAAATTTTGTTACTTGAGACAGAATATATTTTGGAAATATGAGGAAAAGAAGAAGAATGAAAGAAAAGAGAGAATGAAAAGAAAGAGAATAAGAAAGAAAGAGACAGACAGACAAAGGGAGAGAGAGAGAAATTAATGTTTAATCAATAATAAACATAATTTATTACTAAATTAACATTCAACTGCTTTCCATCTGATCTCTATCCCATCATAAGATCTTATCCACTATACAAAACTTTCAGATTTAAATATAGAGAAGTCACTCAACTAAAAGAGATTAACTCTGGGGTACCTCAAGGTAGTGTATTAGAGCCAATATTCTGTCTATTACACACCGCAGATCTTTCGGTCGCTATGGACTCTACAACAGCAACTTATGCAGACAACACAGCTGTACTTATACCTCATAACAATCACTTAGAAGCATCCTTGCGACTATAGAAAGCCTCCATCACATCCAGAGATGGCTAAAATAATTAAGAATCAAAGTTAACGGAACAAAATCAACGGATGACACTACCTGTAGAGAGACGTGTCCACTAGTAACTCTGGATGACTAGAGAATCCCTCAAGCAGAAGACATCAAATATTTAGGGTTACATCTAAATCGCAGACTAAACTGGAGAAAATATCTATATCTACTAAGCGAAAACAACTTGGATTACAACTAGGGAAAATTTACTGGCTACTCGGCATCACAACTATCGACTGAAAACAAACTGTTATTATATAATCCTCAAACCTATCTGGGTCTACAGTATTCAATTATGAAATTCAATTGCGGCTAATTCGAATATAGAAATATTACAAAAGTTTCAAAACAAATTCCTTAGAATTGATATGTTATTAATGATACTCAATACTATGATCTTAATATATCATATATTAGAGACGAGATAAGAAAACATAGCTAGAGATACGCTGATAGGATAGAGAAGCATCCCAATATATTCATGAAAAACCTCATCAGAAAACCTTAAGACTCTACGTAGACTAAAAAGAAGACTTCCACAAGACCTGAGCTCCTGATCGTTGCAATGCTATAGAGTACATGCCAATGGACATATATTCTTTAAGACTTTATATCATCTAAACCATATATATTACTCATGTTAATGATAGCTTGTAATAAATTTCTAGGATGATAAAAAAAATCACTAATATAAGAAGTTTTATTATTAAATTTATTAATATCAACGAAATAGAACAGTCATAGATACAATTTGTATATTCATATATTAAAATAAGTTAACAAATCAATTAATAAATTTTCTTTATATCTATGAAAGAATCTATGATAATACTACTGTTATAGAAGCCATAATATACTATGTATCTACATATTCGGTATTCAAATATATATGGCATATTTAACACATTTCTACAATATCAAATTTAACAATAGTCAGTAGATATGTAACAATACAACGGCGGAGAAAAAAGAAAACTGCAGCCAATAGACACAGCGACAATAGCGCCAAATTTGAATCATTTGAAATAGGATACATATTCATATGAACAGTTTTGTTTAAAATGACTGATATTTTCTATTCTTTGATTGGTTTTTCTAGATACTATTATTATCTTATTGCATATTGTCTAAATTATATTATTTATTAATAAATTATTGAGAAAATGTTACTTATGTTATTTATAAATTGCATTTATTTAGAAATATTTATATAATATTTTACGAAATATTTTAATAAAAACTGTTAAATAAAAATAATCATAAATTTCTATAAATCGTACTTACAACGATTCCTAGATATAAATTTTATTCTTTTCTTTAAGAACTTACCAAAGAGGATTTATAACATTAAAAACATTTCGTCTAAAAAAAAATCGATAATAACAATGCAATCGTCAAATTATATATGCTCGCTATATTATATAAAAGATATTCATATTTATATTATTTGCGGTATGTATGTATTCTAATATTTCTTCAATGAGTTCAAGTTCCAGGATAATTTGTAATTAAAAAATGCTATTCTTATATTTAATAAGATCTCGTGGATAAAATTATATCTAAAAACATTCTAAATACACAGAATTTATACAGAAATGTTTTCTCATAAAATATTTTGAAAAATAAATTATAAATAATTTATGTGTATATATTATAAGTAATAAATATTTATATAGTATATATTATATGTATATATTATATGTATATATTATATGTATATAATTTATAAACTTATCTTATAAATCTAAGAACATATTAAATTGAATAATACAGAATATGATTTGTCAGAAATATATATTTCCTAATATAAAAATAAATATCAAAGTAAGATTTACACACTATTTTAAAGTATAAATACATTTTAAATGTAAATGTAAATATAAAATATGAAAATAAATGAACAAAAAAGACTACAAATATACAAAAGACTTCAACCTATGATCGATCAAAAATAGGAGTTTTAATGACCCGATATTTTAATCAGGATTACTACATTATTAATTTGATAAACAATCTTCCATAAAAAAATTAATATTAATAAGTATTAGGAATATTAATAAAGTATTAGGAAAAATGTTATCGCCATCTTTTTAAGAATGCTTGAATAACAAATTCTGTAGTTTTGGTATGATATATCATGTCACATTACGAACATTTGTGCTATCAATGGAACCGAAATATGAAATATTCAATCTCTCTCTCTCTCTCTCTCTCTCTCTCTCTCTCTCTCTCTCTCTCTCTCTCTCTCTTTCATTCATTTTTTTTCATATAGTCTTTTATGAATTATAAAATAAACTTAATTTTATTTATTTTAATATACCAATATTAAAAAATAATGAAAAATATTTATTTTTATAAAAATATTATCCATCAGTGATCAAATTGCTAAAAAAAAGAGAAGAGAATATAAAACCTATTTTTAATAATATAAATCAATTTAAAAACATGATGCTTCATTATGTATTAACATGTATAATTTATTATACATCCATGAAGATACAATGGATATCAATGATAGATAAATGATAGATTAAGTAAAAATCTATTAACAGTTATATCTAATATCTAGCTAACATCTATCTATCTAACATCTGTTCGATTTTTACTGCGGAAATAAATATCTCATGGAATTATAGAATTTATACTACAA
Organism: Eciton burchellii; assembly: GCA_020341155.1. Taxonomy (NCBI): domain Eukaryota; kingdom Metazoa; phylum Arthropoda; class Insecta; order Hymenoptera; family Formicidae; genus Eciton; species Eciton burchellii. Next base: position 1,368,054 of record JAHMML010000036.1, on the reverse strand, counting down.
TGAACATTATATTATATGATTTTAAGGTCATTCTTTTTTTAAATGAAGTTACATCGAAAAATATTCTTTTTTCGGTATAACAAAAATGTATTTTTGTTGTACAGATTTAATTTCTTCCAAGTTCATCAATTCGATAACATTTTTTATAATACCTTATTATTAGAGTTTTTAATTTTTTAATTAAATAGAGAGTAAAATTCTATTTACGAATTTACAATAACTTTCTTATTTTTAATAAATTTTAATAATTTTATGGTCGTACGTTTTTGGACTGTATTATTATTCCGAATATTAAAAATTTATTTATTATTCCCAATATTAAAAATGTTATTTATTATTTCGAATATTAAAAATTTTTGTTATAATTTCGTATTTTATTGATAATAAAAAGAAGAAATATAAACCATTAGAAATAAAGTGATTATTTTTAAGACACTCTATAATCCAATAGTTTTGCGCCAAATAACATCTTTTTCTACGATACGATATTTTGAATTTTGAATTAGATAAAAACAATATGATTGTTAAACTTTCTCTTATTAATATTATATTTGCGCGAGCAACGAGTTTGTATAGACATGTATATGTACTTATATATAGATCGTGGTTTCACTTATCCACCGCACGAGGTCTCCAACATTAATCTGGAGTTCACTTGTCACTGTCAACCTTAAGAAATGTGTGATACATGAGTGAACAAAAGAACAACGCAATTTTGATAATTTATGCTCTTACATTTCATTCTTGAATAAAACAATTAAACGAAAGAAAGATGTTGGAACTTGAAGTAGTGCCTGAAAGATCCCTCGGATGTGAACAATGGGAATTTATTTTAGGTAAGTGACAAACATATGATCAGATATTGTTATTGTTATACGACCAAAATCGTTTGTTAAATTTTATTTGACTAATACAAATCAATAGAACACAAATAATCTTATCACATTTCAATAATTTAGAAATATTCCTTTGTTATGTAATATAGTATTTGTCTTCTTATGTTATATTAAACTATTTAAAAAGCAATAACAATAAAGGTAACATAGGTAGCAATAGTAATTTTGTTATTTTTATATCATGATAATGCAAATATGTAAATAAGTGATTATACTTAATACAAATAAATAGATTATATTTAGTATAGCTTATATTTATATAGAAATAGATATCAAATTAAATTTGCTAAAGATTTAAACAAGATAATTATGAATAACAATTATATAAAAATGTTTATCTCTTATTCAGCATGAATTAAACTGTAATATATATTTACTTTGTTTATTTAATTATATACTTAATTTAAGTCCATGTTAGAATAACGATAATATAAATAAATATCTGATAAATAAATAAATATATTCTGACGTATTTTAATCAGTATAAATAAAATTAATTTTCTATAATTATTAATATAAATTACAAGCTCATATTGATTTATTTATATTTATTTATTCATTTTTATTCATTAATATCTATATTTATTAATATCTGTATAATAATATAATATATATCTGTATTTTTATTAATATTAATATCTATATAATAGATATCTCTATCTATATAATATATATGTTTATATTTGTGAATAATATATTTATAAATATAATATTTCTAGATTTTTTAATTGTTGTCTAGATTTCTAGATATTAATTGTTCATTGTATTTATTTATTTCTCTTCTTTTGTTATTTATAAACCATATTAATTTAAGAAGTGGAGGTACAAATTTTAAATTATAATTTGCATACTTTTGTTACAGGCATGCATTTCTCGCAATCAGTATCAATAATACAATCTCAAGTTGGTGTTATAAGAGGTGTACAAGTACTTTATAGTGACAGTGTAAGTATGTTTATATATAATACTTTTTCCTAAATTTTTTATTAATATATGAAAATTTCAGTTTTTTATTATACATAAAATATATTTTTTAAATACATATTTTATTTTTAATAAATTAACACAGAAATCGTTATATTTGCAGAATCCATTAGATGTAGATTTAGTAATAAATTTACCTCATGATGGCATTCGACTTGTATTCGATCCTATTGTACAAAGACTAAAGATAATTGAAATTTATAACATGAAATTAGTAAAATTAAAATATTGCGGCTTGCCATTTAATTCGCCAGAAGTATTACCTTCAATCGAACAAATAGAGCATTCTTTTGGAGCAACTCATCCTGGTGTTTATGACAGTGAAAAACAGGTATGTAATTGTCTTTTTGAAATTAAATGATAAATATATAATGACATAAAATTTATTGTTGCATGCGTATGTATGAAATCAACGTAAATATTTATATAATATTCAGGAATATTTCTTATCTATTGTCGACTAATTATTTAGCTTTGTTCCTTATGGAAAATTGAATTTTATAACATTGATTAAATTTCTTTTATATTTATTTTTAAAGTATCTAGTTTTTTATTTAAAAATATGTATATCTCCTTCATTAATCGTCACACAAAAATGGTTCAGAACTTTTCGATTTAATATTGCATAAAGAATAATACCATATAATGAATGGTGAATAAGAAACAGTGTTACGCATATAAATAGACGCATATAAATAGACACAAATCCCATAATTAGTCATTTCTATAATATTTTTGACTCTAAATTATTCTCCAATGCTATATGTATTATGTATATACTCTACAGTAACTGTTCGAAGTTGTTACTGTTTTACTCAATATAAAGTTAAATCTATTGAATTCATCATTATATTTTATACAGTATATATAAAGTAATTTCTGCAGGCAGCTATGATATAGTTCATCGTGATTAATTATTAATCATTTGCAATGAAGGCATCTTTGAGAAATTCTTATAAAAACAATCTGGAAAAATTATTGTCAAATTAGATAACGCAATGGGCTAGGAGATTGAATTTTTGAAATCAATCTACAGATTTAAAAATCTTGCATTTAAATGATCCCTCATAATTTATACTTAAAATTTCATTTTGCTGGAATCACATTCTCTGATATTCAAATTGACATTTTCAAGGAACTAGAGCACATTATTTTTTATTTATTTTGAAATTTCAAATATCTCTGACTATTGACGAGTCCATCGAAGAAAAGTTCCAATCAAATATCTATTCACATCATATTTAATTTCATTATATTTCATTGATATTAGTATTCGAAATATCTAATATGAATTTTGAGAGATCCAATAATGGCAATTATAACAGTATGTAAAATCGTTATGAAAAGTGATCTTATTATAGAAAAGGACATAGGCAAAAGAATTAAATTGATGTCGAAATCATTAAACCCGCCCACTGACAAAACCCGCCCATTGAGCCCGCCCACTGACAAAACAAAATCGATTTACTATATCTTGATCAATTTAACCATGATATAATATCGAAAACCATACAGAATACACAAAGCAATCAATAATTCCTAATTTACATTTAAGCGTCTATCGAAAGTTGATCTAAGAATCAGCAATATAATGCTAATACAAGCATCGATTTTATTGGCATAATTGGCAGAGTCATTTTTAATGAATTAATTACGCATATCAGCTTTCGTTTAATGTACAAAATAGCAGAATGCTATTTGAAGAAATAGCAGAATATCGGAATGTTGATTTGAGTAAATGATAGATCATGAATACTACTAATTGTATCAACACTTTTTGAATTTGAAAAGATATCAAATATAATTTCAGTGGAAAAATATTCCAGAATTCATTAATCTGTGACAATTGTATCTTCTAAGAGATAGTTCTGGATCGGATTTCATTGCATATTACAATTCTTTTTCAATCAGATTAATAATCAGATTATAAGAATTTTAGAGTAATGTCCTTTTATGAATTGAATACTCATATGATAATTATGAATATATTACCAATACAAATATCACTAATTCGGATTGTGTAAGCAGAAATAAGGATCTTTTTGTCATTCCCATGATATTGAACTTCAAACTTCCTCTACTATATATTCATGTATGTGTGTTCAAATAGTTTAAATAGTTGCTAGTTGCTAGTTTGTAAAAAAGGCAATCGGAAACAATTTAGAATCAAAAAATATCGCGGAAATAATGGCTTTGTCCACATGCAAGCAAAAACATATATGCGTAATAAAGATTTAAATCTTATTATATAATCTTTGATTATATCAATCTTGATTATTGGATCATTTGATGATATATTTTGAACGAAATACGAATTTCGATAGCATAAATTTTAAGCAGTATATATTGGAAAGAATTGAAAAAATATTTCATTATAATATTTTCACAATAAGCTTCCAAGATAAGCTATGAGTATGTAATGAAAAGTGCGATTTTTTATTTAAGAAATTAAAGATAATTTCCAAATCAATGATATAATCTTATATCCTCTTATAAAACTTGTGAAATATTATTTTTTTCTAAAATCTCATGATTTTTAAATTTGGCTATTTAATATAAAATGAATCTCTCTCTCTCTCTCTCTCTCTCTCTCTCTCTCTCTCTCTCTCTCTCTCTCTCTCTCTCTCTCTTTCTCTGGGTATGGGTGGGTGGGTGGGTAGAACATGTGTAACATATATGATATGTATGTATATATAATACGCGATGAGAAATTGCAGGTATTTGTACTGAATTTTCGAGGATTGTCATTTTACTTTCCAATTGACTCGAAATTCCAACCTGGTTATGCCCATGGATTAGGCTCATTACAATTTCCTAATGGAACTTCTCCTCTGGTTGCAAAAACGGCAATTTATGTTGGAAACATGCCAGCTGGTGGAAATAGCGAAGAACATGGTTCCAAGGCATCACCACCACCTTTGCCACTTGTAATTATAGTTTATTATCATAGCTATGTTTACATTTTATATATTCGCTATAATAAGGCAAATATATCAAATATGTGATATATTTTTAATGTTTATTTTGTCTTTAAATTAGGTCTGTTATCATAATAACTTATACTTGGAAAAAGCTGATATTATTAGAGACAAATCACGTACTCGAGGACTCAGACTATATCTTTTTACAGAAGGTAGTTCTGGAACAAGAGCATTATTAGAGCCAAAGAAGCGATGTTTGACTAAAGAGGTTATGTTAAATTATCTATTTTATACATGATCCTCCTTTTATACACATGTACCTTTATACACGTGTACTTTTATACACATTTTTTCTCTGTGTACATGTGAATTTTAATCCATGATATAAAAAATCTTTTTTATATTTATATTAAATTGAATTTATTCAATTTAATTTTCTCTATTCTGTTATAACCGTTAATTTAAAAAATTACTTATCGCTAAACATTATGTACATATACATGGATTGTTTGAATATCTTATCTCTTTCCCTCTTTCTTTTTCCCTTCTCTCTCTCTCTCTCTCTCTCTCTCTCTCTCTCTCTCTCTCTCTCTCTCTCTCTCTCTCTCTCTNTCTCTCTCTCTCTCCAGTAACTTATTCATTTTCTCATCCATTCTCATTCAGTTTCATTTTGTTAATTTTGTTAATCATTATAATATTTTTAAATGGAAAAAGACATGTCTACTTATATCTTTGCATAAATAATGTTGAAATCTTTCTAAAACAAGATTTATTCGTTTTTTCTAATTCATTAAAAATTTATGATTTTTTTAAATAATAATAAATAATCTTGTATACAAGAATCTTGTTCACAAGAATCAACGACGTGAATTGATTTTTCTTGCTATACATGTATATATCTATATCATACGTGCACATGCATACAGAATATCATAAATATATTTTCGTTTATAAAGGAATAGAAATTGAATAAAAATATTGAATTGCATTCTCTAGCATATTGTAAATAATTAAAATTTGGATATACATAAAATATGTAGAAATAAATATATATATATATATATATATATATATATATATATATATATTTATTTATTATAAATGTATATTTAATATATTATATATAATATATTGTATATTAATATTATATATATACGAAAAACAAAATTTATTTTTGATTGACTAGGCAATATATGCAGAAAACGAGAATTTTTATTTATTATTATTTATTAACAATCTTTTAATAGATAATTTTATCTTTTTCAAAACAATATTATACCTACACGAAAATATTTATTTCTCTACTATTGCTATCTAAAATGTTTTTATTTATAAACAATGTGTTAATAGAAAAATTAGTAACATGTTATGATAAAGAAAAAGCAATGCTTCTTTCCGAAGAAATAAAAACATGAATCAATGTATGTGCAAAATTTTGTTTTTTAAAATTTATATATATCTATAGATATTTCTGTTTAAATATTTTTATTGTATATAATTGTTAGAATTATTATAAAATTAAATAGAATATTTTATATTTTTTGTAATTTATCTGTTTTATTTCTTTTTTTTATAGAATAATAAATCAAATGTATTATATTATTTATTAAAGAATAATAAATAATATAATTAATATTTTGTTTTCAATATATCCTAAACTATTGAAGATTAAATAATAAATATATATATATATATCATATTATATATTAAATATATTAATTTATATATATTTATATATTAAATTATATATTATATATTAAATTATAAACACGATTTATGGTTTTAGGTATTATTTGGTGATACATGTGAAGATGTTTTAAGTGCACTCGGCGCTCCATCTAGAATATTCTATAAAGCTGAGGATAAAATGCGTATTCACAGTCCACATGCACACAAACGAGACAAGATAAGACGATCAGACTTTTTCTATAATTATTTTACTTTAGGTTTGGTAAGCATATCAAGTTTAAGAAATGCATATCATTTTCAATAGAGCAATATAAATTATTTTTACAATAGAATTAAGCAATAAGGTGGATTATTAAAAGAAGTAATATCTGAACTATGGAGTGAGAAGAAAATATTTGTTTTAATTATATAAATGTCCAATAATTAAATAATCAAAGAAAAAATATAGAGTAAACTAAGTTATAAATAATTATATGGAACCGAAAAGTATATAGTTTTCTCATCTTTATAATAATTAAAGAATTATTAATTGATCATGATTAAGTTTAAGATAAATTAATAAATTAACAAATTTCTACAAGAATACATCTTGTATATAATTATAAAGTATTACAATATTGATAAATAATGAATTATTGACTATAATGTACATATGAAAAATAAATTTTCATTACTGTAATGTAAATACAAACAGTTTTTGCAGTGAATCCTAATTATCGCCCCTTAGAGCAAAAACATTTTCAAAAGAAATTTTTATGCACTTTTTGAACTTTTTAAAGCGTTGATTTTTGCATTGCCATGCAAGATACACTTCAATTTGCTAATCTTGATTAATTAATAAATTTTTTAAATTATGAAGATAGCAAAATGATAGAATTTCTCAATTCAACTTACTCATTCAACTCATTCTATTTATATAAGTTAGTCCCATTATTACTGATCCGATTATCTTATCCGATTAACTGATACAATTATTATTTAAAATCTAGTTTACAAATAATTATTAGTATTTTTGATAAACTTACGTTTGGTAGATTTACATTATATTTTATAAGCGCATTATTTATATTTAAAATATGATTTTTGCAGGATATCTTATTCAATGCAAGAACTCAATGCATAAAGAAGTTTGTACTTCATACAAATTATCCAGGACATTATAACTTTAATATGTATCATCGTTGTGAATTTTCTTTAACTCTACCTCCTGAAAATAATTTTACAGAATCAGGAAAGCTGATCGACGTTCCTCCTTCCTCAGTTACAGTAAAATTTTCTAAATTATTTTTAATTCTTTTTATGATATATACTTTATAAGATTGTTTCCTTGATGATGAGAAAAAATGTCAATATTATTTTACAGATCACTGCATATACAAAATGGGATAGAGTGAGCGAGCAATTGAAGGCAAGTGCCCGTCCCGTAGTATTGAATCGTGCATCTTCGACAAACACTACTAATCCGTTTGGTTGTACATTTTGTTATGGCATAAGAGACGCAATTGTTGAAGTTATGGCAAATCAACATATTGCGAGTGTAACTTTATATAAAACAGTGTGACCTTGATAATCTATATGCTAAAATACTACTTAAATTTATGACGAAATAATAAAAACACTAGCTATTCTTGTTCTTAAATATCTTTTAAATTTGCCATCTTAAAATGATCGTATATATAATATTGGAAAAGCTTCTTTTTTTAAATTATCACTATTTTAATACATAGAAATGATAAATAAATATATTATAAAATAAGAACATCAAAATAATATAAATAATTATACAAAATAAAGGCAATTGTATAAAATGTATAAACTTTGAAATCAAAAAAAATTTAATTTAAAAATGTAATGTTTTAAGATTTATACATTAGAGATTTAGAATTTTTTTCATTTCCTCATGATATATTAATGTGCAATTAATAGTATAATGATAAAATAATAAATATATTATCTATATATGTGAAATATATATAAGAACACTTTATACATATAAAATTAAAATCATAAAATAGTTCTTTTTATATAAAACTCTATTTTTAGGCAAATCAACTTTATAGATTTATAGGATATTAATTTATTTATATCTATTATACTATCTATTATACTAATATAAAAATAACTGATACATATTGAACATATACATATAATTCAAGTTATTCTGAATTTATTTTTATACAGAAGATAATTTTATCATTGTAATTTATTTTTTTTTCTTTTTTCTTTTTTTATTCATCTTAGAAATTATTATGTTACTAACGTGACATGTGGTAGTATATGTGACAATTAAGTGTGAGAAAGTTTTGAGGGCATATGCTCAATGGCATATGCCCTACTAATTTATTTCTACACAGAAAATTATGTCACTTATGATCATATCAATATTGTATTGTATATTTTATATAAATATAATTATAAAAATATATTATCTATTATATCTTATCATATTATTCATTATCTTATTTCAAGCAACTTATGAGTTATAGTTCTAAACTAGAAAGAAATTATTTTAATTTTGATTTAATAAAATCAATTTTAATTGTTGAGAAATTATAAAATATCAACTTACTTTAGTTTATTATTCAAATTAATATTGATAAACGGAGCCTTTATTTAAGATTGATAATTTTTCATATTTTGTAAGAATCTATATATATATATATATATAAAAGATTATATATATAATACATATAAAATGTATCTTATTTTTTCATTAATATATATTAGATATAGAAATCAATCTGGTTTTTTTAAAATAAATAAATGTTTATTTAAAAAAATTATATCCATTTCAATTCTCCAAATTTTCGCCATAATTTTCGAAAACTTTATCCTTCGAATAACAGGATTTTCTTTTCAAAACAAAAGATGGTAGCTTTAAATCAATAGTCTTAAACTTTATTTTTTCATACTTTTTCTAATAATTTAAAATATATATCAGCTACATGATTGAAGCGATCAGAATAAATAATATCCGATGAAAATAGTGTAGTACAAAAGTAAGGGATTATCAGTGGCAGTACGCATCAAAGGCTTCTAATCGGTATGTGTCTGGCATATCGCATCCAAACAAAGGACAACCGCGAAAGAAACCGCTGACGCTTGAAAGCTCGCGGAACGTCGTGATTCGTCCAGATCAAATAATAATATGTAGCGATTGTCTGACAATTTTGAAATGTAGCATCGCTTTTGCATATATAAAGGATAACCGCAGCAGTAGGAACACGGCAAAATAAGAGAGTAGCAGAGTGTGTGAGAATAGAGTGCGAGAACAGAATGCGAGAAGGCAAGAATAGTAACGATGAGAGTATGAGAGAGTATGAGAGAGTGTGAAAGCAGAGTGAGAATAGTCGAGTAATTGTAAGTTGTGAATGGCGAAGCTGTGGAGTCAGCTAGTCTATCAAGAGATGTTATATCTTTGCAAAGAAGAATAAAGAGTTTCTTATTGTTCTATCAATTTAAGACCTTGAAGACTCATCATACTTAACAATTCCATCCAGATAGAAATATTCTACAATAGTTCTAATGAATAAGCTGCAAAAGGAAAATTCAAAAGGTTCTGATGAAGAACTTTTTATCACATGAGATAATTTGCACATTCTATATTAAGTCGAATTGAGAATAACATCCAAAAACCTTACTATTGAAAAGTTCTGCACTTCCATATCATCAATATTTATTTTCAAGTTTTATTAACTGAGAAATCTATTTAACAAGTTTCTGATCTTTCTGAACTATACAAAATATATAAATATATAAATATATAAACTGAACATTCGGTCAATAGAGTTCAATAAGGGGCGAATCTTCATATTACTCAAATAATTCTGTGTAATGTTATTCGGATTACTTCGGATCGATTTTTTGATGTTACATCAATAATACACAATTGATAAATCATGGAATCAAAAGGTATATATCAAAACTCTGCAAATTCATATATATTTAAAAAAAGTAAATAAGGTGGAATATTTCCTTTCGTATTTATAGTAATTTGCAATATTTTTTTAACATTTTTTTAAATTTAAACGTAAAAAAATTAAACCTTAGAAGAATTGTTAATATAAACTTGTACACATAACATATATAATACATGTATAAGTAATATACATGTAAATAATATACAGTACAAATAAAGATATATTTAATGAATAACAATTAAGAAAGAAAGAAATATCTTATTACTTCTATAATATATATTTTTACTTTTAAATAAAATTAATTTATCAAACTTATGTTGGCCACTTAGATTATCATTTTGTATTAATTTTATTGTAATATACAATTGTATAATAAAACATAATAAATTATTTATATGATATATAATAAATTATTTATATTACTCCCCTCTGAAGTGCTTCTACCTTGCTCAAGATATTTATCGGATGGAGAGGCTTGTGATTTCTTAAGATCCTGAGAGCTATGTTAATAGTTATTGGTAGTATCCTTTGCCAAACAGGCTAAAGGTAACGAATCAGACAAGATAAGCATGCTGATTTTCCAGGTTGGAAATTTAGGAGATTAGCTTTCCATCACTTGTAAAACAACTATTGCTATAAAATCCCAATTGAAAACAGTTATTGTTTAGCACTCCCTCAGATAAAGAACAGATATACTGGTAGACACTGTCATCTTCTAGTAATTTCTACTAAAATTGAGAACAGATACACGACAGTTGGCTGTATAAACCTAGATACAGATATTTATATTACTATTAAACAAACATTGTTTATTCATATTTTTTTAATTTAATAAAAATGTTTTTGTCAATAAAATCTTTCACTATCATATACAAAATCACATTATATAAAAAAATATTTATTTAAAAAATGTGTGAAGTATATGTTTTCCATATAATTGTAGCACTTTCTAATTCCTTACATATATAAATGCTGTTACAGCGCCTTCGATAAATTCGCGTAACACCGTTTAGATATTTATTTTATTTGCCGATTCGAGGAAAGTGTATTCGGTAAAGATGAGAGTCGTAAAGGTGAGAGTAAAGGTGAGAGAGTAGAAAAATACAACAATCTTCTTTAATGAAATGAAAATAAATGAACAGTTATAATATTTTAGATCGCAGCTCTAATAAAAGTGACCGTTGCCTCTGGATTCTCGCAAAACACTGATTCTTTCTCGCCGCTTGGCAACGGCAGAGCAATTTCCCTTTTCTCTATTGTTTGTTTGGACAACAATATCGGCGGGACGTTTATTCGCTTGTTAATCGTAATTAGATTCATATTATTTATATCGAGAAGCTTCTGAGCAAAACATCTGTCAGAATCTTGAACATACCGCCCGTCTCGTATCCGAAACGGAGACGAAATTCTGATATACTCATTGATAATTGATAATTCAATTGATGATAATTCAATTCGCAATATATAATGAGAATAAATGAAATTCGGACAAAGAAACGGATTGCTACAGTATAGAAGTGCTACAGTATAAAAGTATAAATGAACGTAAACGAGTACAATCTTATTTTTACGGAGCTTGGCTATTTAACGCATTATTCTCGGATGACACCGCTAATTTACAGATTTGCGTTATTAGTCGCTTAGAATGGGAACAAGCTGTACGTAAAGTCACCACTCGGACATGTCCATCCGAACCTAAATGTACTTGTACAACACAAGCCACCTAGAAGGAGTAAATTGAGGATTTCTAACGATGACTAAATCGTTGATTTTAACATTCGGATRTGATTTTGACCATYTATTCCGAACTTGCAATGARTGCAAGTAATTCTTTRACCAAGAACGACAAATCTGTTCYTGCTTGTACTAGCTGCCATCGCGACAGCTGATTAGCATTAAGTTCCCGATCTGCACTATAAAAAAAAAAAATTCGTATTATCGCTGTACATGTAAGTCGGTAAAACCGCGTCGACTCACAAATCGACCAAAACGCCGCTAGAAAACTGGCGGTAGTGTAATCTTCCACACTTTCGGACATTTTACACATTTCAAATGAATCACTCTGGTGACAAGTTCAGATATGCAATGCTTAAGTAATATGATATAATAGGATATTTTTTACAATATTTGAAGGCAACATTTTCGCCGCCCGCCAAGCCGGAGTAAGGAATCTCCTGCTAGCATAGGGTTTATGTCCTTAATGAACTAGCTTTTGGAATCGATAATTGCTTTTCAAATAGGACATTCTTCTTTCGTTTCGAGTTTTCAATAAATCTACGAGAGTAAATCGTCCTTTTAATTAGCCGAAGCCAGTTAGGATATTGATGGGGAAGTCTCCAGTCGCTCGCACAATCAACATAATGCACAGTAGGTTTTATAATTTCAGCGGAAATATTCTTATCTGCCCAAGATTTCCGTAGCAACGAATCTGCATTGCATTCGGAGACATAATGTGACACATGAGCTTCAAATACAGTACACTGATATCTACTGGACCAGATATGATCCAACTAAGTTCGGTTCTTTGGTTCGTGAGTATGACCAACGGACCCCTACGGAGATCACTCAATACCAGCGATCCACACAAATCCGTTCCGATTAGCAAATGAATCGGTGTCTATTCGTTGGATTTGGATCTTCCAGCGAAAGATCGCGTGATTGTGGCCATTCGGGAGGCTGAACTACTGAAGCTGTATATAACATAAGGTTTGTGCCGACGTACGCCGTTGACGGGAACATCGGTTTCGATTTATGCCAAGAAGTTAATCCAAACATAACATTTGACATCCTATGATCGGTATAATGTTTTCCAAATCTATGTATTTGGAGATCGGCGCATTGTCGTGTCGTTCGCAAAGTCTAACAAAGTAACTTGGAAATAAAACTGAGTGTCGATTCTTGATCGAGTAACACGCGCACTTCAACGCAGCGACCTTCCGCAGCGTGAAGATTTACCCATGCGGTAGCGAGAAGTACATCAGACGCATTCGAAACGTCTGTCGGGCCCAGATAGGGGAATTCACGCACAAATATCGATGAGAATAAATTCGACCCAGTCAGCAAATGGATTGGGTGCTGTCTCGCTGGCTTCGGATCTGCCAGCTCAAGATCGCGTAGATGGGGTCACCTTTCGAAAGGCTGAATTTGCGAAGCCGTGTAATACTGTAATACGATAATATTTGTAATACTTGGAAGAACATACGCCGTTAACGAAATGATTGGTACAAATTTCTTGCAAGGGGACAATCCGAGCGAAACCCTCGCTCTCGCACCACCTCTCTCCATCCCAGCAACGCCACTTATCGATACATCGGCGCGTTGTCACTTGACTCGCAACGTCTGACTGAGAGATTCCAAAATAAAACAAAGTGTCGAATGGTGGCCTTGGTCAATGAGCGCACGAACCAAAACATGGCGACTCTCCGCGCTGTGAAGATCCACCTATGTGGTACTTAGAGCTCCGCATTCTGCATGCGGAACCTTCGCTTGCACGGATTGAACATGTGCAACAATGGTACCTTCAACAAGAAGTACTCGAAACCGTGGTTTCCGAATCGTGCGCTTGATTAGCTATTGTCTTAGCAATAGCTCCTGCTTTCCTCGGTAACTGTAATAGCGAGTGATGCGTGCGCCGACAATGCACGCATCGCGATTTGCTGAGACACTTTGGCGTGAAGTGACATGGCCATAAACAATTGAAGCAGACACATTTTTCCTGAGCAAGGGTGTTGCGCTGCTCAACCGCTAATGACAGGAATTTCTCACACTTCGCTAAGCTATGTGAGCCGGCGCAATTAACACAATTTTGAATTGATACATTATGAACAAAGGAACAACCTTTTTCTCGCAAATTATCAGTAACCGTATCAAGCGTACCCGCAAAGTGGCAAAATGCAGAATCAGTACTAGAATCGCATACAGGGCTTTCCGGTTTTACAAAGCTCTTTATAGCTTCTTTAAGATGATCCGTAGCTTTGTTGTAGGCATCTTCCACACTTCGTGAATCATCGGGAACAATATCAAGCGCACCCGCAAAGTCGAAAAATGCAGAATCAACACTAGGGTCGCACACAGGACTTCCCGATATTACAAAACTACTTATGGCTTCCTATAGATAATCCGAAGCTTCGTTGTAGTCATCGGCAGCGAGGAATTCATCTTGAACAAAATACGACAGCTTCTTCTTTTCCTCAGTCGTTGCCGCACGAGAGATCTTACTGTGTAAACGGTGAGCCTTCTCCCAAAGCTTCTGCAGATCAGATAGACATGCTCTCATTCTTGCAAGCATGATATTGGCCTTTGAAAGCTTCTTATAATTAGGGATGATACGCTTGATCGCTTGGATGGTAGTATTCTGCTCCTCAAGAAAGTCATAAAGATCGTCAGCCATGATTACCGTAAAACTTTTAGAATTGTCCTAGAACTGGACAATAATTCACTGAAGCCTAGATGGATTAGCAAACTCGTGTGTATGTGATACCACGCGGAAGTACCGCCACACGCGCGATCAGCGTGGGCGCAAGAAATGCTGGACTCTCGACAGCGTTCCTTGGACCGAGCACTTCAGCTCGAAAATTGCACTCAAAGTGCGAATCAGCGATGTACGTATAGCACCGGTGTTACGGAGTCCCAGGAATATTAACAACTCGTGTGTATGTGACACTACGAGGAAGTACCGCGACACGCGCGATCAGCGTGGGGCGCAAGAAATGCTGGACTCTCGACAGCGTTTCTTGGACCGAGCACTTCAGCTTAAAAATTGCACTCAAAGTGCGAATCAGCGATGCACGTATGGCACCGGCGTTACGTTTTCTGTTGCGTGTATGCAACACAGCTACGTCGTGACACAATTCGACGACGCTGAGTGTCCTTTCTCGTGAACTCGGTACTACAACTCACCAAGCTCCGGGCTTCGTCTTCCCCAGGAGCGTGTACCTCCACGTGATCCTCACATAAGGTCCGAGTTAGAGAAAGAAAGCGATAGTGGCACGAGCGTGGCTTCTGATCCAGCTTGTGATGATCCTTGCAACGGCACTCGGTAACAACAGCACCAGAGAAGATTCTTTATATCAAACTGTCTGTTTTACAACGACGTACTGATACACTCGAATATACGATACGATCCGGTTCAAAGGACCAAAAACTATGTTACAACGCCTTCGATAAATTCGCGTAACACCGTTTAGCTAATTATTTTATTTGCCGATTCGAGGAAAGTGTATCCTGTGTAAAGATGAGAGTCGTAGAAAAATACAACAATCTTCTTTAATGAAATGAAAATAAATGAACAGTTATAATATTTTAGATCGCAGCTCTAATAAAAGTGACCGTTGCCTCTGGATTCTCGCAAAACACTGATTCTTTCTCGCCGCTTGGCAACGGCAGAGCGGTAACAATTTCCCTTTTCTCTATTGTTTGTTTGGACAACAATATCGGCGGGACGTTTATTCGCTTGTTAATCGTAATTAGATTCATATTTGTTATATCGAGAATCTTCTGAGAAAATCATCTATCAGAATCCTGAACAAATGCGATTTTTCGATACCATAATTTTTTTATGTTAATAAGATTGCGTTCTCTTTGTATATTCATATTCTTGTCATTTTTGTTATTCAGTTTTAATGCATTCAATACAAAAATTCCTTACTTTTCTTAATATATATCGTAATCTTCTTTTTATAATGCCATATGCTTAATATAATATGTAGATATTTACATATTTATTTCACAATGCAAATCGTATCCTCCTTTGCATATTTAAATAAAGTGGCAACGTTTGCATAGCCATGAATGCTATTTGCGATCCGGTCTTACCATAATAAAGTTCGTTAACAGGATTGTTCTGAGAAATAAGAGTTTCCCGTGTAATCATCATAGATTTTCATTATTTTTGATTATATATATCCTGATATGTATCCAATGTGATTAATGACCCCTTTTTTGTCATCGAAAATGATATGTAGATAATCATAATTATATGGTTTATATTGAAAATATCGAACCAGTGTTAATTTAATTTTATTATTTTAATTGAATATTACAAAGAAAAAAATATTTAATATCAGAATATTTTATAATATGATTTGTATTATCTTGATCTTTTATTTCTGTAAGTTATTAGTTTTGTATAACATTTTTGAATTGCTTTGATAGAATAACGATAGAGTTATTATTATTATCATGTGTATTATTATGTATTATTATGTCATCAACATAAGATTTTATATTGTTAAAAAGTAATTTGATGTGGCCTTGTTCGATTTTATATATAGGAAAATATTATAATAAATTTCTCTCAATACACATAAATAACTAACTGAAGAACAGAGAAGTGCAGATAGTTTGCTATGCTAATAATGTAATAATAATATCTAAGGATGAAGACAATCTGCAAGAACTTTTGCATATATTTTAATTAGCAACGAAAAAATATAACATATCCATATCTGTTCAAAAAATCCAGTTACTCGTGATCGTCAGAAAACTGAGGCGCTGCAAATTGATCATATACAATAAAAGCATTGATTAGATCATGATTTTCAAATATCTTGAAGCTAACATCACATAGAATAGAAACCTGGAAGAAGAAGTGCAAACACAAATGAGCAAAGCAGTCATGATATTGTATTACTTACGTGATATAATATGGAGAAACAAGTATAAAACTTAAAGAGCAAGATAAAGATATATAGAATTTGTGTAAGATAATAATATTATAATAACTTATATTATTCAAACAAGAGCAGAAACAATCATCGAATGTTTATTAAGATCAACGGAAAAAAGTGTAGACTATTAAGGCAATATTCTGCAAGATAAAATTCGCAACAAAGATATAACATCCGCGAGATTCAAGATATTATAATAGATAGGTCAAAATCAGAAGACAAGTATGGAGAGATCATGTAAAACAGGATGGATGATAACTGGCCGGCAAAAATCGCAAAAAATAGAAAACCAAATATCCTCAAACCACTTGGAGAACCTCTAAAACATTGATGCGAAATGTTGATGGATATCAACATCACAGAATAAGTACATTGAATAAAATACAGGACATTCTTCTTAGGATAGGATATAAGAAGAAGAAAAAAAACACAAATGTGCGTACAATACACATATATACAAAATATTTTCATACAACGTAAATATAAATATAAATAAAAAATCTCAAAAAATCTGTTTTAGATTTAAAATAAAATATATTTTCATAGTTTTTTAGCCACAATATTTTTAATATATTATTACATACATACTTTATTATATACATTTATATACATTTAGGATATAAGAAGAAGAAAAAAAACACAAATGTGCGTACAATACACATATATACAAAATATTTTCATACAACGTAAATATAAATATAAATAAAAAATCTCAAAAAATCTGTTTTAGATTTAAAATAAAATATATTTTCATAGTTTTTTAGCCACAATATTTTTAATATATTATTACATACATACTTTATTATATACATTTATATACATTTATTATATACATTTTTAAGTTTATTAAAAATTTCTAAAAAATTATTTTATTTTATTTTTGTTTTTTGTTCTGTTCAGAACCATGTTGCTTTAATCTTTTGAATTAAAAATATCGAATAAATTATTAAAAATTAACAGAAATCTTATGCTGTCACAGAAACTTTCATTTTATTCTTATAATATTGTTTATATTCTGTTTAATTCTATTAATTAGGTAGATTTTAGGCTTTTTTTGTAATAAATAGTTCTTCAAAATATTTCCATTTAATTATATTTTGCTATTGAATAGTTTTTTTGCCAACTATATTTAGTAGTTTTAACACTAAGATTTATAAATATATATATTTTTTAATATTGCTAATAAGATATTTGAAATTTATTTGAAAATATGCAAAATCAATAGAAATAATTTTTAGGAAAAAATTACATTATAATGATTTTTGATCATTGTAAAATTTAAATATAAATTGCCATACATTAATACAATAAGCATAACATTTTCTTGAAGTACTATTACTAAATTTTATAATATTAAATAAAGTACAATGTTATATAAAGTTAAATATCGTTTTGTCTCTGTAATAATAACAAAGAATATATGATAGGCAGTTTTTATGGTTAATTCATGCACATAATAAAGCAATGTTTCTTTAGTGTAGTATCTCATTCACTAAATGTATCATAATCAAATTATCAAACAAATTTTTTTGTTATAATCAAGAGTTGATATATATCTATTTCATCAAATACTAACTAATTTACATACAACAATATAGTATTTGCATATTATTTTATAGCCACTAAAATGTCAATAATAATTACAGCCTCTAAACATTGATTAATACTACTTTTTTTGGATGAAATAATGAATTATAAAATTTATATCAAATATAATTATATTTTTTGTAATAGTAAATAATAATATAACGAGAATATAAATTGCGGTAATATATCTTTATATATTTTATTAACAGGCAAATTATTTGCGTTTCATTAATTTTTTTATCTAAATGTTTAACTATATCAGCTCCTTAGATCCAATAATCCTTATTAATATCTTCATAATCCTATATTTATATCTTCATATCTATGAAACCTATGATAAATAAATCAAATTCTGAATAAATTCAAGTGTTCTACAAAAAATCGCGAGGAATGATACTTTAAATAAAAATATATTATATAAAACATTATCAAATACTGCTTCTATATTAAAGCGTTTCAATTACATATCTCGCTTTTCTAAAGTTTCTAAATATTTGCATATATTACAGAAAGATTATCAACGCATAATCTCTTGCTAAAATAAAATAATAATCTAGCCATTTTTTAGTGAAATTCCAAGCATCATGACATTTTATTATATATTATACGTTCTAAGATTTTACAAACGCAAAATGATAATAAAATCGAACGAAATTTATTAGAATTATTAGGAATAAAAAAAATCAAATATTTATGTTACTAGAAAATTATCTTGAAGTCAACTATGCCTTATATGCAAAGCAAAAATTGCTTTTTCGAAGGAGAAAGATTCGTAATAATACGATAATCAATTCTATCAAAATTGAATTTAAATTCGATTCTCTTAAAAACAACTTTTAACTTTTAAGAAAAAGGATATCCAAAGAAAATTCTTGATCACAGTTTTAAAAAAGTTAAGTTTCATAATGAACATAAGTTTATAATCTTTCGAATAATCTTCATGATATTCGATATTTGTATTCATTATTCATTGTTATTTTTGACTATTTTGATTTAAAAGATTATTAAGATTAGTTTGATTATTTTTCATATATACAAAATGTTGGTAAATTTATTTAATATCTCACAGAAAGCATGAAATGCTATTTTTCTTCATCTGTTTCTTCATTATTTTTTGTTTAGAATGCAACCTTTTTATAAGCAATATCTTTTAATTAATTGCGAATATGATATACTTCTCCCAAATTGCCTCTAAGGCGGATTAACTTATTATATTCGTATTGACTACTATGAATGGAATTAGAGATATAAAAGAATAGTATTAATACTGAGTATTTTCGGAGAACCGTTTTTTTTTCAGAAAAATGTCATATATAAAGTTTCAATAAATAAATTTAATAAAAAGATAAATTAATTCTATTTGAGTTTCAAAATCTTTCACGTACAAATTTTATCAGTAGAGCCTGATGAAAGCGATCCCAGTTCGTAGACAAGCAAGTTTAGAAGATCTACGAGTAATGAGTTTAGTCTCTTTGCTTCACTGCATAGAAATAATTATTAAGTAATTATCACTGTTTGATAAATCAATTATTATCTACTATCTCAAATAGATAAGAATTGAAATCTCCACTAAAATAAAAAAAATTTCATGTTGACCAAATGCTAAGGTTTATTCTTGGTTTGGAATAGTCAATAGTAAGAGAAGATAAATGTTGAGTAAATAATTAACGATTTCTGAAAATCCTATGAAAATCTTTGCTGCATACAAATTTATTTATGTAATTATATACATTCATAATCTAAGAATATTTGATATTGTTATTGATAATAATAGTTACATTTCCCCTGTGAGTTATATTTTATTTTTCCCGACGAGATCCTAACGTGCTTGTATTTTCTTTTGAATTTGACTGTTCCTATCAGAGGATTATGATACAATCCGATATATCCTTTTATACCGTTTTGGTGTCTTTTATTTAATAATATATAATTACGGATTTGATGACACGAAATGTGTTGACTGTTATCTCGTGGCGATTTCTAGTCTATATAGTCTATATAGTCTATATGGTCTATATAGTCTACGTAGCAGGAAACCGTAATGTTTTTGATGATATATTCCTTCTCCAAGCAGAATTGAATGAGCATGTCTCCTCGGTTATTTCTATTGTCAAGACCGTATTTTTCTACTATTCCTTCGGCTGCTTCACATCTAAGTTTGGCATTGAAATCTCCTAGGATTATATTAATTTCATTTCTCTTGTTTGATCGCAATGTATCCCGTAACATAGAATTGAGCAGTATTGCTATCCTGCTTATCTGCCGTAAGGGCATAGATCTGGATCAGATTCATATTTATTGGTGCTCTAGTCAGTTGAAGTATTATTATTCTCTCTGAGTAGGCCACTACATTTCTGATATATTTTTTGAGCGAATCCCTAATTAAGAATCCCACTCCATGACGATAATTTACGTTTGATTAGTTGATGCCCAGGTAGTAAAATGTGATCCCATTGTACGATCCGCTATTTGCTCATCTAGTTTCGCTGATATCCAGTATGTCGACTTGTAATCTTTTTATTTCCTTAACTGCGTTGGCAAATTTGCCTGCAGTGTATAGGATGTGCACGTTTCAGGTTTCTATTTTGTTCTTCATTTTCATTATGTCACACCGAAAAATTCATCGCACTTCCTGGTTATTTGTCTGCCCGGAACTGAAGGTTATTTTTTTAACTTTTCCTGCCTAGTAAAGTTTTTGTACACATGTGATTGTGATTGTTCTGAAGAGCTTCCCATTTTGTAGTCATCGTAGATTCTTGTTATTTTCGATGATGCTGAGAGATGTTATTTTCTTCATCCCGGATTTCAGAGTTATTCCGCTCATATGTTATTATGCATGAAATATATTTTCGGAATGCTTAATATCAACTTAGTGCAAAAATTTTTTATCATTCTTCAGTGAATGTCTGATTTAAGTGAAGTCATCATTTTCTATTTACGTTTAGAATGTCTTAAATAAATATATATATACAAAAATATATATATACAATAATATATATATATACAAATATATATATATATATACAAATTTACTTTTAGCAATACATAACAATATATAGAAGAGATATATTAAAGCTAATGATGATCATCTTGATTAATAAAAATTAATAAAAATTAGTTTTAAGGCCTTATCATTTCATCTTTTTATCATCTCCATAATATAATTATTGCGACAAATTCTTTACCAATTCTTTACCAATTCTTTACCAATTCCATTTTTTTTATTATTATTCCATAAATGATTACAAGCTATTATTACTACATTTAGTAATACATACGATATTTAGTAATAGATGCAACAGTTAAATGTTATAAAATCTTGAAGGGATATGCTCAGTGGCATATGCCCTATAGAATTACAATCCGTTAGCTGTATATGTCTCGCGGAATTCTTCTTTTTAGTCTGATGTCCTAGCATTTCTCATGAGATTTGTCGATTTGTCAAGGATATTAGCATGTTTCTCCATTTTATCAACATATCTCTGGCTGAGACTTCTTATCTCATCCTTAACGTATGGTACGTTAAGATCATGATGTAATATATCGTTGGTAACATACCAAGAAACAACGATGATAATTCTAAAGTATTTGTTTTGGAATCTTTGTAATATTTCTATATTAAATTTGAAGACCGTACCCCACAATTGAATATCATAGGCCCAAATAGGTTTGAGAGTTGCCTTGTACAGTAACAACTCGTTTTCAATCGATAGTTATAATTTACTACTGAGTTAGTACATTTCCTTCACTTGAAGTCCAAGTTTTCCCTTGGTAGATATATGTTTTTTTCAATTCAGTCTGCGAACGAGATGCAGTCCTAAATATTTGGCATCTTCAGCTTGAGGGATTCTCAAACCGTTTAAAGTTACCGGTGGGCACGTCTCTCTATAGGTGAATGAAAGTCATTTGCACAGATTTTGTTCCGTTAGCTTTGATTTTTTTCTATTTTTTTAGCCATCTCTGGATATGATAGAGGTTTTCGCAAAGATGCTTCTATGTGATTGTTATGAGCTACAAGTGTAACTATGTCATCCGCATAGGTTGCTGTTGTGGGACCCAGAGTGACCGGAAGATCAGCGGTATAACAGATAGAGTACTTTTAGATAGATACTTCTCTAATATACTACTTTGAGACAATTCAGAGTTAATCTCTTTTAGTTGAATGACTATTTCTTCATATTTAACTCCGTAAGTTCTATGAAGTGGATAAGATCTTATGATAGCTTATGATAATTAATTATATATCAGCTGAAAAACTGTTCTTAATTTTATGAAGTAGTCCTTAATGCCAGAACTAAAGCCTGCAAGACATTAAGGAAGACCGCTGTGCAGTATCTACCTGCTTTCATATCGTTGTTTATTCTTTAACAATTCTATGTATCTGTTCTATGGTTGCATGTTTACTTCGAAAACCAAATTAATGATTGGCAATCAGCCTATGGCTCTCCATTATTATGGAGATTCTTGGGAGCAGAAGTCTCTCGAATAGTTTCGATGGAAGAAGCAGTAGGCTAATCGATTTATACGGTTCTGCAAGTTCTGCAGATTTCTCAGGCTTCTGGATCATAATCATCATTTGCTGTCTTCCATTGAGGTGGAAAGAAATCCCGTTTAAGGATTGTATTACAGAGTAATGGATAATGGGTAAATACATTGGATAATGTATTTTATTCCCATTTCTGGCAGCTTATGCAGTATCCGACCGGTTGTGACGTCGTATTCCGGCGCCTTCTTTGGATTCAGGTTTTTTATTACGGTTCCCACTTTTTTAACAGTAAAGAGCTTTGTAGAAGCATCCAGCAGAAGCGATGTCAAAAAGCAACTTGTTTTTCTTCTCTAGCGTAATCTCGCGCTAGTTAGGCTTAAAAATTTTGGATAGATATGTAGTGAATGTTTTGGTCTTTTCTTCTTCTTGCTCAGACTTGCTCCACTTCTGGCTCAGCTCCCGTCCTGTTTCCTGTTAGGCGGGTATTGTGTCTGTGGTCGCTTCAGTCTCTTGGTGGCTTTCCACAGAGACTAATTAGTTTCCAAAATAACTAATTAGTCGCTTAACTTATTTAAATAATCTTGTATCCCCTGATTTCTTTCCGAATCCAGTAGGTTTTTAAGTACTTTTGTAGTTTAATTTAATTTATTTTTCATAACTGGGCATCTGTTAATTTGTCATAACTTGCGAAGCTTCTTCTTTTCTGCTAATTTTTCTTTTATTGTACATGAATATTCGATATTAACATCTGGATTGCTGCTGGTCGGCGTTGCACTCCAGGTAGTCTGTTGCACAACATAGTTAAAACTTTTAATTGCGCGAGTAATGTCATCGTCGATATTTAGTTGGTCAAGTGTCATTATACAGTTGTCAAGTGTAGTCTTCAAAAACTTCTGGAAAAAGAGTCATCTTGTTTTGGCATTGCAGAATGCAAGAATTGTTTCTAATCATTATTTTACTATTTATTATAAAAATTACAGGGGAATGATCTGAGGACAATTCAAGACAAGACTCGGTGCGGCAATAATCTTTACAAGTGCCCGTGATAATACTTAAGTCCAGCAGATCAGAGGATCTTTTATTATCAGATGGCCAGTAGATAGGTTCTCCTGTTGACAAGATTGTCAGGTTCATGTCTTCAATCGCCTTGAATAATTTACGTCCTTTGGCTAGGATCAATCTCGATCCCCAGTATGTGTTTGGCATTATAATTTTTTGCAGCGATGAAGCGATTACTAAAAAGGTTAATAAACCTTTTAAAGAAGATTATATGTTCCTTTTTTATGTTCCCTTTTTATACCATGTGAGTATAGGCTGAAATAGTAATACAACCATTTCGGTCTTCGATGCTAGTAGCCTGCAAGAATTCTCTTTGGTATCGATTTCATAATGTCTAATATCGCTTTTTATGATAAGAGCAGTTCCTCCGTGAGCTTTAGGGTATAATGTATATCCAGCCACGACAATAGCTCTTGTTAGTGAAATGTGTTTCAGAAACAAATATAATATCTATGTTTTGACTGAAAATAGAAGTTTTAATTTCTTGCCTAAATGTTTAGCCAGCCTATTGTCATTCCATTGCTATTTTAAATGGCTTGATTATGTTATTTTGACAAGTGTTGCTAGGTTGTTAAGCATTGCGCCCATTTTTTTCAAAAAATCTTTCATCATATGTTCTAATTCTTGTATAATGCCTGCCATAAGTTGAAGATGCCATTTTTACTTGTATTTCCTGATTATTTTAGCTTGTAATTGGTTGTCTACTTTCAGTTCTTGTGACTGAAGCAAAGGATCTTCCTAGTTGTATTAATCTAGCTTGTATGCTTGCAGATCCGGTTCATGGCTGTGATTCGGGTGTTACTACTTTTCTCCATAATGTGGGGAAAAAACTCCTTTGTAGATTCTTATAAAACATTTGTAATTGGCTAGATGGTTGTCTTCGCACAATGCATTTGTTCTTGGATTTCTTTCTGCGTAGGCAGTTAATGATTGGGTAGTTTTCTGTGCATTTCATGCATCTTGCTTTTCGAAAGCAAAAGCTTTTTGTGTGACATATATCTGGCGATTATTACATTGAGGAATCTCATATTTTGGATATGATAATTCAAATTTTCTTCTGCATTCGAGAATGAATCAATCTCGTAAATGTCTTTATTATTGGAATTCGGTTTTAGCTCTACGTAAAACATGAAAAGGGCTTTTTTAGTACCTTGTTTCTTGATGTTCTATATATTAGTAACTGCATGTCCTAGATTTTCAATTTCCTTTTTGATATCATATAAATTCACTGTAGCATGAATGTGTTTGAAGACCACTATGAAACTCTCTCCTTGCTTCGATTCGTATGTCTGGAATTCCTGTTCTTGTTTTTGCTTTTAAGCTCTTCCATTATGTTTACATATACGATAAAATTTTTGGACTGGATTTTAATTTGTTCATTATTTATCATTTTTATTTCGTATTTGCCAGCGGCGATTTTAGTAGTTGTGAGAAATTTGAAAAATTATGGACTCTAGCAACAAAAATGGGTGGGGATTTGACTGTTTTTTCCATTCTAACATTGATGTTTGTGTTGTCGAGCTCTTCGTCAAATCCCTCGAAGAAGTTTATCGTAGACACAGGTTTGCTTGGCTGATGTCTGCTCGTTTTCAATTGTTTACGAGTCATTATCATTTCGAAGCTATTCCGGTTTCTCTTTTTATC
This sequence comes from Eciton burchellii, assembly GCA_020341155.1. Taxonomy (NCBI): domain Eukaryota; kingdom Metazoa; phylum Arthropoda; class Insecta; order Hymenoptera; family Formicidae; genus Eciton; species Eciton burchellii. The sequence goes on along the minus strand of JAHMML010000036.1, from coordinate 1,342,200 downwards.
GCTAACTTCTCTCCATGAGACATTGTCATTTATCTTCTATGTTGCGTGTAATTTGTGTTAAGATGTCATCCTCGCATCGTTCACAAAACCTCGGTCAGTAGACGATTCACCAAGTGAAGCGATATTTTTCTGATGTAAGCAAAGCTTTGAAGCAAAATTTGCTGTACTATAGACTTCTTAAATATTCCCTTATTAAGCTGTTCTTCTTGTCCATATATATCAGTTTTACTAAGGATAATAGTATCTGATTGTATATTAGTTATGCAGTCAGGTACTAATGCGTCTGTTTCACAACCCATAAGCGTGAATTCCTATCCTACTGAAATGTTTTATTCCTGTTTTCTACCTATTTTCATAAGGGCGTTTAACGCCGAATAGGCGTTCCATAGGAATATTTCATTTGGTATTTTTGGTTCAAATTCATATGTTGAGATGCCAGTAACAAGGTCTGGCTCCTCAGCCTGGTACTCCGCTGAGAACATTAGGCGGTTGCCTGTTGACCGTCGAGGAGAGCTTGCTCGCCCGCTTCTCTCATCAACGGGGTGTTCGATCTCCTGCAGTAGTTTCCTCCTTGTTGTGCTTCATGCATCAGCTGGCGAATATCAACAACTCACTCACTCACTGTACACTGACTCACAACCTAGAACTCAATGCTGATTAGACGCAAACGCGAGCAAGGCACCCGCCCGATCCTAGAGGTTAGTTACAGCATTTTCACATCGTCACAACCCGACCTCCGATCTAACCGATGTGTCAGGTATCACAACTGGTTCACGAAGTTTAACACCTTCCATCCCAGTCAGTCTAAACATATAGCAAGTACAAAACTCAAAAAAATAATTGACAATAAACTACGCGATGTGCGACATCGCCATGGCGTCCACCAATTTAATAAAGACTGACAAATTTGTGAAAAATCACTTCACTTTATTTTTGGAAGTATCATAATAATAAAACATTTGATCCCTATTGTAGATATAAATAAATTATGCTTCTATACTCAACGCAGAGATTAACACAGAACGAATATAATAAATATCAGATAATTTATACTTATTTAAATAACAAATCTTAAAAAAGCATTTAATGAAATATTTAAATATTTAAAGCCGAATGTTAAAGACGACAAATTTCTATATTTATATATGGATATAAAAAATCAAACAATAATGGATACGTGAGAAAAATAATATAGAAGTCTATGTTCAATATTTTCAAGTGGGAATTAATTACTGCATTATTTCGAATAATCAATATCTTTTATATAATTGGTTTAAATTTAACAATCCCGATACAAGACTGAATTATTTATAATATAATTATTTATATTGCATTATTATTAATTTATATTGTAATTATTGTATTATGTAACTATTTACACAAAATATATATCATTTTATATAAAATTATATATATATTATATATATTTATTTTATTCTTTTTCTTCTTATAAGACCATACGCTGGCATATAAGCGTTTACGTGTTCATCGCACAATGCCAATCATGCATGTCTCTTATACTCTTCTAAATGGTAGCATCTGGGATGTTGTACCAGTTAATAAAGTTTATGAACACATGATTATCTTGGGGAAAAAGTTTCTTTTTGTAGTCAGATTCTTTTAAGGTTCCCGTTACTTTCAATGACACTGAAAGATGCCCATTTCCTTCATGCTCGATATTAGAGTTCATATGCTCATATTCGATGTTTTTTTATAGTGATCTAGCGACTAGGTCACTATATCCAGACTGAAGGATCTTGATGCCTTTTTTTTAGCTCCAATATAATTCGCATGTTAGAAGAGAGAGATTGAGGATGTTCAATCATGGAAGTCATGGAGTGGGGGATTCTCATATTGGAGCGTGATGCTCGGAATCGATCTATATTTTTCGATTATTAGGTAATCGTTTTCATCTCTTAACTATTCGTTTCTCAAAATAAAATGGATAAATATAAATATATATATATATATATATATATATATATATATACATATTTGTATTTATTTTTTAAATCATTTATAAATGATCGTTGGCGTTATACATGTCGTCCGATAATAAACACATCAATGTCGAGATTAGGTAATCAGTTTTATAATAATTTGTAATTGTAATTAGAAAATGGAGCATTTTCTGTGCTATAACTGATATAATGATAATACACAACAATGCTTAGTTATATACTTATATATTTTGTATACATCATAAAAATATAAGTAATGATGGCAACACAATAATAACAAAGAAATAAGAAAAATTGAGATTTAATATAATAAAGTTTAATATGTTTCTTATAAAATAGTCCTTATAATATAGTGTTATAAAATAATTTAAATATAATTAATTGTGATGTATATTAGAAAATAAACAATTTTAGTAAATCTGTAATTTTACAGATCTGTAATTTTAGTCATATAAATTTTATTTAAAGAATATAATTTTTATATTATTTTTAACTTTTAACTATTTGAATCTAAATTAATATCTATTTCAAGCAATTTACTTTTTAGTAACATGTTAAACGATTTATAGTATTAAATATGATTTTAAAAAAGTATGATTATATTATTTGTATTTATATACATATATGTATATATATATATATATATATATATATATATATATATATATATAATAAAATCTATTATTTGTTATAATAAAAGATTAAAAAGAAATTACCATTACTTCTGGACTTACTTCTGGATTAGAGATTGGTGATAATCGGATTATTGAATTTTTATATCGTATTCTTAAACATTTTTACATTATGATATATGTATATCTTTAAACAACATAAATTATTTAAAATAAATTATTTAACAATTATACATATACAAATTTTTACTTTATTTACAACTTGAAGATTAAGCTAATTAGATTTAAAAATTTATTTCATCAAAGGCAAAACTTTTATAATATTTATACATATGATCATTATATATTTAATATTATTAAAACAGAAAACTAGTAAACATTTCAGATAATTAATGTATATTTTTAACTTTTACATAAATAAAGAACTTTCTTATGCTTGTAATATTTCTTCATTTTGTTTCATATAATTCCTCACACAAATATTATATATTTCATTCTATATATTGTCTACATATGTTACATAAAATATGCAATATATCAATGTATATTATTTTATAAGGAAAATTGGGATCTCTCTTTTTTTTCAACAATTCCGTTAAATCAACGGATAACAAGAGTAAAAAATAAATAATCATTATACATATTATAGATAATATATATATGTTAATATGAATGATAAAATCAAGTACGAAATAATTTGTGAATCACACGACACACACACACACGACACACACACACACACACACACACACACACACACACACACACACACACACACAACCAATGTACATATATGCGCATATGCACGCGAAATACATTTTCCTCTCTCTCTCTCTCTTTTTTCTTCGTTTTACTTATTTTGTTTACAATTATATATTAAATCAATAAATATTAAGTATTCGCATAAATAAATATATTCCTTATATAGAGTACTTCCACCGATAATGGTTTTGAAAGCAGATTTTATGAAACGTTTCAAGAAAAAAATTCTCGGTGTCGAAACTATAATATATATAAAATAATAAGCGATTAAAAATTATTATAACTTCCACACTTTTATATTAGGATTTTGCATGTTGGAATGTTGCATGTAATTCACTCTTAATTATTACGAATTATTTTAGGACACTATGTATATATACGTGATATGAAAAATAATTTAATATACTTAAAGCAATTTTGAGTAGTCAGAACATGTATATCATAAAATATACGATAATATATAAATATAATAGATATGATGCTTACAGTCCAAAGATTAAAATAATTAATTAGTGTTCAGGCATTATATATAACAAAATCAGCGATTTTATCATTTGTTTAACCTCTTTAAAATTTTTTAACAATTGAAAGTAATTAATTATTCATAAATTATTATCTGAAAAAAATCATTATTATAATGTTTTTTAAGATGTTTGTTGGAAATTATATATTAATCTTTTATTTTCAATGTTATTATTATGTTATTTCAATATTATTATTATTTATTATTGTGAATTTTTCATTAATTTTTTAAATTGAATTTTTTAGATATTTATTAATATATATATTTAATAGTTTGCAATTGCCGCAATTGCAAACTATTGTTTTGTAAAAAGTAAAAATAATTCTATATTTAGTCTAATGTACGAAAATTAAAGCGTTTTAAAAAATAATTATTATGCACCCGATTGCAAAATAAAGAATTTAATATATTTTAAAACATATTATTAACAAGATTGTTATATACATCATATGTGAGACATATCAATTATAGAAAAACGAATGTTATATATCTGTGACAAAAATTACTTTTTATTTTTAAAAGCGGATAAAATATGTATCTTCTCAATCTTAAAAATAGGAAGATGTAAAATAATATAATAAACAATATGATGAATAATTTCTAAGTCACTTGATAATAACAATATTTTTCAAATATATATAATGATTTGTTTATATCGAAAATCCTTTATAACAATTTTGTTTTCATTTGTAATTATTTATAGCTAGATAAAAATAATAATAATTTTATAAAGTGCATTGGATCAAAACCAAATCTTGAAAGATTAATTTGAATTTTTATGCTAAGTTCATAAAATTTCCAATATCGGTAAATTATTGCCACTAATATTCAAAGACTAAGTAACAATAAATGCTGCAAAAGATTATTATTCGGATTATATTAAACATTTCTACTTATTAGATAATATTTGAAATTTACCCTTATAGAAGAACAAAATATTTTAATTAATAAATACAAATAAAAGAATGTCTTCTGCAATGTACTATTATGTAATTAATTCTAACTAAACTTCGAAAATGTTGATTGCATATTTATACTTTAATTTTTATATTGCTTTATTTAATTATTAACTATGTTGCCAGACTGTACCTTGTTATGTTACGATAATAAATATTATCATATATGCTATATATATGTATCATTCTAAAAATGTATTCAAATCAACAAAATGTAGAAATTTTTAGTTTATATTTGTTTAAATATAATTTTGATAAATTAATACCATACTAGTAAATTAATTACTATTATGTATGTTATTATAACATTTCCATTTATTAATTATTATCAACCTTTTTTAATTATCATATTGTATAAATGTTACGAATCTATCTAATTCAAATCTATATTTCCGACAAAGATTAAATAATCGAAAAAAGTGAGGCGGGAGAAAATTCTTTTACATTTAAATTATATTAAATCTTTCAAAAAAGTGAAAATATTTATATAAAAAATATCCTTATATTTCATATAAGGTAAAGATATAAATAGATTATTATATCTATATAATCAAATTCAAGCAGTATTGGCCCTATAACTAATTTATTTATTAGCCATTATCTTTATATATGTGAAAAGTGCAACATAGAAATATATAAAGAATTTCTTTTTGAAACGCGAGTATTATTTTCATAATATTAATCAGTTTTATATGGCAATATTCGGCTATCTTAAAAAAACTTAATATAAGTTAAAAATGATACAGAATAATTAATATAAGTTTAACTAACTTAATATTATATTTTATTAACAATGTAGAATGATATAACTTTTTCATGATACGATATAGAAAGTTGCTTAATTTAATAATATTTTCCGTTAAAAATTTGTAAATATATATACATTTTATATTTTATGTTTTAATATAGTTTAAATTTTCATTTATGAAATTAATATACAAATCAAGCTAAATAATTTTTTACTATAATTTTGAAATCGAATGGAAATGCAGAACATTTTTATATACAGATGAGAGTAGAATATTTTTGTCCTTCCATAATGGGCAAATTTCACATTGTACATTATATTTGCACGCAAATTTTTCTAAAAAAGACAAAGCAAATATATTTAAGGTGCATCATAATGTCAGATCGCGTTTAGTACGTATATAGGAAGAGAATCGCTAAGTGTGGCAGTAGTAATAAAATAAATTGATATATAGTTGTCTTTTCCCTCTTTAGGCACCCACGAAACCATACACTTCCAGCACTCTAATTTCGAAGTCACCGCTAGCGCAAAGGGGTGGATTATTGAAGGTTGAGCAGCGGTCGGTTTTGCCAAATCTGATGTTCTCATCCATCCAAATTGCCTGACCATCTCTGAAAATAAAAATATCAAATCAATCAAATGATTTATATAATATTTTAGTTTAATGATTTTAATTAAGAAAAGGCTGCAAGCATTTTGATGTAAAGAAATGACTTTTGAAAACATTTTGCACATGAAATATAAGATAAAAGTATAATAAAAACTAAAAATCGTTATGATATTTTGTTCTTAAATTGATAAATAATTAGTAATAGAATTAGCATAAATTATAATTTTCATCATAGTTTTCATTCGGAATAGATTTTTGATGAAAAAAATTATGTTCATTCATTTCGAAAGATTGATAGTGTCTGAAATTAAGATAGTTATAAAACGGTAGATACATAACTCAAATTTGTGATATATTAATTGAAGCTAAATGATCAAAATCTTTGTTGACATGATTATCGAAATATATTATTGTATTTCTCTATAATTTATTATGTATTACAATATCAAATATTTAGATCCTATTTTAAATTCTCTTTGATGGTAATAATTGTTAGCTAATGATGAAAGAGACAATTCGAAAAAAATCCAAAATAAGATCGAGATGATTCGATATCGTAATTCATGTTGCATCATTTATACATAATTATAAAAGTATGTATCAATAATTATAATCGATAATGCACCAAGATTTTATTTGTCCATTTGAATTATTAATAACTTGAATATTATTAATAAAATCTTTATTTAATAATATATTAGTTTCTTTCAAACTACTTATATAATTCTACGCTAACGAATATATTTGAATAATAATAAAACTCCAGTTTAAATTAATTTAAATTAGTATTAGATATCAATCGATCAATTTACATCAATCTTACCCGCCACCAATAGTTATCATTTTTGAATCTGCAGCCATGAATAACTCAGCCGAATGATGCACTCTGGAATCGTTGTGTGACGAATCCATTCCTACCCAAGGATATTTTGCTCGCTCTGGATATAAGCTGAATAGAAATGTTTCACCTGTACCGAAATATGCTTGTCTCTGTCCCTTATCATCCTTCAAATTACGCTCGCACCACCTTGTTGAACAGTATGCACCAAATACCTGAGAAGCATTTTAAAGACTATAGAAAAGATTTTGTAATTTAATTAAATTATAATTAAATTATATAAAATAGAACATATTAATTTTCTAAATCGCTGTCAATTAACAATTTTGAGAAACAAGAAGGCGAGGAACAACGAAAATATAAGTATAATCGAAAAACCAATATCAAAATTCAACGTAATTTTCAAAAAATCTTGGAAAGATGTGAAAACTATAACGTAAGCACGGGACCAAGTGTTTCAAATTTACTTACGGAAGGAAGATTAAACGGTGGAGAATTACAATATAGGACAATATGAGGATTTCATTTTAAGTCACGACACGACGACACGACACGATGATAATTCCTTGCCTTGCAGCTGCCGCTGCAAAGCGGTGGTGATAGCCTGACTATCGTGTCGTCGTGATTCGTATAATTTGTATAATATATTTGTATTTGTACATATATAATTTGTGCAATATATGTTCGGATTGGCATATTTATATTTTAACCAAAAATCAAATTTATCTCTTTTGTTGAGAAAGTGTACATCTGAATCAGTAATTGGATATTCTTTTGCTGTTAACTTTAGTTGCCGTTCTTTTCTTTACTTAATTGATCATATAATTAGGGACTAGAAATACATATTTTACTATAAATTATAATAAATTGTAATATTGGATTATTGCTTTATAAAAGAAATAAATAGACTATTATTGGGGAAAATAAATAAGAATATGTACAAAAATGAAAATCTTACAAATATAAAAGCGTGATAATTTAACAAAATTTTAACTTTTCACTATATTATTTTTATCAAATACAGAAGATAATATTTTATGAATTAAGACAGTATCTTACAAGTAAAATTAAATAAGAATTAATGGAAATAATGTAAGTAATCAATTACGTGAAATAATATTAGCTTATTAACATAAGAAAGGAAAATAAATTCATTTATGGAATAACATTGTTTATACCTCGTTGTTACATGTCTTTATCATTAGAAGAGTTGGTTCATGTTGCTCAACTCGCACGTAGAAAGTCGTTAAAGAACACCCATGTTCCTCAGTTGTATACAATAAAATCGGTTGATACATAGTAATTCTCATTGGCAGCCATGACCATAAAGTAAATAACTGGTAAAAAATAATAAATAATTAATTTAATTATAAGCATGAAATACAAGAAAGTGCTTTTTTGTAATAGCGCAAACATTAGTTTTCAATAGCTTACTAATAAATTTTAAAAAATAAACTAAAAACATGCGTTTCATAATAAATTAAATAATTTTGATGATATCTAATACCGATATGTATGTGTAATCATATCAGCTTTGTTTTGCGGAAAAATACAGTAAATGATAATAAATTCTCTTCATTAAATACTTTACATAAACATAATCTATTTATTATTAAATTTATTATTATTAAATTCAAATATATTTTTTTAAACTTTGCAAATTTATTTTTATAAATTTGTTTTTTCTTCTTTTTCATCGTTTCATATTTACTATGTTTTTCCATATTAAAAATGATAATAAAGCAACAAAAATATTAAGATCTTATTGTTGACAGTTATTCTATTGAAATTATACAATTATGAAGTGTAATTATGATAAGTGTATATAATTTTTTTACATCTATTATAACAACAAATTTTTCAGGACATTTAAAAAAATGAAAATTCTATATCTAATATAAAGTGTAATTGTTTAAAAATAGAAAAAGTTTAGAGACTAAAATGTTTAATTAAAATGTTTAAAATTTAAACATGATCATTCATTTATAATACATTTCATGCGTGCATGTACGTCTATATAAATACTTTATGTGTATAATCTCATTGAAATATATTATAAAAAAATTGATTTACAATTTTATTTGAACTTAGAATTTTTTAATTATTTATTATTAATATCATATTAATTTCATATATAATTCAATTGCATATATATCGATTTATATTAAGTAATTTATAAAACTTTATGAAATAAATAAATTAAATATTTCAAATTATTTTGATACATCGCAAGTTATTTCCATCATTATATCAAGTTATTTCTATAATATCCCTTCGATAAAAAATAAAGAATATATAAATAAAAAAGTAAAATTAATCTATCTTTTATTTAATAGAATGAGATTTTTTACAGAATTTTTATAATAATTTCTAAATCTTCTTTCTAAATCATTTCTATCAGTTGCAGCAGCAAGATCTTTATCTTGTTTATGGTGAATATCAATAAAAATATGGCAATGATATGCTAACGATAATAAAAATCATTTTGCAAGTCATTGTACAATATCATTCATCATGCAACACAATTAAGGTAACATCATTCGGTTAAAGATAATAAAAAAATATAAATAATATCAATATGGATTTTTGTGATAGCGATGATAGATAAATGATATATAAGATTTTAGAAATACTTTTGGTATTTTTCCTTTTTTCTTTCTCCTTCACTCCTTTAAAATAAACGATTACATATATGTTTATATCTTTAAATTAAAATAAATATGAATGAACAATCACAATATAAGCTATATATGCCACAACAAAATTTAGGGAACATGATGTATGCAAGTATAATATTATTTAGATAACCAGATCTAAGGACTTAAATAAATTATATATAATGATAAAATATAAATAAAATAGATAAAATAAAAGAAATGCAAATAAAAATAAATAAAATAAGTAGCTAAAAATTACTCAGTCTTTTCCAATGTTGGTATTTCTCCGAAATCTTGATTGTGTTGTACGAAAATAATAACGAAATATTTGATTACGAAATCAAGAATCAAAAGATTCAAAATCAAGAAAAACATTTCAATAACAATTTTGAAATATATTTAATTTTGGAATATATTTTTAAATAATTCTATATATATTAATGACGACAATATTAACATGCCACGTTAGAAATCTACAACTATTTGCCATCGTTTTTTTTTTTTTATTTTAATTCACTCCATCCAAGGATAATCGTGAGTACTTACATCAGGTATATCTAGGATCTGAGAGCATATACTTTGTATGGGATAAACGCCCATTGATAAGGCGCGCGGTCCTGGACTATGTGCACCCTATATACTCGGTACGATTTAATCCATTATTCCAGTGAGAAGCAGCACAACACAAGACAGCACAAATACGTCAGTTACATCGATGTACTGAGCGTTAATGATACCAGTGCAAATGCTTATTTCGTTGCACGTATTTGTGTGAAAATTTTATAGAATCAGGTAATTAATCGTTATATTGATTAAACTTTATTCGTTCATGTTAATAATGTATTTTGTGTGCCGATTTTGTGTGTCGATAATACAATCAAAAACGTAATTTTAAATAAAAAAAAATAACTGGATATGAAAAATAAAATTTCTTATTAACTTTTGTCTTTATCATCTTTTCAATAAGCGAATTTAAAAATTTCGGAAATTACTAACATCAATCGCTCCTTGATTAATTAAACAAAAATGAAATAATGATTCATTTAAGAACAAATAAATTGAATAAATCCATATCATGAAAATATTGCCAAAATCACAAAAACTAGAAATGTATCGGAAGATAAAAAATATCGTCCGAAATCAAATAATATAATATATGTTATATAAATATTTAATTCAATAAAATACATTAAATCAACCTTATCATAATAATTAAGCAAATGCTTTACGATAACTGTAATTAACAATTATTGCATATATATAATTATAATACATACAATAATATATAATATATATTGTATTGCATAATATAATATATTGTATACAATATAATATGTATGTATGTATGTATGTATGTATGTATATATATAGTATAAGAGATATGTTATATTGTATAATATAATACACTATGTATAAATTATAATATATATTATACATTATGCTTAACTATTGTTAACTAGTTAACTAATTTTTAATTCTTAATTTTTTATATGATTTCTTAAATAATATCTTCTTTAGAACAATATTGTATATAAATCCATTTTTTAAATATGTATATTTTAAATATGTATTTATCTTTAAATAAAGTACAAGTACGCACGCGCGCGTCAACATGAAAAAATAAGTTTTCGCTTTTGTTATTATAAGCCAATGTATATATAGAAAGATTTCATCAAAAGAAGGAAGAAGAAAGAATAATAATAAACAGAGAAATAAAAGAAATTATCTTTAGTTAATCTTTTTTGTTGTAAAATTTATTATATTGTTTGTGCTTTTGCAAATATTGTATTATATTTTAAATTTTATAGATTCTCTGACAAAGTTGTGAACTGCATTAATTGGCACGCAGAATCACATAAGAAAGCTGGAGTTTCATATTACGCATTATATAACACATAATGTTGATATGAAAACATCGGTTACTTGCGCATCAGTAGTGAGAAATGTATTAAGAGCAAAAAAATCATTGCAATTAGATAAATGATAACAGCGATAAAGCGAGCACGACAAATGTAGAGAGCTATAGTGAATACATGAAAAATGTGAGAGTGATGTCTTAAATATTTTAGGATATAAAAAGGAGGAAGAGAAAGAGAGATGGGCCAGAGCACATGAAATTGGCAACACGATTCCCAAAAAGATAATTATACAATACCCGATCTTTGTATGTGTCTTCACATTCTTTCTGAAAACAGATGGAATCATTGAAAGATTCAAAGATTCACGATTCATTTGTAAAAAGCTACTTTAATATCCTGAGCTCTATAAAGAGATGATTATAACCGTATAAAATGTTCGACGAATCACGGTATTTAACAGAGATTATTCCTTAAAAAGCGTAAGTGTTAATAACAAAGATAATTTTCCAATTTGTAAATAGATATTACTCCATCAGAACTTAAATTTATATTTAATTTAGTAAGATATAATTTAAATAATATAATTGACATATTATATTATATTAAAAGAACAACAGGTTATCTCATATTAATACTAAAAAAGAATTACTTTAAAGTTATGTAGATTCATAGAAAATATGAAAAAATGGCAGAAGTGTAATTTAAGATATTGTGTATACACAAATCAATTTTTATAAATCATATAAAATGTATGAAAAATATCAAATATTTTTAATCATAATTTCTGTGAACAAAACAAAAATAATTTTTTCTTAACAAAAAATATCTTTATCATTTTTATGTCATATATTATCATGTAGTTAAAAATAGCTATAAAGCTTGAGAATAAAATCCTATTAAAGCTAAATTTATTAAAAATCAATGAATATTTTTTCTTGCTTCCTTTCCTTTAAAATATTCTATTTTTAATCGTTGATTATTCAAAAGCTATACGATGAAATCAATTCTAAATCAGCCATAGAATTCATCACAATAAAAAGAAAATCTGATGATTTAATAAAAAAAATATTCTTGAACTATACTATAATTAATTACATTACTATAATAGATAAATTATTATTAATCCAAATAAATATAGGATCGAATTGCAAAGCAAAAAAAAAAATAAATGAATAACATACTTCTCGTATCGTAAGTGTATGTGACATCATCTGGATATTGATTTGAGATTGACTGGTGGGTAGATTGTCTGTTGAGCGCGATCTAGCCATGGATCTGGATCCTGTTAGGACACTTTTGCTCTTAAGGGCCATTTCTGTACGTAGAAATACTCGTGATATGTATGCTGAACTGAGGCCGCGTATTCCGAAGGCGGTGCGTAGAAACTTTGCAGGTGTAACCTGCAAAGTAAATAAATGAAGTATAATCTGTAATATAATATCTAAAATATATATCTAATAAAGCATGATCAAAATAAATATTAACATATTGTTCTTCAAAATTATAAAATTTTTAATAAACATTTAATAAACTGTCTTCTGTATTGTTTATTTTCTTCTAATCCATAAAACAATATAAAAGCACAAGCACTTTCAAAAAACAAAAAGAATAAAAAGAATATTAGAAAATATCATTTTTAATATAATAAATAAAAGATAAGAAATAAGTAAGGAAATACTTTCCAACATTTCCTAAAATAATTTCTTGAAATTTTTTTAAAGAAAATTTAAGAAGTAAATTTAAAAAGAAAAATAATTGGATATAAAAATTGAGTTGGATAGAAAATTTCGATGAAATTAAGAAAAAAGTAAAATTTTTACTTAGCATACATAAGGATCTTAAGCAATAAGTGAATAAATCGAACATAAATAAATATTTAATAATAGATTTTTATTAGATTAGATATTTAATTAGATATTTATTTTTAAGAATATGATTATCTAATTATGATTATCTATCACTTATTAAATTTTTTCATATCTTAAGATTATCTTCATTATTTTTTACTGAATAAAACAAAGAAGAAAAAGTAAGATATATTTAGATACATTTTATTATATATAGATTGCATATAAAGATTATCACGAACAGATTATATTTTATTCATGCGTTAAGTAATTATTTGTTAATTGCAAAGAATTATGGTCATATAAATGATTACTATAGTATAAAGTTTAATATAGTATAATATAGTATAAATAATTAATATAAATATGAAAATAATATTAGCTATATGAAAGAAAATTTCTATCTCTTCTTTCTACAAATTAATTTTTTGTGCTAAATAATAAACTATATATCATTTACATATATCAAATTACAATACTTGATTTTTATGTAATAATCCATTTAAAATTAATATTATTTTTTTAATTTTACCAATATATATAATTATACATAATTAGATCTTATTTTACTTACTGGTATTTGTCTGCAGAACTTCGATAAAGCAGCATCAATGCCATTTTTCGAAATTTCATTTAGCCATTCTGAATTCTGCGGTGAAGAGTATTTATAGAATAATAAAACTATAGCCATAGCAACCCGATAGAAGACCTAAAAGTAAAAATTTATAATCAAAGTTCTACTAATCAATAATATATTATTAGTAAGAATTAATATGACAAAATAATTTAAAATATTTTAAATTATTTGTACTTAAATTAGTAAAAGTATGTTGCAAGAAAAAAGAATTTTGTAATGCATTTTGTGTCATCATAATTAATCTCATTAATCATTATACGAAAGGTAAGAATATTTAAAACAGTAATTCATTGAAATAAACTTTTTCCTATTTCCTATCTTATTTGTAGAAATTAATTTCACGAAATTGTATTAATATACAAAATACATAACAAAATTTATATATAAATATCTTCCCGAAAAATTTTTAGTTATCTAAACAAGTTTTTACTAAATTATAATTATTTATTTTCTTAATGTTTAGAAGGGATTTCATTACAATTATTTGTAAAAATTCATACTGAAAATTTATCGAAATTTTTAAGAAAATTAATTTTTTTACAATTTCCTTTTATAATTCATGATTTAATAAATAGCATTTATTTTAGTATTATTTAAATTTGGAAATTTTTTTGCAACTATTTTTGGATACATCATTATATCCATAAAAAATACAGCATTATATCTAAAAAATTTTTTTATAAATTTCTTTAATTTAACATGTAAGGATGAAAAATAAAAATAAATTAATTAAATTTTATATTTTATTCTCTTAAAATAAATATTTTTTTCTTTTGACTAATTTTCCATAATATTCATGCTTTATTTTATTATTCTATTTTATTTATTAGTACTCTATTTATTAATACTCCAAGAATTAGACAGACTTAGATAGAAGGATATTAATTTTGACATTATTATAAATATATTTACTAAGATTTTTTGATTGTAATCTTTAAAATCGTTATGTTTATAGTTAGCACATAGCAAGTTACAGTTATATCTTCATTTCCATAATATAAAAATAGCATGAATATCCTAAAATACCAAAAAAAACTAATACAATTTAAATTAATTTCTAATTAAATTATCAAAATTGGTCATATCTTTAATGGATAAAGTCTAAGAATGATTATTTTATTTTTTCTTATCGACATTTTCATGACAATTATTCTTTCAATTATTTTTTTTCTGTATTTGTCATTCTGTATTGATTTGTCGATTAATTGTTCGCAAGGTCAATATATTTTATTAAGCATAAACTTAATACTATTTTATAGTATATATAGCTTTGAAACATTTCGTGATATTTTCCTTCTTCTTGAATCTGTGTAAATTATATGAAACATCACTTATTATAATCATTTTTGTGTTTTTTGTAATTCACAAATTATGAGAAGCGGATATCCAAGAAACGAGAGCAATTACTTGATAATTGGAAGATCCGAGTTCGATTCTCATCATACCATACAAAACCTCCCTTCCTCGATTTCCACGATCAAACGTATTTAGTCTCTCTCTTCTAACATATAAATTGTATTAAATCAAAAAAAAGTATTAAATCAAAATTAGGTTTTCCTGGGGAGTTAGGTACTAGACTACTACTAGCAGTACGGATTTAGATTTAGCACTAAACAAGACCGAGCTTACAAGCAGTATATAGCTCTCTGAATATTGAAAATGAAGCAAATGGCATCTCTTAACATCATCGAAAGTAACGGGAATCTGCGATGACTATAAGAAGAAACCCTTATTCCAGGACAATTGTGTTCAAAACTTTACTATGACAGAAAAATTCAGAAGAATGGCTTCCAAATCCCGGGCAGATGTTAAATCACCAGGCTTATCATAAAGATCAGAAAAATTAAACCATGTCACACAGGCAACATTTATGACTTCGCAACATTAGAAGGAATTGGTGTGACATTCCAAACGATGCTACTTTATTCAGACATGCAGAAGAGGATACAATTCGCATGCGATGAATGCCTACACGCTACATTAAGCGTATGGCACTATAAGAAGACAAACCATGATTAGATTAAATTATCTGATGATACAGTAGTAATATCCGAAGATGAAAACAATCTACAAAGATTACTACATAGATTCGAATTGACAGCAGAAAAATATAAAGTGTCCATATCTGTTCAAAAAACCCAATTATTCGCGATCATCAAGGAACTGAAGTGTTACAAGCTGATGGTACAATAAAAGTGTTGATTGGGTCATGACTCAAATATTTTAGGACCAACATCACAAATAACAGAAACCTGAAAAGAGGTGTAAGCGCCAAAATAACCATGGCTAATCTACGCGATTAGAGAAATAAATATATGAGTTTAAATAAGGAATAAAATAAGGATATAAAATTTGCGTGAAACCTATAATGATCTACTTATTGAAACAAGAGCGGAAAAAAATTAGCAACCTAACCTTTACTAAGATCAATGGAAATGAGGATCTTAAGTGCTTCACCGCTTCACACTCCACAGGATAGAATTCGCAATGAGGATATTTGCAAGATCCAAGATATCATAAGATGCACCAAAATCAGGAGAGAAGCCTCAGAGAAACCATATAAATAGGACGAAAAGGAGCTTACAAAAATTGCAAAAAATGGGAAACCAAACACTCCTAGACCATCTGGACAGCCTCCAAAACAAATGCAAAAGGATTGATGCAAAAGGACATCAATATCACAAGAAAACAGGCACACTGGATAAAATACAGAATGATCTTATAAGAAGAAGAAGAAGAAATTTTTTAATGCAACATTTTTTTAATGCAAATAAATTTATCAATCAATATGACAAAAAATATTGCAAAAGTTTGCATATATATTTTTCTTTTTTTGTGGCATATACATTATTTGAATCCATTGAGAAGTCACATTCAGGGGAACAAAACTCATTCATGAGAAATCACATTTATTAATATGATAATCTTATATTTGGACGATTTTTATATGAATATATATTTGATTCATCATTATTTGTTATTCACATTCATATTTTATTCATATATAAGATTCATATATAATAAATTCAAATTTCGATAATTTATCGATGGATATCTAATTGTTTCGTATTTAATTTCGTAGATAATTTTTTAATTTGTATCTTCCTGGAAAATTTTGTATATATGTAACATATATACCATATGGAAATATGGAAATTTCTGCTAATATGTATGTTAGAATAATAGTATATAAATAGTATATAAAGAGCATATTAAAATTCTTATTGCAATTACATTAGGTTAATACTAAATATTAAAAGCAATAGAATTTAATTAATATTAAAAGCAATAGAAAAAAGAAAGAGATGTATTAAAGATGTATTAAACTATTTTTCTCTTATATCGTATAACAGAATGAATATAAATTATATAAAGAAAATATAAATTACTTTTTATATATATTATAATTTTCTATAGCATAATTTCACAGAATAAATTTATAATCATATCATAAAAATTTTTTTATTGATATCAAAATCATTAAATTAAATAAAATTAAATAAAAATTATTAGAATAATTTAATAATTTTGCAAAATTTCTCTTTTTGTTTTTCTTTAAATTATTCTAATAATATTTTGCATAGTTCATGTACATAAAGAAAAGAACAATTTTGCAAACAATACAATCAATATATAAAAATTCCCGCAAAAGAACTCTCTGGCATCTCTGGCACTGACTCAATCATGTTAAATTTCATACATTTGTCCTATTCCTAGAACATAAATATATTGCACAGTACATGTAATATGTTCATCTTTATCTATTATCTGGATGAATGCCAATTTTTCTTATCTTTCTTTAATTCATGTATTCTTATAATGGGTAAGATTTGCATGCTTTCTCTTGCTTACTTATTTTGATGTACAACAAGAATCAAAGTTCAAAATTTTTTAGTTGTCGTTGTTTTTGATTTTTTGTCTATCAAACTGTTTCAAATGCTTGGAATTTTGTGATATTAGAATAATTCAAAGTATGAATTTCTTTGATTATAAATATATATTATAAATATGATTATAAATATAAATATATATATTTATAAATTAAAACTGAGATTATCATTTCAAGATTGTATATTAAATATTTAATTGAGTTGAAATAATTGAAATCTGATTTAAAATTTAACTAACTTACTAAAGGATTAATAAATTAGATAGTATAATAATGAGTATAATGATGTAAAAATTAATATCGTGAGAAGAAAAATACAAAAACTGATTATTCATATATGTAAAAACAATTTTGTGTTAACTATCATATACATCAAGAGACACAACACAAAATATTTATAAATAACTGAAATCGAATTGATAGTAATAAATTATTATATCTTAATATCTATAATTGAAATCCTGACGAGCCTATTGATAACAAAGAATTCTATTATATCCCATGTTATATCATAAAATATTTTCTCTTTATATATAGATATTTAGACAAATTAACACATAAATTAACATAATTTTTATTATTTTATAATATTCTAATATCTGTTATAAAATTATGTTGACAAACGAACTGCATAATATAATTTCATTAATATAAAAAATAAGTCTTTAAATTTGAAAATATATTTTTACAAAAATTTATGTTATCTTTTTCCTAAGCCTAATATAATAATATAATAATAAAAGCGCTTCCTTATAAATTATTTGTATGTTGGAAGTTTAATAAAATCTATAATATATATTAATTAGACTAGATTTGAAATTAATAAACTTACTTTAATGCCTTCATGTAGAAAACAATCCATAACCCTGACTAGATGTTGAAATGGAAGAAGTTGAAGAATCCACCAAATCCAGTCCATGTAGATTCTCTCTGCTCTCGAGCCAGAACAATGCCTTGCTAAATGTACAGCGGCTGATTTCTTTAAATTTTAAATTAACGCATTAATGTACATTATATGTACATATATGTATATATATATGTAAATAAATAATTTCTGATTAAAAAGTTAATAACATTATTAGCAAAAATACAACAAAATTTTAGGATTTAATTACTACTTACAACATGTTTCTTAGTGATTTGTTCTACTGTCTTCCATGTGACTTCATAGAGAAGCTTAGTTTGTGTGATAAACATTTTTTCCTTGGCTGCTACTAAAGTAGCCATGCAATGGTAACATTCTTCTTCTATGAAAAATAATATCCCAAAAATAAAAGAAAATTATGATAATTTATAATTATTTATGATATTATATTAATTTCGTCCAACGTATAACAGATAAAGATATTTGTAAAACTATAACTGTCTTGTTAACGATTGTTAATTATCCTTTATACGTTTATCCTTTATACGTTACAGAGAAATAACATAAATTATAAATGTAATGGACAAATTATTATCTAATTAGCTGCTATGTAATAGTAATAAATTATTCATAATTAAATTTATTATTAAAATATATAACATATTAATAAAAATTTAATTTTTAATAAGTGCATTTCATTTAACATATTTATGTTATATGCAATAATCTTCGATTTGTTCAACTATTTGTTCTTTTTTAATTTTATTTGTTTAATATATATCATTCATCAATATTATCGTTCATTAATTTGTAATTAATTGAATAATATGATATGACTATAATATTAATATTAATATAATATTAATATAATATTAAAACTTTTCTCATTCGCCCTCCTTTTTTCGCGCGCGCGCGCGCGTGTGTGTGTGTAAAGCATTTATATAATAAATAGTACACATATTAAATTAAAACAATCTTAACAAATATAGATAGAAAACTGGACGTTTTTCAGATATAAACAATTTTGTATGTTAATATCATGACAATTAATTTAATGTTGCAAGCGATATAAAGATTTATTTTAATATTTACAAACCGCGTTTTAGATCTCCTTATTCAATTTCTATACATATTTTATAATAAAAAATTTCCTCGACAATTGGACATTATCATTATAATTAGCAGTTGGGGATCTGTTTTGTGAAAAGATAGTTAGAAAATATATATTAAATTATTATAATTATTATTTTAATTTAAGAAGATATACCTATAGATATACCATTTAAGAAATGATAGATATGTATTTTAGGTATATCATACCTAATATCATCGAAAATATGAAAATATAAATAAAAATGTTAATCAAATATAGTATTCTTGTCCAAATAAAAATCCTGGAATTTTCCAGAAAATTCGTAATTTTGTAAGTAGAAAATATACATGAAAATGGAAAGAGATTATACAGAACATCTTGTGTAAATATTGAGATGAAGATTTGGCAACATTGTTCTTTCTTTTCATATCGTATGCGATATATGCGATATTAATATTATCATGATACTATTATATAAAATTGTTTATATCTCAGAAACAGTTGAGTTTTCGATCTATATTCACTAAACTTACTTTTTTACTTATGTTACATACTATGTGTTACTATAGTATACATATACTATATGTATATGTTACTATTTGTGATATAAATATAATTTTTTTATGAATAATTTTTTTGTTGCTTCATATACATATAATAAAATAATATGTAATTTACCTGGCACGAAATGTAGAAGGAGCGCAGTTAATGAATAAAGGGATGGACTATATGTGATGTCAGGACATGCATATCCTAACACTGACATAACTCTGTCTGCCACATTTCTACCTTTTCGTGTTAAGTTATAAGATAAACAATGCGTACTATCAACGAATGGTGGTAACATAATGGATTTTTCTGGCAGTTCTGTGAACAAAATATTTTAAATCTCAATTCAATATCGCAAGTTATATTCTATTCAATAGAATTATTTTATAAAACATCTTAAGATTTTCTACATTCCAGGATTTCAATAATGTATATAATAATATATCTTTTAGAATTAGATATACCAATAATAAAAATAAAAAATATAACCGATAATATCTTGAAACACTCTTTTTAAAACTCTAAAATGTATATAACTTAATCAGATAGAAATAAATATATATTTTTACAAAAGGACTAAATTATAAAACAAACAATACTGAAAAATTTGATATTTAACAATTAAAGACAAATATTAAATATAAAACTAAATGTTAAAAATTAAAAATTAATATATAGTATATATAGTGAATATACAGTAAAGATACAGTATAGTATAGAAAAAGTATATAATATGCATGATATTTGACAGACAAATATAGTACTGAAAGTTCTGTTTTAATAATTCTCAAAGATATAGTTATCAACCTGTCGTTCCAAAAACTTGGTTCACCATATCCCAGTAGAATCCATCAAGCATATTTTTGCCGTGTGCATGCTGATTGCAAAGCGCCGGCCAAAGTTGCGACCTGATACCATTGTTAAGCGGCCAAGCATTCTCTCGTATGATCAATTTTGCTTCACGTTTCCGGCTAGTCTGCAACAATGCGTTCACTTCGGCAAAGGTCTTCAAGGCCTGTTTCTTACTGGTAGGCGATTCCGGTTGAATGATAATATTGCTAGTGTCAACATGCGGCGGAAACGCATCCTCAATGTCAGCGACGTTCGCCGCCTGCTCCTCGAGCACCGACAGCATATTCGCCGGATTGTCCATTGGGGAAGCAGTTACTAACATAGTTCTACTATAGTGCGAAATCCTCAATAGTAACGATTTTCATTCATCAATCCTCTCTATGTCATATCTTGACACGTTTCAATTTTCATCTGAAAAATGAAAAATTTATGTATATAACATATATTCTTATTTATTTTATATATAAACTATATAATTTATAATAAATTATAATTTTTATGATTTAATAATTTGATATAAATGATAGACATTTTATTTTTATTGGCAATAAAAAATGATCAAATATTCTTTTCTCTTTCCTAGGAGAAGATAGGATTTAAAACATTATCTCAGATTATAAATTTTTATAAATGAGATTATGATAATTTTTTATTTATAATATATTATCAGCAGTTCTTAAAATGTAAAAAAAATAAGAAATAAAATATAAAAATGAAAACGAAATTCACTATTCTCTGCTACATACTTATCGATATGCTTTCGCATCGTGAAAGTGCATTGTGAAGTAGATAATAAACAACAAATGGTAATGTACAACACTGCGACCATCGTGCGGGATTACGCAATGTCGCGTAATTTCAGCATGTGGAATCCAAGTGGAACTTTGGGAAGCCCGTTGGTTGGTTGCCGGCAAATTTCACAAGTGCCAAACCACCGCGAGAATCTTGGCGTTTAACCTTGGCTCTGATAATTTCGCGAAGATTATCATTCTACTTCACGTAAATTTGCGCACGCTGAATAATTCATGTTCAAATATCGACATTAACCGATATTAAACGATAAATTAGATCTATCTATATCGTTTATTAAAAACAGATTCTTCAGCAAAGTAAATACATAGGACTTTTATTATATATTCTATATATTCTATATCTAGTTCCATATATATATATAATATATATGAGCTAATTTTAATTTTTCGCTATAGTATTTAAAAAATTTCTCTTAGCACATTGTAAGTAACATTGTAAAATAATTCATTATTAATTAAATGAAGTTTATGTATTTAATTTATGTATTTATTGTTATTAAATTGTGTATTTAATTTCCTACATACAAAAAATTCTAGTGGTTTAAACAAAATCATAATTTTATCTTCATATTTCAAGAATACAGGAAGTACTCTTAAAAACGCAAATGATTAATGTAAAATAATGACATAAATTAATCATATTAATAATCATATTAATTCTTTTATACTCTCTATTTAAAAATATAATTATGTCAAATATTCATAAAATATCCAAAAGAATCATCCAAATATTAATCCAAATATAATAATTTTCTTCTAAACAAAAAATATTTAAAAAATATCAAAAAATATCGAAAAATATTTATTAAAAAAGTTATTGATTCAAGCTAGAGCAGCAATCCTAATATTGTTCCTCTCTATCTCATTGTATTTATAAACGAAAGTCCCTGAAACGAGAACTACCTACTTCCGAGCAATAAAAGCCAATGCTGTAATCATCGTGATTTAACGACACCGACTATTGCATACAGAGAGTTACCATATACCGTAAAATAATATTCTAATGCCAAATACTTTCACTCAAATACTTAGATATTATCACTTTCACTATATAACATTAAAAAGAATGAACATAATCTGTCAATGATCTTTTTTATTTCTAAAATTTATTATAATATTAAATTTCCATATGCTGTAATATGTGGAAATAATATATGAATTATGATCGCAATAGGATTCAGTAAATCATTAAATTTAAATTTTATTCATTATAATACATTTCTTCTTTTGCCTTAGAAATAAAAAAGTATGTATCATTTATATCAGCTTGCATATCCATTTAAGCATATAACAAAACGATTTAAAATAGACGTAAGTATCAAAATACTTCGAATAAAATTAAAAAACACGCTCATATCCAGCAAATGGTCACGTACAGCAAGTGGTTGTATATCCATACAATTTGCCTGTAATTAATATCTTAAATTATCATACATATAAAACTTAATACTTATTAATACCTAATAAACTTATTTGAGCACTTACTTTTTTATTATATAAGAAAATATTTCCGGATTTACTTATGTATAATATAAATAGAGATACAAATTAATAAAGAAACATTTACATTTTGAGAAATATCATAATAGTTACTATTATTATTACTATTATAATATTATCATCATCATTATTGTCATTATTACATTGGATTTTTATAGTATTCCAATTTGTAATATAAAATTGCATTAGCAGTACTCATAACTGACTTAGGATGTACATATATCAAATAAGGTTATATGAGAATACATGCATATTTAAAACAAAGATTATAAATAAATATATTTAGATTCAAATAAATATATATTTACCTATCTTTTTTTGTTTAACATATAAAATATATTTCATTATTTAATTCATATTTTTATATTACAATAATATAACTTTTTATTCATTTTAATTTCTTTCTATGATACTTTCTATGATACTTATTATCTTATGTGCAGGTAAATATTAATATGTATTGTTTTATGATCTTTCAAAGTATATTTAGAATTATCTAAATGATTGTAATAAAAATATAATCAACAAGAATAAAATCTTATTTCATTTCGAATATAAAAAATATATAAAATCACATATGTATTGTATTTGAAAGGATTTAAATTTGTATCAGATAAAATTATTTACAAATAAATTACTTACAAACTGAAGATTAAAATTTGATCAATCCAATAAAGTAAAATATATATAGGTTATATTTAATGACTCTTCAAACTGTACCATAATATCAATCTTTGATTTATTCCTGATACAAATCCAAATAACAATCAAAAATTAAATAATTGCTTTTAATAAAAGTAGTAAAAATAACAAGTGAGATAATCATATTTATGAGAAATATCTCTCATGATGTTTCTAATTGATTTCGGATCTTAGAAATAATGAAAGCTAATGTTCAATGCATATCTCATTGTAATATATTTAGATATGAGTTAAAATCCAAGATAGGAAACTATTACGTCATTAATGATTCTTGATCTCAGGAAGTTCGTCTCAATCGAACGCAATATAAACATAAGAAATGCGACAGATACACCTAAAGCGAACAAATTTGAAATCAATTATATCAACGCAATTATTCATTTATCTGCTGAATTATTTATATTATTTACACGATTCGTAAGACCCGTATTTCAATGATATCCATATCCGTATTTTTAATTATACCAGTATCTTCAATTACAATTCAATTCGTGTATCTATACGATCAACTAAGGACAACTCACCATTAATTTAGAGACATACACAATTCTAGCAAAGTGAGCAATTCCAACGAATACTGCAAAGTACCAACAAGGAGCTCGGATTCTTACGTTGAAGTATGGCATACAAACGAGAAACAGAACAAACGAAAAACTACCGGTATAGCATGATATGTTATGCCGTCCGAATGATGCATTATCAATGTCACTATCACCTTGCACTCGATCAATCTAACCGTTCACTTTTTACTTTCCACAATGTTTCGTCTTTTATGTACATAATCATATTTTTATCATACACAGCATATCACGACACGAGCACTTGATAAGAATCACACTGGTCGCGAATATACTGACCACTATGTGCATCACATTGACCGTCGAGTATATTGTTCGCTATATGTTTCACTATGTGCGCCTGCGTGCACTTTTGACATGCGTACTCTTACCCGCTCGCGATCTCGATCGGAAGCTGAATTTTAGCACACAAATGCTAATTACTATTCACAATCACTATTTATTGAAATCAAATTATTAAAAATGGAACTTTGTAAATTTTCATTTCAAAAAGAACATTCAACATCACACACACACACACACAATAAACACACAACTATTTGCGCGTATGCACAAATGCGAATAGCACGACGTGACCGCGCCTTGCCTCACGAATTTATACAGATTCGTATCATCTCATAACATGAAATAATCAATAGATAAGCGACGAATTCTAGTGCATCAAAATAAATATAAGAGATACACAGAAAGATACATGCGAAGAGAGCAGAATAAAGAAGATTAATTTAACAATCTAATGACTGTTTTACAGTTTAGCTAACTTGCTGCGTTATCAGAAAATGCGTGACCATACAGTCGTCTTTCTTAAGAGGTTACAAGTAACTGATCGTAGCGCTAACTATATCCATTTTATTCTTTAGGACTAGAATGATATTCATTTCATTGTCGATAAAATCGTCATGAAATTTCACAATTCGTGGAAAGGAACAGATCTTCAAACTCATTGTATATTTAGATACATTATTCTTTCTTTTGCTTAGCATGTATTATAGAAATTGATATACGTATATCATATCTTTTGTTTATAAATATGTGCATATATGAAAAATGTGCTCTACGAAAATAATTTATCAATTTTTAATGAAAAAAAACATAAAACATAGAAAGAATAATTTTGCAATAAAAAAGTATATTATGCATATATTTATATTTATGTAATATCTGCTTTTGTTTAATCTTTGAAAAAATAAATAGTAATACGCTATTAAATAATGTTCCTTGCATAAACCGGCATCAACTTAAAACATTCTTTAATTATTCTTTTTATTATTTTAATAATTAATATTTGAAGTGTTATTATATATATAAATGTAAAAATTATTTGATTTACAAGTATTATATGCATTTATTTATATATTCTTATCATTGTAAAGTTTTATAATTGTTTTATTATTCTTCTAATTATTGCTATACACATATATACACGTAAATATACATGTATGCATATGCATTGCTGAACAAATATAATTGTTTTTAAAATTCCTATTTGCTTTTTTATCTTAAATAAAATTTGTGTGTGTGTGTGTGTGTGTGTGTGTGTGTGTGTGTGTGTGTGCGTGTGTGTGTGTGTGGTGTGTTCCTCGCACGCGGATTAAGCAAATCTCATTTGTTTTCCGTTTCCAATTCGTTATTTCGGTTTTATTTTTTGACTGCAAATCGTTTTTTAACTACACTCCTTATAGAAATTGTAGGATTTAATACAGAAATATGCACACAATTTTATACATACACACAGCAGTAGCAGAAAGAAAGATAGAAAGAAAGAAGAAAGAGGGAGGAGAGGAGAGAGAAAGAGAGAGAGAGAGGAAGGAGAATTCAGAGATTTAGAATTATTAAATACTATAGGGATGACAATTATAGCATGTTATTCTTGTTTATGTATCTGAATCAGAATATTTGCATTATTGTATTTGCATTAATATTTCAATGATAATGTTATTACTATTATATTCATCAATAAAGATATAACATAACATTGCTCCAAAATTTTTATAATCTAATTATTCCGATTAACAAAATTGTGACACATGATTACAAATTCAATTGTCTTGAATGATCTCTTACAGAATAAAATTGTCTCATTTATTGGGATAGTAGTGGATAGATTACTTTTCTACTGAAATTATTGATATTCTCCTACACATACGCGTACATATACACACCAAAAATATAAATTCAATTTTCACGTAATATATCTTAGATAATATTAATATCGACAGTATTAATATAAATTTCAAATATTTTAATTCGAAAAATACTTAATGAAAAAAATATTTCATTATATTTTGAAAAACTTTTAAGGTAAGAATGTACAATGAAAAATAAATTTCCAATTAAGAAATTGAAGTTTTGAAGCTTTCATATGAGTGTCAAAAGATTAAATCCAAAATTAAACCAACAGAACTATATTGTGTCTTATAAAAATCATGAAACCTTTGTATAAAATATTTTTTTTTTAGATCTTGAGATACTTGATTTTCTAAGATAAAATAGAACATCCTATATATATCTGAAAAAAATATATTAAATATTATTAAATTGATTCATTTGTAGATTAAAATATAATGTAAACACGAAAACACTTCAAATAAAGGTAGTTGATAATTTTTATAGGATGTCATACATCTACAGCAATATAATAATTTATTGTATGTAGGGCAAGTACTTTAGAATCAGTATTTTGCATATTTCTCTATATATTTTTAGATTAACTTATTAATTAATTATTAACTTATTAATTATGTTTAATTTCGCTGTCAGCGATGAAAATATTTTTAAAATTAATCAAGAAAATTATTTTCATATTAATGACAGGCTTATCAA
The DNA here is from genome assembly GCA_020341155.1 of Eciton burchellii. NCBI lineage: Eukaryota > Metazoa > Arthropoda > Insecta > Hymenoptera > Formicidae > Eciton > Eciton burchellii. Next base: position 1,314,507 of record JAHMML010000036.1, on the reverse strand, counting down.
ATTTCAAACTTTGTTGCATGCTTTCATGATATTATATTCACGATGTTTGCAATGTTTTAAAATATAATCAGAAAGTATGTTTGCTTTAAATATGATATATGCTTTAAAATCTCGACAAGAGACTTACAAAATCTTCTAGCAAATTCAAGCAAAACTAGAATTAATTTTAAATTATGAATAAATAACAAAATAAATCGTAACAATTATACTTATATATAATTACATGTATATAATTATATGTAATCAGAAAAGTTGGTTGAAAACATGTATAGAGCCATCTGAACAGATGATCAAAATAAAAATTGCATCGATTTCTTGTCTCCATAATTTAAATATAATATATTAATTCTTTTCTTTTTATTATCCTAGAAATTATTACTAATTGTCACTAACGTGACATTTAGTAATACATATGGCAATTCGGTGTGAGAGTCTTCAAAAGCATATGCCCAGTGGCATATGTCCTATAGAATTACAATCCGGTCAGATGTATAGATTTTGAAGAAGTCTTCTTATTAATTTGCGTGGTGTCTTGGTCTTTTTCATGAGATTAATCGTGAGTATATTAGGATATTTCTCCATTCTAAGTATATTAATTTATTTTTATTAGGATAAATTTTTAAAAGTAAGATAATAAAATCCAGTTCTATATATAGCTTGTGTTTTATATTATAAATAAACCAAAAATAATTTTTAAAAGTATTTAAATTATTTTTAAAAAAATTATTTAAAAAATTATGCTTTTTTGAGAAACTTAAATTCTCTAATTTGATAAAGTATGTCTGTGTAAATAACTATAAACATTTGCTTTTACTTGATAGAAAAAAAACAGTCGCGATCTCCTATAATTATATTGTATTATAATATTATATATATTCACACCTACATTCATAATACATAGACATAATCGATGAGATGAATGATATATATTATGTTAAATTCACAATATATTCAGAATACAATATATGATATGTGATGTTCATTATTCAACAGAAAAATATGTTTTCTCAAAATATAGATATGTAACAATTGTGATATTAACACAGTTAACACAGCTAACACAGTTTATTTATTTATTTGTAACAAACTGAAATAAATAAAACGTGAAATTTATTTAAGAAATAAATTTATTTAAAGTTTAGAGACAATTTATGGACAGGCAGAAAAATATTTTATGTGTATAGAAAATAAAACTAATCTATTTGCAGAAAATGAATTTTTGGAAAGAATAATGATTTGTGATATTTGATTTGAGATGATGAGTCTATCATTAGGAATTCGAATGGCTAAAGATGAAATGAAAGCATTCCATTTCTTCAGCTAAGAAAAATTCAAAGCATATTCGTCGATTGATCAAATAATACGATCTAGAAAGCTAAAGATACTAATTTTGTATTATTTGGAACAACATTGGTATTAAGGTATATCATCAAGTCAATATCACAATAATATGCTTAAAAGATAAACCTATCTATCTATTTATAATCCTAAAAGGACGACATAGTATAAAAAAAAAGAATGCTTTTGACAATAACATTCTACATATAGCATAATCAATGCTTGAAAGTATTAAAAAACTACATTGATAAGTGTCGTACTTTTCTTATAATTTAGACTTTGCCTATTTCAAATATCTTTTGTTTGACCAACTTAAAATGATATTGCGTAAAAGAAAGTTTGATGACAACAAAGATGTGAAAAAAATATACAAATTTGATTTAAACAGAAAACAATTATTTCTATGCTACAAAAATAAAAAAAAAGTAATATAGCAATGGAACAAATGTATAATTATAGCATTGTTGCAGATTATATCAGAAAATGAATAAATTATTACAATAATTAATTGCGTTTTAAAACGCATTTGTTTATTTATTTATTTAATGATCTTCATATATTAAATAATAACAAATGATAATTAATAAATATTTACACAGATTACATACAAATGATAATATATAAAAACATCATATTTATTCATAAAAGTGAAGATAAAAACGCAATAAATATACTTGATGCGTGTGTAGTGTGTGTGCATGTTCTTAAGGTTATGATTGTACATTCAAAAGATTTTAAATTGTTGTTCGTTATTTATCACAATTATTAACAAAAAAGTTTTATACATAAAGCATAACTTCTCTTTCTCATTTTCTCGTTTTATTAGTTTTTCCCCTTCTTCCTCATCTTTATATGTGTAATTTTATATATATTTAAGTAAATACTAAGTAAAGAAAAAGCTCAATTTACATTTTGAGATAAAATATTAATATATTAAAATTAATTAATTAATATGTTAAAAAAATAATGAAATATACTTAACGCGTATGCGAAAAATTTTTTATTAATATATAAATTATTTATGGGTATTATACAATTATATATGGATACATAACAAATAATTTGAAAAAAATCCATTATAGCTATATATTTTTTTAATAAAGATTATACGAAATAATGTGCGAAGTAATAACCTCATATGTCGTAATAAAAAATATTGATCATATGTCTTTCCATAATTTCTGTATATTTACATATAAATATCACATCGAAAATTTATAAAATTTGCTGCACAATTTATTGTTAAATGTAATGTATTATTAATTATAACTTTTATGCAAAATATTATGCTCATCATCTGTCAATAAATACAATTTATAATATAATATTGGATAAAGAATTTCGGTGCATCAATATATCACAGACATAATCTTCTATATTATCGTGTTCAATATTAAAAATCTATTGTTCTTTAATTGTTATTTAATATTATTGTTATTTATTATTATTAAATATTATAATGCAATATTTTTTTATCTATTTTTGTTTCATCCAATTTTACCATTTTCCACTCTTTCCATTAATTTATTTTTGTATATTCGTAATATATTATTAAAATAATCAAAATTAATCTAGCATAAGAATGAATTAAATAATTATTTAATAACAAATGTAAACATATATATACTAAAAAACTGAAATTTTTTAAATAAAAGAAGTTATTGTTAATAAAAGAAGTTATTTTGTCAAAAATCAAAATATTAAATATTTAAAACATGTTCCTCTTGCAAATCTCTGAATAAACATGGCATCAACATATAGATTTATGTAGTTTATTATACAGAAATCTGTCTTTGGAATAGTTTCGATGATTTTCATCATGATAATTTGCATGGTTTCAATATTATTTCTTTTATGGCCATTTTTATTTTTGGGATAGAAAATAGTCACATAATGAAAAATTGACAATTGATGTACAGATTCTGTTTTGTTAAATATTCGCATACAATGATAACATTATTGCAACAAATACTAGTTTTCTAGTTTCTTGATATTCTAGCCTTATAGATAACGATTCCTAGATATTTCATAATCCAAATAGTAATCAACGATAATTTTATTTTATGGAAGAAATTTATATTTCATTATGTCTTTTATGTCACATAAACAAATGAACACTGTTTTTACTCGCGACATTTAAAAACGTATTTTATCGTTTTTGAACAATTTGAACAATTTGAACAGCAATCTTTATGATGCAATCTGATATTTGATATCTGAATCATTTTGAAATATTACAGCTTACTTCTTATAACAATTCGATTTTTATTTTCTTTTAATCATTTTAATTATGCGTTTCTAGTGATTGATACAAATATTTTCTTGATTTTCTTTTAACTTATTTGATATAAATTAAAAATGGATATTTTTTTTATTCACATTTTTCATTACAACCATTAAATATTCTAAACTGTTTAATAAGTATCCTATATTCGAATATTAATAATCTTGTGGATTTTTTTATTATTGACGATAAATTCGTCAATAATCGCGATCTTTAGCTTGATTCGAAATTATCGTCAATATTTCCTCTACGATATTTCAAATTTTTAAATCAGATAAATTATATACATGATAATTATCGCTATAATTATAAATTTTATCAATTAAATTTTTCCGTGAATGCTAAACCAAGTTTAAAACAAAATTTAATATTCGCACACTATTCCGTAATAGTTTTATGATAACATGCCAAATAATGCTATTATTCCAGTATGCAAATTTTAAAAATTATTCGTGTGATTTTAATCAAATTTTGATAGCTAATAAAAGCTGGCGGAAAAATTAAAATTAATTTTTTCTCAACACGTTATGTATATATAAAATGTATATATAATGCATATATGCATTATGTATATGCATATAAATTATCCTTAGGTGTGACTTCTGTACTATAAATATTGCAAAATTATTAAATTAACGTTTAAGCTGAGTATCAATCGCATTGCTATTGTCAAAAAATATCACCAAATTAAAATAAATTTCGTTAATAGTATGCTGATGTATTAAGCAGTATAAAGTTAGTATTATATTCTATGGTCCATAAAATCGAAAATCTTTTCTATATTTGCTATTGCAAATGCTAATTTTTGCTATAAAACAAAAAATGCGATTTCATGAAAATAAAGACAATTTACTTTTGAAACTAAAAGCGTTCGTATTATTTGATACTTTTCGAGATAAAATAATCAGCACTCAGCACTTTTTGATACATCTCTTATAAAAATTTGTGACATTTAAATTAAAGATTCCAAAGATTGTTCTATTGATAAATTGATTGATTGTTGTATTGATCTTTATCATTAAAAAAATTATTTAGTGATATATACAAAATTTATTTAAAAATATTGATGAGATAAATATATGAATGAGATAAGTTAATAAAAGTATAATATAAGTTGATAAAATATAATATATAAAAAGATATTTTGATCAAATGGATATTTCTTGCGTGATAAGAGCACAAAACGTAAAGCTATAAGTTCATATAGATATTTCATACAACTTCAAGAAATTTGAAGATGATTCATAGTTTCGTTTATAATTCGTTTATAATTTTTATTCTTCACTCATCATCTGATTGGAAAGTTTTTTACATATGGAGGAAAATTTTTGGTAGTATGTATTATAAATTTATATACATCATAAATTAGAAAGACAAAAATTTTCAGCATTTATTGAAACATAGTTATAAATTATTGAATCATAATATAGTTTATAACAATTATGCAACATTTATTATATTTAATTAATTTATTTTATTATATTATATTTAAGGTAACTTTAGATTTTAAGTCTCTCGATAGGTAATAATAGCATCAATAAGGAAGATAATGCCTTGAATGATGGAGAGAGAACCTTTGGACAAGCCAATATCACGCAATTGCGATTTATTTAGCCTGTCGAAGTAATCGACATTGAGCGCGCCTGTAATGATAAACAGCACGAATCCGATGATCGTGAAGAAAAGACCCTGAAGAAAATAAAGTAGGATGAAAATTATAATGCTGTCAAAAATAATTACAAGATTGACTGATTTATTAATTTATATATAATCAAATTTTTAATATGCATAATTTTGTATAATATATATTACATTAATGTAAAAAGTATCGTATATTTATCAAATAAATTGAAAAGAATTGCGAAATTATGCCGATTTATATATTATTTTTATTAAAATCTTGAATAATGAAAACTTTAACTTACATAATTTAATAAAGAAAAATCATAGAGAAATTTAAGAAAGAAGAAGTTTTAAATTTTATTATAATTACAATAGATTTAATAAAAAAAGATTTAATTCGTGAAATGATGTCAAAAATTATTATCTTTAAGAATTGAAGTTTTTCTAGCTTAATAAGGTATAGAATTTCAGGAGAAATGATATTTTTTTAATTTATTAAAAAATTTAAAAAAGCACTTTGTTTTTAAAATATATTTTCTGAAATAGTTCTACACTATTTTGTTTCAAAAATATAACAATTTTTAACGAAATTTAACATTTTTTAACAAAACATTTATTATTTTGAGAAAAGCTATTCATTACTTTGAAGAATATTAATATATAATATGTAATAACACTTATTGTATAGAAAATAATATATTAAGTTATAAATAAGTCAAATATAATTCTTCATTCTTATATGTTTCAATTTTTTTTACCATTTCTTTTACCATTACTTAATTATCAAGATTTTATATACTCATGCTCTTAATTATATATTTATGTAAATATGTCTCTCTGTCCCTCTCTCTCTCTCTCTCTCTCTCTCTCTCTCTCTCTCTCTCTCTCCGTGCGCGCGCGCGCGCGCACGATATGTATAATAGTTTTCTATCTATCTTCCTGTTTAAAACTCAAAGACATCTTAGAATATTCAATATTTTATAACATATGTGTTACACTGTAAATTGCATTAACATACCATACTGCGATCTACTGGTGTTTCCCTAAAAATGCCAATAAGTAAGCCGACCAAGATAACGAGATATCCACCAAAAGTAGTCATACTAATCATTTCAATATGTTGATCTCCCGCGAAGGAATGACTATGCAATCCCATGAGGATACATACCAAAATCTGCAATTAAAAATTCATATTTAATATATGAAAATTTTTCCAACTATATATTGAATTTTCTGTTCCTTTTTGGATCGATTTTTTAATTTTATCATGTGCTGATTCATTCCTTATTTTTACCATCTCTGTATGAAATTTAAAATAATAATATTTTGCTATATCGAAGAAATACAAACATTTTTATAAAGGCTAACTTTATAAAGATTTTTTTATAAAGATTAACTTGGGAAAAAAAAGAGCACATCGATTCATTCGATTCTGTTATAAATAAGGTATTATTGCTTATAAGTACAAGTAAGTATATAATTGGCAAATTTTTGTTTACAGATAATGATATGAATTGCAAATGTAAATGTTTAATATAACTTATTAAATTATTAATACAATTTGGTAAAAGTTACATTCAGTAGTTACATACAATTTACATTCAGTATATTATTGTGATGATCTTAAAGAGAGGGAAAGATAAAATATATAATAATTTTATTTATATGATTTATATGATTAATGAATTATGTTAATTATTAATCTATAAATATATAATCTATCAATATATTATCAATATAAATAAAAAAAGACAAAAATGTAATCATTTTTTTTATAATTAACGCATTAAAACTGATCTATTCAAAAGTTCGTACAGTTTAATTATAAAGAAATAATTTATATATAAAAATTAAAATGTTTTTTTCAATAAGGAAAGATTAATTTTTACTTCTCTATATTCTTATTTTTATTTAATTAAATATATGCAAATTATTTCTATGCAATTATTTCTAGCCATTTTATTTCACAATTATTGTCATTTTTATAATTTTTAGATCAGAATCATTTATTAGATCAACATTATTGCGGTTTATTTTAATACGATGTATTCATATGTATAATGTTAACGAAATTTCAAAAAATCGTGAGTTGAGTTATTCATATGCAAATCGATAAAAAAATGATATATTTACTATTCATTTCTTAAATTACATCGTTAAAGTACATTAATGATATATATATATATATATATATATATATATACCTATATATACATAATATCTGATTTAACTTCCGAATTTAATCTCCGCGTTTTTTTGTTATTTTGGTTCGAACATTCCGAGAATATTTCAGTCCATTTCATCAAAGAGAGAAATAATACGGATAATTATTTTTCAATAAGTATCTTTATATATAGAGATCAATTTATAAAAAAAATGAGAAGAGAAAGAAAAGAGAAGGAATTTATTTGGCGAATCATATTTAAATTAATTTTATTGAATATTAATATAATAGCATCTAAGAACAGTAATTAAAAACTGATTCAATTGTTGTAAACAGATATATTTAAATACTGCAAACATGAAAGAGAGAAAAAATATAAATGAAAGAAAATATAAATTACAGATTTTGAAAAGAGATAATATGATAAAATATTTTTAAAATGTTGAAAAAATTAGATATTAAATAGAGAAGAATTTATAATATGCATCAAAGAATTTAACCATTGAAAAATGCACACTATAAGCATTCAACCAAAACAAAATTATATGAATTAAAGGCAGTGAATTTTTTTTTTCGAAGTGTAATAGAAGTTAACTAGTATAATGAAAATAAAAATATTAAAAATAAAAAATGTTAAAGAATAAAAGATAAATAGGAGATAGGAGAAAGACGATTAATAAAGACATCATTGAAGAAAGATAGATATTAAAATAACAAATAAAAAGAGAAAAGTTATATCTACCAAGCTGAATTATGTTGGAAATTATATCATTTCTAAGAAAAAATGTGATGGAACATAAAAGGATTATTTCTCAACAAATAAGTAGATTTATAATAATAATTTTTCTTGAGATAAGTTTCGAGATTTCTGAATAAATATTTTCTTGCAATAAATAAATAAATCTTGTAAATAGTCTTTTCATATAAATTTTAGATGTTATATTTCAAAGATATTTCTTCTATATTATATATTTAGTTTAAATATCTTTAGTGCTATATTTATTCAAATAAATAAATATTTTATAAGTAGTTAAGTAAATAATTTCTTCAAAATATTTTGGAATTCAATTATTTATTCAAATCATTTTGTAAATAAAGTATCTTTATGTGAACTAATTTAAAGAAAAATATTAAAATTGATTTTTTATCATTAAAGTATTAACCATTACTTTTTATAATCTTATTTTATCTATCCGCCAATTTTTAAAAAATTTCTTTTTAAAAAATTTTAATAATTTTAATAATTAAGATAAGAAATTAAGATAAGAATAATTATGATGAGATAAAAAAGATTAATTAAATATATTATTTATTGGATGCCAGATATTATATTAGAGGAAATCTAATAAAATCTCTTATATTGATTGACTTTAAGATAAAGTACCCGATGTAATATGAGAAAAGAATGTTGTTGTGTGATGATCAACCTTGTGTAGCTTATATCATTTTCCTTTTTACTCTCTTAAGAATTGCAAAAGATATGCAATATATATATAAGTATAACTATATTATCAACATTGCATATGATAAATTTGACATATACAATTTACAATTTTCTTTAGAATTTTCAAACAATTTCGTGAACATATATATGATATACTCAATATTTTTTCATGATTAAAAGCAGGAAATTATCAGTAGATTTTTAATATAGATAAATATAGATTAATTTTTTTTAAACTTATTTCTTTAATATTAAACAATGAAAAAATATTAAACAATGAAAATGAATAATTTACTATTGTATCAAAAAATCTGCGAATTAGTGCATTTGTTTCCAATTCATTATGTTAATTAAATTAATAAATCTTTTGTAATATGACATTATATAACTTGTTTATTATTCCAATTTACTTATTAAAATAATTTAATTATTTATAATAATTTTTTAATATATTGAAATTAATAACTTTTTAATGATTTTATAGAATTTAAATAATTTCATAATTAGAGATGTTCTTGATTTATCACATTTCATATTACGAATCAATATTTGAAGGAAACTATATCTTAATATTTATATTAATTTATATTAAATATATATATTATATATTTATATATTTATATTTAATTTTATAAATATTATAAAAATTATAAAAATATTATAAAAATATTATAAAATAACATGTTCCAAACTAAGATATGATGTCATGAATGATGTTTCAAATTATCAATTAAAATATTTATTAATTATGTATTATACTTACAAGCTCAAATATTTTTATAGTTGCTTGTCTCGTAACCTTACCCATTTTCTTTGATCTGTAAAGAAAGAAGAAACAATAAATATTCTGAGATTAATTATGTTTTTCACTGGAATAATAAACGAAAATGTATTTTTATCAAAAGATTATTAAGAAAGAATATTCAGAAATACAAAATTAGCTATTAAAATTACATTGATGTTGAAGATAATCAAAGATGTATGATAAACAAAGCTTTTTTGTTTTTGTTTCTATATTTCGTTTTTGTTTCTACAGTTATATTCAGATAATTGTAAGCGTCGAATAAAAATCTTATGAAAACATAATAAATGGCAATATCAATCAATATATATATTACAATCTGTCAATGGATAAAAGCGAAACATTGCAGATATAATATATTTTTTTATAGCGATGGATATATCAGGAAATAATAATGTACTGTTTAATAATACATATTAATTAATTCTTAATTTCACACGATGAATATAAACAAATTGAAATTCAAATTGATATGAAATTTAACAATAAAAATTGGATTTATCTTATTTGAGTTTATTTATAATAAACTCTTTTGTAACTTTTTCAGTTTGCTTAAATTTTGCTTTAATTAATTTTAGTAATTTTGAGAATACTTTTTAATAGAATTTTTTATGAAACATATAAATATATATATTTTATATAATATATAAATATATCATATAATATATAAAATATATAATATTATAAAATATATAAATATATTATATAATATATAAATATATAAACTATTGATATAATTGAATTTTTTTATTATTACAACAATGCAATTAAAAGTATATTTCAATATATATATTTAAAAATATTAAAAATAGATATATTTAGAATAAATAAATATATTTAGAAATAAATAAATTTTTTGAATCATTTTAATATTTTAATTATATTTACGTAATTTCATTATATACATCTATTTATGTTTTCCATGAAACGCATTTTTTTTTAATACGATTACATTTTGTTGTTTGCAAAATGAGGTTGTAATATAAATATTTATATTACATTGCATAAAATATATAGAAACATTTATAAGAAGATATAATCTGAAGTTGATTTTTGTTTCTTACATGAGTTATTATTGCATGTAATTAATTACAGATTTAATTACACAACGTATTTAAATGATATTTGTTTTTCTTTTACTTTACGAAAAATTACGTTTATATAACAGCATATTTATGCTGTTGTCTAAATAAAAGTTATATCTTCAATTAACAATACCGAAATAAATTTTATTGTAAAATAGAAGATATAGTAAAATAATATGTCATTATGAGTATTAATTATATTTATAAATTAATTATATTTTAAGTGTATATATATATATATATATATATATATATATATATATATTTGTTCATAATACAATTAGTTGTGATAATAAATTACTACTTCACTATAATTTCTCCCAATGATACAATCTTTATGATTTTAATATAATATCATATTCATTTTTTAAATAATTTAATAATAGCCTAGATTTGATTTTTTCTAAGAAATTATTCCGTAAAATTCTGAACTTATTAATATTTTTATTTCTATATTCTCATCAAATCCTTTATGTATGCATGTACACATATCAAAATTTCATTTTTTATAATTATTAATAATAAAATTTAATATTTTCATTATATGACATATCAAATACGAATATAAAAATATATTATATTAATAATAATATTATATATTTATGATATCAAGAATTCTTTTGTCAAAAGTGAAATCAGAGAGGACATTGAAGAAAACTTTCATATTAGAGAGATACAGGATTAAACTGCACAGAAATTTAATAACAAATCCAGCTAAGAGTATATTATATTTGAATACATTGTATGTTTTGAGACCTTTTATATATTTACAGATTTTAAATCTATACTTTTAAATAATTCATGTAAATAATAATATAAATAATTCATATAAATTAAATCTATATAATCTATATAAGTTATATCTCTTTAGACTTTGAATACATCATATGTTTTGAGACCTTTTATATATTTATAGATTTTAAATCTATAGTAAATAATTCATATAAATAATAATTCATATAAATCTATATAATCTATATAAGTTATATCTATATAAGTTATATCTTTTTAGACTTTTTCTAGATTAATATAATGTTTGTAATTTATTACAAACTGAATTTGTAACTATTACGATTTTCATATTCTTAATTTCTCACAAAATGTTTATGATTCTTATTTTAATATGACCATCTGAAATTAAACGTTGACGAAAAATCATTCCATATTATTAGCAATAAACGCGTAACCAATCCATATTTAATTATATTAAGAGTAATATGTCATCTCTTGTTATATGATTTGGTCGATACATATGATAACTATGATATACCAGAGATGGACAGAATGTAAGAAATCGGTAAAAATAGCGCAAAGTGCTCCTTACATGTTTATGTTATCGCTAAGCCAAAGCATTCATTTCTTTACGGTTCGTAAAAAACGTAATGAAAAATGATATAATGGATTCTTTAAGAAATATTTAATTGCTCTTTTATCAAAATGAGATTAATATAACAATATTATATTGAATTATATTTTTATGAAAAAAAGGAACATTATTTTAAAAAATATCATGTAAAATATACTACTATTTACATATTTCTTAAAACATGTAACTAAAATAATATCTTAAAATAATAAATTCCTTTTTTTTAATTTTAAAAAATTTTTTCTTTTTAATCTCATTAATTGACAAATATTTTGTATGCACATGGATATATCTATATATAAATATTAAGAACTGTAAATGTAATAATCGCTTCATAGAAACATTTAAAAATTAAATTTAGATGACATAGCTTATTTATTTCAAAATGAAGCAAAATGTATAATTTCTAATTGATAGCTAACAGAAATGTATAATATATAATGTATAATGTATAATGAGATTCGCCATCATTTTTAATGATTCGCAATTTTAAATAGATATATGATCAATTGAACGTAATAATTTTATATATAATTGAACGTAATAATTGAACGTAAATCGGCCTATATTACGATCGTATTATATTATATAAAGAACAGTTTTTATATTGAAAATAAAAAAATGCTTTTACGTCGTTTATTATGTTATTCTTTTATTATGTTATTTATTATGTTATTTATTTTTATTCTGTTATTCTTTTAAAATCTTTGAAATTAAATTCTTAAAAAAATATACTACTATCATATACTACACAATTATCAGTATTAAAACAAAATATATAAATAAAATAATATAATTAAAAAAATATTTATAAAAATTCTAAAAAACTAAGAAAATGTAAAATCAAGATGATTCATTTGTTTTATTTTTTCCATTTTCTATTTCTTTTAATTATTATTAGATTTATTTATTATAGATTTATCTATTATTATTTTTATTAATTTAAATTAATATTTCGCGTCTTTATACTTATATATATTATTAAAAACATAGTAATTCTATAAGTGTTAATCATATTGTATAAAATTAAAAGGCAAAATTGAAATGCTTTAAACTTTATATGCCAAAAATAATTTTATTGACATATAATATGACATTATCCTATATCTTCCTATTGTTGAACTTTAAATTATTTTTTTTATTTTATCATATTATTGTGAATATATTATTGTCAATATAATAATATCAAATATGATATCGTATCCTATATATATATCATTGTCTTTCAAAAGAGAATTTACTTATTTATTTTTCTCTATAAATTATATTATATTATATTATATTATTTATTGACATTATTTTCATCAACAAGAACTTAATTACATTCATGCAAAATGTTTCTTTTTTTTGTAGTAACACTAATTAATATGTCATCTTTTTCAAATATTTTTAATAAATTTTGTAATCTGTTCTATAATAAGAATCATCAGCTTTTATTTATACTCTAATCTAATCCTTTATGATAAAAAAATAAATAAAATTACGTATAATGTACTGAAAAATTATGTACATAGAAGTACACAATTGTATTTTTAAACTATGTATATAAGTATATACATCAATTCTAAAAATAATCCTATAAAAATAATAATTCCATAATTTTTTATTTGTATAACAAATTAGTTTATTTTAACATCTTATGAAAAAAGTTGATTATTCTAAAAACTAGCGCATGCGTAAAAATAAAAATAAAAAAAAATAAAAAGGAAAACATATATCATGAATTTTATTACTTTCGAATATCATATAAAACTCAAAAGATCTTGGAATTTATATTTTCATCAGGTATGTTAAGTATATTAGATAGTATATTGGGCATGTTATGCTTGAATAGCATCATTGTATTACTTACTTATGTTTATGTTATCGATTCATTCACGAATAATCGTACGAAATACACAAGACGAAGGTTTAACAACGAAACCATGACTCTATGCGAAAGACTCGGCGACCAACTACGCATTGTGAAACACATCAGTTAGCCTCGATTTTTACGATAGATGGTAACATATCCCGCTTTTATATCATGATGTCCATAAGTGAGACAGATATAGCTATGATTCAGTGGTGCTCATTTTAAAATCGAAAATTTTAATAATTTTATTATATTTATAATAAGTTGAAATACAATATTAATAATAATAGAATACAAAACTTAAAAAAATTAAAATTAGAGAAATTATGCTATTAGAAATTAATGTCTCAAAATATAATAATTTAAAAGCATAGATTAGAAAAATTATATCTTTTTCATTTTTAGTTTCATTTCTGTGTCAAATAAACATATTAATTAGCGGAAAATATTTTTTAATTCGAAAATTATATTCATTGTAATATTCCATTAACATCTATTGGAACATTTAAAAATCAAATTTCTGTTTATCTCCATTTTAGTAAACATTGTACTAATCACAATAAAACTATACGGATATATTATGAAGATTTAGATAGATGGAACTAATTCAATCAGATATCAATTGGATATCAATGATATCAAATAATTTTTTATGATTTTTTATAGTATATAGGCTTTTATATCCATAAAATAAGAGGTATTACTTTTATTCGTTGCAATTTGTTAAATTTCTTTTATCATTTTTGCGTTAATTGCATCAAATATTAGAATACAATAAATTGTATTAAAAATATCTAATGGATATATATGAATATATTATTTTTATACTTAAGAATCGATTATATATAATATCTATGTTATATTATCATATATCGATTATGTATAATATATAATAGAATGTCTGATAAAAGATAACATTTATGAGCGAATAAAGTTTGATAAATTAGATAGAGAAGTTATACCATTTTGCGATCTTCTTAATAATAAAAGAATTATTAATTTTTAAATGATATAATATATTTTAATTTTATATATATTTTAATATTTTGATATAATTAAATTTCAACTTTTTATTTAAAATTTTATTTTTAACAATTTAATTGTTAATAGTCATACATGTATAATATATATGTAATATGTATATTACTCAAATTCAATTCCAAAATCAAATTAAAAAAATTATATATTTCTTTTATGTTTTCGACTTGGGATGACTTCTAATATATTTTACATTTTTTCATTTTTCTTTTTCTGTTTTACTACGTTGATATTGATATAAACATTTTGAATTATTTATGATCATGGAGTAATATATTAATAAACTATGAATTATAGGTCATAACATATAGATTATATATTTAAACTTTTAATTTAACAAGTCTTAAATTTTTTATTCTGAATTTTAAATCTGGGATTTCTATCTTTAAATAAACCTAATAAACCTGTTCCTAATTATTATATTTTACATATATATATATTTGGAATATATATATATATATATATATATATATATATATATATATTCCAAATAAATATGCTATGTATTATAACTTTAATATATCACATTTTAAATGTCAACATTTTTAATTCTTTGAATTTTATGATTGATATAAAGACAAATAAAAATCTAAATATTATAGTATATATAATATATAATAATATATATAATATATATATAATATAATTATATATATAATTATAATATATATATATATAATATATATATAATATAATTATATATATAATTATAATATATATATATATATATATATATATATATATATATGTATAATCTTCTTTAATTTCTTAATCTCCTATAATTTCCTTATGTATTTTATTTTTTCTTTCTCTACGGTTTTTTTCTTTCTCTATCGGTTATTTTATCGGTTATTTTCTATCAGTTCAAATCTGTATCTTGCTATTCAATTTTTATCTTTCTTTTTTCTTTTTTTCATCTTTTTGATTTTTTCCTTATTAATATCATAAATAATATAAAGTAATATAAATAGCTATAAAAATGTAAAAGCAGAAACTTATAGCTTCTGATCTTAATTTCGCCATATTGCATTTTATTATATATTTATATATAATATTTATATATATTTATATATAATATTTATATATATTATATATTTAGTATATATTTTAGTGTTTATTTTAACTCTATCATTTTCCCTATTTTTATATTCATTTAACTGTATCGCTTTTATATATTTCTTGTTAATTCCGTCTAATCTTATTATCTTATTTTATTTTATCTCCATGATTCTGCTCGTTGAGCAGACATTGCCTGCATTGAACATTTTTATTCTTCTTCTCAGAATCATTTTTGTTGTTAGTTTTTTTCATTGCAATTTGATTCTTTCCTTTATGTTTTCTTGCTTTCCCATTTTTGCATTATGTCTTCCTCAATATCTTATTTCTTTCATTTCTTCTATATTTTTTTTTATATTGACCATTCTATTTCTATTTTCTCTGTTTTATCCCTATCCCTATTCTATCCGTATTCTATCAATCTTTTATCATTTGTGAGTACCATTCTTTCTTATTTTTCTATGTTTAATATTAATCCTTTCTTGATTAAAAACTTTTCAGTATTTCCTTTAATTTTCACTCATTTTTATAGAGCAATATTACGTATATTGTAATATACACATATTGCATATAATTATTTTTTCAAAATTTTTCAACATTTTTTCCCATTATTATTTTTCCTGCGTATTTTTTTTTATTTTCTCTTCGTAACATGTAATATATATGTGAAATTGGTAATATATATATTAACAATAATTAACAATATCAGACTCATTGAACAACCTTTCGATTCCTTTCCTTTGTTTAAAATTCTTCCGATTTTAAAATTCTTCAATTTTTGATTGCTATTTTTTATATTGTTTTTTTCGTTTGCATATGTTTCTATTTTAATTATTTTTTTATTCTTATTTTGCTTAAGTTCTCATTTACTTATTTTCTTCCTCTTTTTATTCATAATAGCAGATGCTGCTTTTAAGGGTACAAAAGCAATATATATTTTTTCTTTTTCTTTTAATACATTTTCATTATTTTATTCAATATGTAAACTGCATCTTTTTAATACATAATGGTTCTTTTATTTTTTTCTAAAATCAAAATTATGTTTCTTATAACTTTTTCTTCCGCTTCTTTTATTTAATTCTTTATTTAATACGCTAGTATATATGCCATCAACTATATTCATTAATGTTACTCTTTTATAATTTGCTTATTTTGCTTTTTTTGTTTTCTTTATATATTGAGCAGTTCTTTCACTTCTTTTTTTCAACTTTTTGGTATATCTTCTTGCTTTTCTTACTCGTTGATCAATTTTAAAACCATGTCTCTTATTTTATCCGAGATATGGTTTTTTTATGTTTTCTAACTCATTATTTCTCCTGATATCTTTGATATTTTAATCTTTTAATTATAAATTTATAAATATGTAAAGTAAGTATATGTATAAGTATTATAAATTTTTCTTTTATTACATTTTATATTTACTTCTTTATTCATGTCCTTTTTTTCTTTTTCATTCTCTAAATATAGAATTTAATTACTCTTAACAATTCAACACTTATCCTTAAAATGATTTTTCTAACTTCTTTTGTCTTTTTTTATCTTTCCTCTTTTCTTCATAAATTTGTTATTCTCCAAGGCTTCCAGGCTTCCATTTCAATTCTGATTATCTTTATTGTTCGTTATTCTTCTTTTTCATATTCTTTCTTTTCTTTCTTGCATTATGCTATATATTCACTTTTCTTCTTATATATATTTTCTTTTCAATTTTTTTATTTTTTATCTGTCTAAAAGTTTTTTCTTCTTAATTGAATCTTTTATTTTCTTCTTCAATTCTTTTCATACATGTTTACTATTGAACTTTATTTGTTTGCATGTATATTCATCTTTTACATTCTATGTGATAATGTTCTGTTTTTTCCTTTGTCATTTTTTATTATTTTTTCTCTTGCCTATCTTTATTATAACATATGCAATTCCATCTTTTTATCTTTATTTTTTATAGTACATAGCGTGATTCCGTTTTATCTCCTTCATTGTTTTGATTTCTTCACTATTATTATTATACAATATAATAAAACATCTTTTTCTTATCTATATATGTGCCTATCTTCTTTTTCTGTTGTTCCATTAAAAAACTTTCATTCTCTTTTTCCTATTTTCTCTATTCTCTGTTCTAATTGTGTTTCCATGTTTATTGCTTTGACTTTAGATATCCTCTTTTGTTTTCTTTTTATTTATCGGGCTTCCTTTCTTCCTGTTTTTATATTATGATCTCTTATCAACAAATATTCTTTCTCTCGTTTTTTAATTTCTATCATTATTGTTTCCATGGTTTCTTCTATTTCTGATATATTTTCCATTTCTTACCCCATTACATATTATTTTTATTCATATTATTTATCCGTTCAGTTCTTTATTTTCTATAATTTTTTATATTTCTTTATATTTTTTAATTTTTTATATATTGCTGTAATTCAATTTTCCCTTTAATTCTTTCTTTTTTTCTTCTTTCTTATTAGAAACTTTACTTGATTTTTTTAGAAATATGTTTCTTATATGCTTCTATCATTCCTCATCTATTCTATCATATCTATCAAACCTTATTCATATTGTTATATATTTTTTCGCATTTATTTAATATATAAACTTGAAACGTTTAAAAATAGATTATTTTTCCTTTTAATGTTTAGATTTCTACTTTTCTTCATTCTAGTCATATTTTTCAATATTTTCCAATTTCTTTTTCATTCTTTTTATTTTCTATTTTATTTTTTTCTATCTGTACTTCTATCTTGTTTTTATTTAAAATATTTTCATATATACTCAAGTTTTTTTCTTTTCTCTTTTTCTTCTCACTTTGTTTATTTATTATCTTTCTCAAATATCCTTATATTTTATATTTTTTTATGGTTAGAACATCTTTTATATATCGTGATTTTAAATCGCTCTTCTTCTCCTCTCAGTGTTATTTTTTCATATATATATTGTAGTAACACTTCATTGTATAAGATAAATAAATAATAGGATTAACAGAATGAAAAGTGGGGCAAAAGCAGATTAGAATGCGCAAAGTACGTGAGTTTTGATGCATTTGATATACACTGATAGCATATTCTCTATTTTTAATTACTGTCTCTAATATTTTGCGCTATTTCTAATTATTCGTGATCTTTTAAGGGTTCATAAAAGTCATAAAAATGAGACATAATGGAAAATAAAAAATCGTTTAAAACTTTTCGTTTTTAAACTGTGATATGAAGATAGTGAATTATAGTTTGACATTCATGTTCATCAGAATCGTAAACAGAGATTATAGAATAGAATAGAATAGAATAGAAGATTATAAATTATGGAAAAATGTTTTTCTCTAATATAGTGTTATATCTCGATTTATCACGACTAAATTCGAAAACAATACTCGGATAATGGTACGAAATCAGAGAGAGATTACTATTTTCGAATCACGTGATTCTTTTTGAGGATAGCCCGCAATCACATTATATTTTGCAATACAAACATCAAATTCAATTGTTTTACTTACCAAGAATTCAGTTGCCAATATTCACCTCTGAGATTAATGTCTGATATGTCATTTGATCTGATCTTGATTACAGCAATTAATGAATCGAATTTATCATTATTTTGCTATTACAGATTTTGTTGGAATATTCTCTAACGAGTTGTGTCCGTGCATAACAAAATTCTTTGAATTATTAATTTCTGTTCTGAATAAAAATGAGTTGTAAAAGAAAATAATCGAACCAGAAATGTTAAAAAAGTAAAAAGTCAGGAAAAGATGTATTTGGTAAAATATAAAAATATATTCTAATACCAATTTGTTATAAATTTAGATTTAACAAATCAGTTATAAATTCGGATTTAAGAATTATGGAATAGTGAAATTAGAATATCTCTGATTATGGTATTATGAAAAAATAATGTATTTCGTGCAAAGTAATGAAAATAAAAACTGAACTTCAAGAGAGAAAGTAATGAGCAGTTTTACATGATTCGAAAAGACTCAGCATTGTGATTTTTTTGTATATAACTGTATGTGTAATATATATGTATATATGCATATATTTTATATACATATATACATATATATATATATATATATATATATATAAAATACTATGCATATAATACGATCAAGAAAAAGATGTTATGAAAGAATCAATCATATTATTCTTTTTTTTTATATATGCCGATAATATATTAATCAAATCCGAATCATAAGTGATTAGGATATTTATGAAAAAGCGATCTTTTTATAAAAAACAATACTGTAACGTAGCAAGAAGGCATTCTAAAAATTTTTTCAATTCTATAATTTTTAACATTAGTATAATTTTTTATAAATTTAATTTTATTAATTTATATATGTAATATGAAAAAAACATATGTACATGTACCAATAAAAATTGGTTGTAATAATTAACATTGCATCACATAGAAAATGTCTATAAATTCACCTTCTGTACATTTATATCATATAAATGATTCGAAAAATAGATGTATTTTTATGAAAATTTCTTGCGAAAATGAAATGAAAAATTTTGTTATTGCAAAGATATCCTATTTTATGACCTTATGAATTTATGATTGTTTTATAAGAGTTCAAATTATGAGTGTTTTTAACTTTAGTAAATTTTATTTGCAATAACCTTAAATAAAATAATAACCTTAATAATCAAAATGTGAATAATGCTTATATATATAATCATAAAATTTATCATAAAGAAAAGAAATTCTTTGAAATAAATAACACGAAAATTGTTTGATTTCTAAAAATAATCGACAATAAAATTGCGAGAAATATGCAAATTTGAAGACCGCAATTTATTATTAAAGCAAAAAATGATTCAGAAAAGAAAAGAATGTTATTGAACAATAAAAAGAAGAGTATATGTGCTCTTAATGTGTGCATATGCGCATGTGTATATGCACGTGCGCTGCGCGCATGCGTGTGCGTATTCATATTTATATGCTAACAAAATGTGTTTTTAATTTTTTGTTTTTCTTTTATAAATCAATGACATTTTTTACTTTCTCGGTCGGCAAGAAGAATTAGATAAAACCTTGCTTATTAATAAATTATTTTCTTGTAATAAACATATTATTGTAATTAAATTAAATGATTTATTATTAATTTGTTGTTTCATACTATGAATCTTAAAAATATTATTCATAGATGTAGGAAGTATATTAGGAAGTTAATATTAATTAACATAAATTAAATTGGAATTTAAACTGAAAGTGATTTCATCGTAAAATGTTTATTTTATATATGTTTTATTTTATAAAGCACTATTTTTATGCAATATGATAATAATACAGATAAAAAGCTTATTTCATAAGCTCTAGCTTATTTCATAAGATTCTAACCAATGATATTTTGATTTCTTCAAAACAAATTCTTCTATCATAGATAATTAGATGTAATACGTCTAATATGTATATTATCATAAAGTATTTTATTTTTATAACACATTAAATGTGTTATAAACATATAAGAACATTTGGAAAAAAAGAAGATTATTAAAATGTTCTAGAGACAAATATATATATTTTCAGAATTGTAAACAAATTTATCAATGTAATGTTACGAAAGAATTTCTTATTTATGCAATATATATAATGTTAAAATCATTTATGATTTAACTTTTCCAATATAAAGTCTTCGAATATGAAAATCATTTAATTTTTCGAATATAAAGTCTAAAATGTTTTTAACGCTTAGATATTATATAGGATATTATATAGGATATTATAAAACATTTTTAAGACATATTTTAGACATATTTAATATTATTTGGATCAATTCAAGCTATAATCCAATACGCAATCAGAATTATTAAATTCAAATAAATATGAATATAATATATTAGATTACATATTCTAGATTATGCATTATATACATTATGAAAACAAGTTAATTCTTTACATGAGATTAACCAATCGAATAAATCACGTTAAAAAAAATATGTATTCTTCAACATATTTTTTCAAACAGGTTACTGTTTTTTTATTTTATTATATTATTATATTATTATATTATTATATTATTATTATTTTATTTTATTATTTATGTTTATTTTAACTTATATTATTTGTAATAAAGTAACATTTTAACAAAAAGAAAGACTTTATACAGATATCTAGGGTGATATTCGAGAGTAGCTTGTTTTCCTCTGAATCTCACGCAAGTTAGATTTAAAACCTTAGAGAAATCTATAGTGAATGTTTCGGTCTTTTCTTTTTCATTTCTGGCTCAACTCCCGTCTTGCTTCTTAATAGGCGGATATTGTCTGCGAGCATTTCAATTTCTCTCTCTCTCTCTCTCTCTCTCTCTCTCTCTCTCTCTCTCTCTCTCTCTCTCTCTCTCTCTCTCTCTCTCTCTCTCTCTCTCCATAGAAAGAAGTTGGTTGCATCAGTAGGATTTAATTAGCTTAGATATAAATGTATTCTCTATTTTCTTTTCAAGTCTAGCAAGTTTTCAAATGTTTCAATAGCTCAACTTAATGTGGTTTTGTGTGCTGGGCATTTGTTAATTTGCTATAGCTTACGAAGCTTTTCTCTGCGAGTTTACTTTTTATTGCAGACAAATATTCGATATTCATATCTAGATTGCTATCGACGTTACATTCCAGGCGGCCTATTGTACAACATGCTTAAAGCTTTCAATTGCGCAAATGATAAAATCGTCGATTTTTAGAGAGATAGAGTTGTTAAGAGCAGTCTTCAATAACTTCTAAAAATAGGACTATATTATAATAACATAATAACTATTTACTATAATAATTATGAATTATTGGAAAGTCTAAAGACAATTGAAGATCAGTGCGGCAATAGTCTTTCGGAATGCTAGATAATGCCGAAATCTAGATCAGAAGTCTTTTTGTTATCAGATAGCCAGTAGATGAGTTCCCCTATTAAACAACCTGAGGATTGCCAAGTTCATAGTTTCAATCCCTTTGAAAAGTTCTCGCCTTTTGGATAGAATCAATTTCAATTCCCAATGCATATATTTGGCATTATAATCCTCTGCAACAATGAAACGATTACTTAGAATTTTAAAAAATATTACATATTGTTTTCTTTTAGCAAGTTTCCTTTTAGATGGTGAGTAGACGACTGAAATAGTGATAAAACCATTAAAAGTCTTTCACTAGGATGCTAATAGTCTGCAAAAATTCTCTTTGGTATTTGCCAGTTTTATGATGTCTAATGCTGCTTCTTATGATAAAAGTAATTCCTCCATAAGCTTTGTCGTCAGGTATGTAATATAATATGTATCCATGTGTATGCATATGGAAGTAGCTCTTATTAAAATGCTCTTAGTAAAATGTGTTTCAGAAACAAGTAAAATGTTTATATTTTGAGAATAAAAGTTTTAATTTCTTACGAGTGTTTAGTTAGCCCGTTGGCATTCCAAGTTGCTATCTTAAATATCCTCTCCACGACATCATTTTGGTAACAAGAATTGTTAAGGTTGCGCCCATTTAACATTATGTCTATTTTTTCTCCTCATCATATGATTCAATTCCTATAATMCCTGCCATAAGCTGACATGGACTTGGAAGTACTTGTTTTTATGTAGCCTAATTATTTGTAGTTGGTTATTTACTTTCAGTTCTTGTGACTGAAGCATAGGATCTTTCTAATTGGACGGATCTAGTCTATATGTTTACAAATTTAGTTTGTGACTTGGATATAGTACCTTTCTCCGTAATGCAGGGAAAAATCTTTTTTGTAGATTGTTTACACCTTTACAACATACAACCTTTGTAATTGATTGGATAGTTGCCTTCGTATAGCACGTATTTGATATCCTTAAATTTTCTCTTGGCATTTAGAGATTGGGCATTTGACACATTTGATGCATCTCGCTTTATGGAAGCAGAAGTTTCTCATATAACCATACCACTAGCAATTAACGTATTGAGGAGTTTTGGGTGTGGTGGCTTAAATTTTTTCTTGCAATGAAAAAGTGATCTAATTTTGTATTATTGCTTTCGGGTTTTATGTCGACATAAATCATGGGAAGGATCTTATTAGTGCCTTACTTCTTGATGTTCTATATGTTAGTAACTGTATATCCTTGATCTTTTATGATATTATTCGATGAAGCATGGATGTTTTTAAGAACTGCTTTGAAATTCCTTTTTTGCTTCGCTTTATTCATATGGAATTCCGTAACC
Source organism: Eciton burchellii (assembly GCA_020341155.1). Lineage (NCBI taxonomy): Eukaryota > Metazoa > Arthropoda > Insecta > Hymenoptera > Formicidae > Eciton > Eciton burchellii. The sequence continues at coordinate 1,290,308 of JAHMML010000036.1, read as the reverse complement.
TTGCTTTTGAGTTCTCTCATTACGTCAATATAGGAAATGGAACTTTTGAACTGGATTTTAACTTGCTCTTATTTATAATTTTGATTTCATAATCGCTAATAGTTAAGTTAGGTTAGGTTATCATTAGATTAGGTTAGATAACCTAACTTAATTTAAAGCTATCTTCACCAGATTTGATAAATCTCTTGCAGAAAGTACCCCTAAGTCTCAAATTATGTATTAGATGCTATGGCCAATACTCTTATATAAAGCAGAAACTTGATCACTTAAGGTTAAATCCCATAATAAAATAGAGGTTGTTGACATTGAGAAGGCTTCTAAGAGTCTCCTGAACAAAATCTTGTTCAATGAAGAGATATTGCTACATGCTAACACTCACCCGCAGAGGGTATCATACAAAACCGACAAACTTTATCAATCGAGATATGGGAGCCGGCGTACTCATAGATAAACCACTATGGTGGATAGAATCTCTATGGCGGGAATCTCCGTTAAAAGTTGGCTCGCTGAAAGATCGGCCAAGTTAAATATTACTGAAGTGCACCGTATACTATATCAACGAGCCCGGCCATTAAGAAGGAATTTGAAACTACTGCATAGACTCATGTCATGCATTAAGTTGACCCGAGTCACGGCTAAGTCAGAATCTCCAGTAGATTTCATCATGCAAGATAAGTTGTTTGATAAGTTCAATGAGAAACCGCCATGGTGGCACGGTTTACCAATAAAGTTTTCTTCTGAAACAGACTTCGGAAAATTTGATTGGATGTCAAAATTAAAATACTTTGATTAATCACATCGATAATAATAAATTACAACTTTATTGTCTTTTTTTGTTTCCAATTTGAAATACTATATCGCACATGATTACGAGAAATAAGACGACCGGAGATAATCACTTAATCAAGAAACCTATCTAGAGATATCAGATAACGACGGATTAGTAATCGGTCATATCCAAGGATGACTGAATCATTGCTTCGCAAGCCAATCTACAAAATAGTGGCAAAATCGTGACCTACCAGATCAAGCATCGGATCCCAAGGACATAAAAAATCCATAAACGGACGTGTCATGACGAGCAGGCAGATTAAGGAGTTTATTCGTTGCTACGGATGAGGTGAGCGGTATATTTGGAATTCTGTCGTCTATCGAGTCGAGTTCAAAAATCGGAATCAAAACTGAGGCCCGACAAGAACTGTTTCAATAATATGCAGTATCCTTGAGTTAGGGATTAGCATGACAACCGAAATTGGAAGATATAAGAACCGGAATATATAAGCATGCCTCTTTATAAGAGGCAATATCAATCGGAAGATCGAAGACGAGCCACTTTCTGACCCGGGTTGATTGAATAGTTTGGGAAGGAGATAACGCCAAATTGATACCGCATTAATGGACAAAGACATCGATATCTTAGTTATGATGAACATCGCAGCTTTTTTGTTTCCAACAACGGTCAATAATGCTCGCCTTATAAAAGATGAATAGGACTTGCGTCCTACAGTTCGTCTTAGTTCGTCATCAATGTTATCTTCGTATCAGATTTGCTGTAATATTAATTCTGATTTAGAACCTATGATAAACAGATGTTTATATTATGGATCATAAGCACGACGGGTTGATGAACATGCACTTTTGTATAAAAAAATAGATTAAACAGATTAAAAACCAAGTAAAACCCAATTCGAAGATGTTTTTTTATTATCCGGATCTATATCCGAATATCTAATGGTGTAGTGTGAAATTGGCTGACCCTAATCGGTGCTGACCGTCGAGTACACCAACAGTCATCAATATAATCTGTAATTTCATCTGATCTTATAAATGATAGTAGAATATTTATAAGATGTCTGTGGAATTCTGCTGGCGCTTCCAAACACCCGAAAGAAAAACGTGTGCGCACGATTCAAATTGAACATCGGGCGTCGCAAATAGTCCGGATGAATTTTATCCCATGAAAAAATACCTGATGAAGATCATAGTTTAAATTTAATAGCGCGCTTTCTATTTTCGAAACGAGGAATAAAATTTTTGATAAATGAATATTTCGAAATTCTTGCATTTAATAGACTTAATGAAATTACGCTTCTGCGTAAATCCATAGAGAAGCATAGTATTCTATTTCTTTTTAACGCCGATGTACAATTTTAGCGCAGTACAGAGAGTTACTTTTTCTAATAATTCCATAAGTTAAGAGATTGTTGATAATTTTATCATTCCGATTTTTTTCCGTCTATATAAACGGAAATAATATGCATATGAATTATCTTGGCAAAAAATTTAACTGAATAATCATAACAGGAACGACAAAAGGATTATTTATAACTTGAACTGTTTATGTCTCGAAACCTATTTTGATATTGTTTAAATCTTCAAAAGAATTTACAACTTGATACGTAAATGACTGTAAAAACAAAACTGAGAAAATATTTGGGAAAAATATTTTGCTAGTTTGCTCGGATTATAAGTTGTGGATATTCTATATTCACTTAAGAAATCAAGATTAATAATCAAATCTATATCAATTACATATAAGGTCTTCATTCAGAATATATCATATATAAATTTATTGATAACGTTAACGTAGATTAACTAATCCATGTTAATGGATTTTTTATTTGATCTGAAACTTTTATAGCATATTATTTAATGTTCTTGAATGATTATGAATGATTTGAATTCAGCATAAAATTACGAGCACTTTCCAAAAAAACCTTATAGACATTGAATTTCACAAAGAAAACATCTTTCTCAACAAGCAAGATACAATTAATATTATGAAATTCAGAATTTACGATAATAGTATCCATGACAATTATTCTGCTTTTGACCGGACAAAACCGATGGTTTATTTGTCGTTCAACGACGATGAAACTGCGACAATTAGTAAACATCGATTATATTGTCATAGTTGCTTGTTTTTTTCTTCTATCTATTTATAATTTATTTATAACAATCTTGCCGAAGATGTCAGAACAATTTGCAATAATTGCAAACAATATTGGTTTTTTACTCTCCAACATCATTCTCGGAAATGGATACCCTTATGCTAGTGCTGCTTATAATACTATAGTGCTTTTCTAGATCACATCCTGACTCATCATTACTTGGATCGGTACTTTCAAGAATATCGCGTACTGAGTGCACTCGCTTCGCTTTACATATCACCACATAAATAAGCTAAGATAAGCATCACGTATTATTAATAAAACACTCGGAATAATTTTGCATATATAATCTTGTATAATTTATTAACATAGATATATAAAAGTCTGTTAATACAAATAGTCTTCTATGTACATGAATTTCCGCACATGCAGTTTTCGAGATATCTATCTGTTTCCTGCATATAACTTTATTATTACTTTATTATTGTGTATCTTCGCGTGCTACTCCGCGCATGAAATTTCAGATCTTAACAACTTAACTAAAATTGAAGTTCAGTATAATAATTTAGATCTTTATATCTTTCTCGATAACTGTGAATTACGAGGAAATATCATTTCCGAAAAGTCTATAAAAGTTTCTACAAAAGTTTCGAGAAGAGACTTCCAGTCTTCATAGATATTCCTCCTTATATTCAACTCAATTCAAATAAAGCTTTTCCATATGCAAATATTCTTGATGATTATATCTCGATACCTTAATTTTAACGTATTATAAATTGTATATATCTTAAAAATCATTTGATAACTTTATGAACCAAAATATTTATCATATGTCGCATTTAATACCAATAAATAAACTTTTTTTGTGTATTTTCCCTTTATACTCTGTTATATAATAAATCTTATTTCCTGCTAGTCATATATCTATTTCTTAATATTAATATCAAATTCTGGATACTCTCAAACAACTATAATATGATGTATCTTTAAAACTTACTTGAAGTTACTCAATTACTCTTAACAAAACAATAAAATATTACACTTTTTTAAAATAATCAATACCTTTAACTTAATTGGTAAGCTTATCTATCTCCCTGTTAATTTGCAAACTTCTGACACGAATTCCTGATGGATCTTTAAATTGTTAAGAGCATTAAGGGTGAGCGAGAATCAATCTACCGAAAGCATGTGTATCGCGAAGTATTGTCCGCAACAAATTAAAAGTCGACGAATGGAACTATTTAGTTCAAACCGACGGTAAGCTGTATAGCTGCGGATTCTTTTTTCAGAATTCGATAGTTTCTGAAAGAATCTTCCGCCTATATAGTGACATCCTATACAGTGCATATCGGTGCAAGAGGAGACATCATCTATTCTTGAAAGGAAAGATACGAAAATGCAGAGCATTGAGAAAAATGTATGCGAGCAAGAGAGTGCATTTTATGACATTCTCAAATCAATAGGATTTTCGTCTGATTATCAGGCGCGCAGTAGTCTTATGGTAATAAAGCCTATACGGAAATCTCGATATCGACGTCGATAACCTGAGTAAAAAAAAATAACACGTAGGTTAATCGGAACGTCGATTTTTCTCTGTCAGTAAATTATGTAACCTAACTCACGATACGTATTACGTAAAGCGTGATCGTGAAGAAAATGATTAGACTAAACGATGGATCATTTGGCATCTATAAAGAATGCAGATAAATGCGTCGATTTATGAACTGCAAAATACCGCGACAATTAAATGCATATTATAGTCCATGGATACAATTTTTGGACTAGCATTTTCAGAGTCGTTTCAGCAAATTAAAGATTTACTTGCTTGCGCTGCGTCGTTCAAGAGTAGGACTGATATACGATCGGACATTCACCGAGAGGCACAAATAATCGTCTCGCAGTAAGACGCACGCTCTCTCCTTGCCAGTAAAAAAAAAAAAAGACTGCACATGAGCGCAATGATCTTGCATCGTCTTAAACGAATTCCAGAAGTTGGGAGGATGAAGAAGATACTGCCTACACGGCACTGCTATAAGCAGCAGAAAATAGACATCGGCCCCGGAGAGAAGAAGAGCCATGGAAGGAAATGGAATATTCGAAACAAACAGCGAGCGATCTCGCACCTGTGTGCGATGATCGAAAGAAGCATTGGATGATGCGATTGACAGCAGATCTGTCATGGCAAGAGGAATGTGCGAAACAATATGCAAATACGAAAGCAAATAGACACAGCTCGAAGCATTCTACGTATGCGTTTTCTCTAGCAAATTCCTATCCGTTCTGAAACCATCCAAGGTATCCTGCATCTTTCGCGCCATAAAGTTTGCCATTAGTGCGTTAGTTGAGTCTTATCTAAGGACACCCTATACATCTGTATGCGACAGAGTATCAGGACGCGAGGGAGAAAGATTGCTTAAGTGAGAAGAAATGCTCGGTGCGTGTCTGAATCACACGATTATTGTCGTTGCTACAGAGGAAAGGAAGCTTAAGATTTCCTCAGAAACTGTGGACAAACAGAAAAGAACTTAGCACTGAATGCCACGATTACGCGAAAGGGAATTGTGTTATACAGAAGGAATCGATTATTCCTTTTGTAAAAAAGTGTTCACGTCTGTCGACATTTGCATGCTTACTCTCTTTGCTGTCTGGATGAAATCCCTTTATTGGGGAGGGAAAATATTACCATAAAATTATAATGAGTTCCATCTCAGTAACTCAGAGAGCTCTAATAAGACGAATCTCCGGTTCAATTACCAGCCATTATATCATTTATCCGTGCGTATCGTCGGTATGCAATTCGTTGATCAGCTCAGCAAAAGTCGCCTCTTTCAACGCCAATGGTGCCTGGTGCTCATTACTTGATATAGATTCAATGGATATAAACACTGTTAGTTATATCTTTCGTTGATAATGGAGGATAGACATCCTATACATAAATACTACCGCATATCAATAATCCCTTCACATTGTTAACTTGCAAGATCCTTTACGTAATCTCTATATCCATCTATATCCGCTTCTCATTCAGTAAGTGTAACGGCATATATGTAACCACGCAACTCAATTTCCGAAATATGCATGTTTATTCTAACACGTCACACGCACATAAGGAATAAGAAAATACAGACATACATACATTATAGCGTATATAATTATATACATAATGTTTAAATCTTTAACCATATATGCTTTATAATGCTTATAACTGTTTAGTATTACATAATAAGCTTTTTCCTATATGTTTCGTGATTTCACTAGCAACGACAGAGTTTTTTCAGAGTGATCTATTTCTTTTCTCTCGATTGTTTCGATGATAATAAAGATAGGAATGAAGAAAAGAAAGAAGAAGAAGAGGATGAGCAAAACAAAATTCAAGTAAGAATGAATAACGAGATAGTTGGAAGTAAAAGTGGAAGGATAATGAGATAGAGTGGAATGGATAGTTTTATTATTGAGTCCTGAGAACGAGAGAGAGAGAGAAAGAAAGAAAGAGAAAGAAAGAGAGAAAGGAAAAAAGAAATTCACAAAAATGCGCAATTATATATGTTCGATAATTTTGCAAACGGAATTGCAAACGATTTTGCAAACGAGAAACATAAACATTGCCTGTGTTAACGGATAAAGGCAATTCATTTAAATAAAAGTTTTAAATAAAAGTATGCGTTCATGCATATGACATATATATTTTATAACTAGAAGGTAATAACCATTCTCAATAATAAGTTTAATCTAACAATGACATAAATATAATACAAAAAATGTAAAGTTACAAAATTAAAAAGCAATAATAGAAAATATTAAATAGAAAAGTATAATTTATATTAAGTATAAATTAAAATAAGTTAATTAATTTAATCGCAAACATTCACGTTCACTTATATATTTTTATACTCTATACATTTCTACTTACATTTATAATCAACATTCATATTATATCTGGTCCACGTACAATATAAGAGCGTAATATATGCTTTACGCATTGTAACATAAGTCATTTTCTAATCGCTATATTCATCCTAGATTACTTTCTCAAATATATTATGAAATACTGCGGAAAAGCGGAACAGAAATGAAACAATTGCTCGCTATTTCACGGTAAAATCACTTATTCTTAATTTTAATGTAAAATAATTAATGATAGTGTAGAGTAGAAGAAAAGAATTATCAGTGGCGGTATGTATCAAGAGCTTGTAATTGGCAAAACTGATGTGTGAACGTGCGTGTCTAGACTCGCGTCCAAAACAAAGGACAACCGCGGAAAGAAACCGTTGACACTCGAAAGCTCGGGACGACACGATTCGTCCAGGTTATATGATAATATGTGGCAATTGGTCGACAACGCTGAAATGTAGCACCATATTTGGGTATATAAAAAATGAGGCAGCAGGGATAGAGAAAGAGAGTGTGTGAGAATAGAACGAGAGTAGTAACAATAACAGTGAGAGTAGTCGAGTAATTGTAGAATTGTAAACGGCGAAGTCTGTGGAATCAGCTAGCTTATCAAGATATCCTTGCGTTATATCTATGTAAAGAAGAATAAAGAATTTCTTTACTTATTGTTCCATTAATCTGAGATGTCGAAGACTCATCATACTTAACAATTCTATTCCAGATAGAAATATCCTACAATAGTATGATATTGATTTCATGGATTACTGATTACATAGACAATATAAATACATATATAGGAGAAAGGATAAGCAATAACAGCTCTTTATCAGATAATACGGATAGTAGGATTTCTTCTTAAAATGTAAATTCTATTGCGTAGAAAGTGCAGATTTATATTATCAATAAATCAAGTAAATATCAGTAAATATTTTCCTCAATCTTTTCTGTCTTGCTCTACTGAGACTTTACTTACTTTTTAACATGTTCCTACTTCTAACACGTTCTCATCTCATCACTAGCTTTAGATCCCTCGGGATCCATCACTTTTTCTATATCTATTGCAATCTCTAGCTTCGCCGCTATCTCTAACGATCCTACTGATTTCTATCGAAAATCAACCAATCATAATTCAGAACTAAGTCAGTAATAATTATCATATTGCATATATACATCATATCGAACATATAAATAGAAGAGAGAACATTAATTCTGACATTTCGTCCTTAGTCATATTAGCAGTAAGACTTCTGATCTGAGGCAACATTTTGAGATAATTTTGCAGGAATCTTATCGATTTCAAAATATTACAATATTTTATTCGGCATATTGCCATATTTCAAGCTACGAAGATGGCACGAGATACACATGGCACGAGATGGCATAGATATTTCTCTAATATCATATTCCTTCTTCAAAAAATTTTATTTCTCTTTAATTTTGCTACAAAGACATAATGTCCATGTATCACTGTGATTATTCTATTTATTTTGCAGGAAAATTCCGAAAGAACAAAGGCGCAGAATGTTGCTTCACAATTCTGCACGAATTCGAGTAGCAGGAATGAAAGATAAATATTCTGGTTAATTAAATGTTAATTAATAGAAATCGATATATGTCATTATATGTCACATAATTATTTAGGCATCAGAGCGAACAAAATAAATGCTTGAAATTTAATTTTATATGTTCGAACTGAAAAAGTTGAAAGAATATGAATGTTTGACAAATATGTTATACATAAGAATATCATATATAAGAATATCATTACATGATATATATTCTTACATTTATTCTATTTATATAAATTTATATAAATAAAATATAGATAAAATCTAATTTATGAGAAAAATATATATGCACAGCTGATCGACTCATATATAATATATGTAACACGTGTTATGTCACGTCTTATACGAGGAATTATCTTTGATATACATAATCTCAGAGAAAGTTCAAATATTAGAAAATATCATAATGTTGATATTTAAAAAATAACATATTTTGAATGAAGGAACAAATAAAGTTTTAATGCAAATTTTTATTTTATAGGAGAATAAGAAATAGAATGACAAAAAGGAAGAAAGCATTAATGAAGTCAAAAGAAATGAGCATGATATATCAAAGATTAATAATACATCACAATCAGAGGTATTATAAACATTTAAATTAATAACTATTAAATTAAAATAATGTAATAAGTTATAATAATTAAAATTTTATCATCTATTCTCTTATTGACTTATTTTATTTTTATAGGAAAAAGGAAACGCATAAAAGGAAAGCTATAGAAGATTTAATTGAAGTTGAAAATCCTAACAGACAGAAAAAGAAATCGGAGAAATTATCTGAGCTGATTCAACCGCAAAAATGCGAAATTGTAGAAAATCAAAGTGATGTGAAGGAGAGCGGTGAGTATCATAAGTTGGTTATATATAGTTATATAAACTGATCTTATTCTTTTTTACTGTTTCAATGCCATAAGGCTTTGATCAAACTCGATTGAAACGCGATCATTCTTTTTTCATTTTCTGTCAAAAGATGCGAAGCAATCCCGTCAAGCAGACGGGAACATTTAACTCAATACAAATATTTCTTTTCACAGCTATTAAACTTATAACAGTAAAAATTACAATTTAGTACAACCCCTATAAATAGTATCAGTAAAGAAACGCATTGACAAAATCCGAGCGTGTAGTCAGTTTGACTCTTATGGATTTACATATGAACTGGCGTTTTCAAAAATTGAATAAGAAGAAGCGTGATCGCTTGTCATTTAGCTGAGAAAGTTAATTATTTTTGTTTGATCCATTTTATTCGCTATATAAATTAAATCGTTTAATTTTTAGAGAATAATTGAAGAAACATAAAATTCATAAAAAGGAACATGATGTTAAAATGGCAGAAGCTATGTCAGATTTAGTACAGTTGGACATAATCAGAAAAGATCGTGAGGACGCAGAACAGCAGCAAAAAATAGAGAAAAGACAAAAAGAGATAATGCAACAGATAAAAATGATACAGAAAGCGCAAGAAGAAAAGTTCGAGCAATTGCAGAAAGCACAGGAGAAAAAAGCCAAATTGACGCAGAAAACGCAACAGACGAAAAATAAGTGAATGGTAGAAGTGATAGAGAGAAAAGTTGAGCGAATAAAAAGAATGGAACAGGAAGAAACTGAGCAAAAGTAGGAAACGCAAAAGAACGAAACTGAGTGAAAGCAGGAAGAGCAAGAGGAAGAAGTTCAGTGAAAACAGAAAGAGCAAGAGAAAAAACCTGAAGATAGCGCAAGTAAACAAAGTTATGCAAAAAAGAAAACAGCAAAAGAAAAAAGCTAAGCGAATAAGGGGAGCAAAAAAGATAAAAACTGGGCGAACTCATAAAGCGCAAAAACAATTAGCTTCGTGAATGCAATAAGCGTAGTTTTTTTAAAGTTTATTATGTTAAACATTATAAAGGCTAAAAAATTATTATAGAGTAAATAATTAATATATAGACAAATGAATAAAATAATGAAGATAAATAAAGTAATAATAAAGAAAATAACTTTTTGAATTAAAAAATAAATGATTATAGTTCAATTTATATATTTTAAGATTACGGAGAATCAAAAGTATAAGTTCCAATTTCGATATTTATCTTAAAGTTATGATAAGATAGTTTAAATAATTATTTATTGATGTTAGATAAATTAATATTTAGTTTCCTCAACATATTTAGGGAATTAAAAAAAAATAAGAGGCAATGACTGGGATAAAAAAAATATTAAAAAATCATTAGGTTATTTTTTGTAAGTAAAATTATATAATATAAGAGGGTGTTATTATGTATATTTGTAATTAGAATGTCTTATGATGTTGTCCGATGCCTAGTTTCCATTCTCGTCTATCGCTCTATTGCGTCTCTTCCAAATTTCTTGCCATTCTAATTCCATGTGACCAACACTTTCCCAGATTTTTCTTTTTTCCTTCTCTCTATAGATGTCCATATTAAAAATTATTTAGGAAATCAGTGATTGTCTAATCGTTGGACATGTCCATATTCTATAAGCTTATTTTTTTCGATATCTTTTATTATTATGTCTTTTATTTCGTGTTCTTTTTTCTTTATTCTATCTCTTCTGGAAATTCTCATCATATTTCTAAAGATATCCATCTCTAACGCTTTTAACTTTCTTTTGTTTTTTACGGTGTTTCTGCCGAGTGCAGTTATCGTTTGCTATAATAAATTATGGAATTATCAAATCATTAATAAATATTGACATTAAAGAAGAAATTAATAATAAAATTAAAATTAATATGAAATAACAGGTTTTATAATAAGTGATAATTTATTATGCTTATTATAATAAAATGCTTATTATAATAAATAAGTATAAAATAAGTAGATATAAAATAAACAGATATAAAATTTTTAAGGTAAGTATTTATTATTCATAAAAAATAATAATAACAATGCATATATTAATGCATATATAAACACATTTCAATGTAAGAAAATTTTAATGTAAAATATATACATATGTATAAGTTTTTGTAATTTCTTTAAGATTGTTTAATTCTGTTAAATATTAAAATTAAATATAAGATATGAATGTAATTATATGATTCAGAATTAATTTTTAATATAATTAATTAATATTTCTATGTTAAAATAATGGAAGTAATGATAAAATTGCACGATTTATTCCATAATACTTTGATATCATACATATTGTTAATAAATCAACATAAAAGTTGACATTAAAATAATTTATATTTGGGAATTAAATATGTAGGTTTGGATAATAATAGATATTATTGAAAAGGATGAGATTGAGAAGAGTAATCTTAATATTCAAAGAAACTGAGTAATGATAAGTTATGATTAAATAAGATTATATAAATGCTCGGTTATACAAATATTATATATTACTCGATATATCATCGTCAACTGTCTACCGTCAACTCGCGCCAAGCACGGACGCCCGGTTCACAAAAATAAGAATGATGCGCGATTTTCGTCATCGCGCCGGCTATCGCGCGAGACATTCTAAATTCGCTTTCTACATTCGGTCATTTTGATCAAATATTCGTCCCAAATGTTCGTCACTTTTAGTTTCTTTATTATTGCATATACTGTCATCATTTGCCGTCATCATGTGTCCATAGTTTCAATTTGCAGATGTTGAAGTCTGAAGAGGTCTTTCTTTTTCGCCGATCTTACAAACAATATAGCTATCATTCTGTAAGGTTTTAATAACTTCGTATGAACCCAAGTATTTATGAATTTGAGTCTAGCACCGCCTTATGTACGGTAAACTGCGAGGATGTCACTGTCTTGAAGAGACTAGCACTTCTAGCGAAATGCTTTTGTTCTTTTAGAATCGAATTTTTTCTTATTTTGACGCTGTCGTTTCTTATTTTGACGATGCATTCGATATTCTTTTTTGCTTCACGTCGCAATTCTTCTTGATCATTCTCAAATGATATGTAGCTCTATATCCGTGCCTATTCGATACGGATTTAATATTGATCTTTCGTTCAGTAAAATTTTTAATTACCTGAATGCATTTTTTTTGACTGTTCCAAAATTAAATTTAATATTCGCTTGCAAAAAGTTCGACAATGAATGCGCAATCGTCACGTATTCTGAGATAAATTTTCGAAAATGCCCAATAAAACTCAGATGCATGTCTGCACCTGCCGCACATTTGTTAGTTCGTGGAAACATCGCATTGCTTCCGTTTTATATTCAGAAGACCTGAGAGTGCTATTTTCTATCAAACTCGTTATCGCATACTTCGTCTCAACATGTATAAAAGATCGACTTTATTCGCTTTTTTCTTGCTTTCTATCTTGATTTTAAATACTTTAGGCTACTCTCGTCAACAACCTCACGAATCAGATTGACATTACTCTGTCCCTGAATTTCTTACATGAATTCCGCGTCCAAGAAATCAGTTTCAAATAATAACTTCTGTCGTAACATCGTATTGGAGACAATTCGAATATGAATCGGATAAATATGCCTGTCAATGGCAATCTCAATCCAAAATTCCCCCAGCGTTTCGATAGCCTCAGAATCCATTCCTGAAAATCGAATTTTGGTCAATCGGAATTGAGGTTTATTTATACGTGGGTAAGCTATATCAGGGGTTCCGAGCATTAATGGGATTAAGAAATTTCCAAATCCACCAATTATGAGAGACATTACTGCAAAGAAAATTATTACAAAGACATGGCTAGTAATTATTGAGTTAAATATTTGATCATTATTAATTAATAGTCCACAAGTTTCTAATTCTACTCGAATGATTATTCTTATTGATGAACTTAATATTGCTTAAAAAGAAAAATAAAATATAATATTCCAATATCTTTATGATTAGTTGAATAAAATCATTTAGCCATAATACTATTTATGGATAAATTTAAAAAAAGTTTTATGTCTAATAAAAGTAATAAATTGTAAATTTATTTATGAAATTTACATTTCCAACATTTATTTTTAAATTTATAGTTTAATAAAAATATTAAATTGCAAGTTTAAAGATATGTTAATAATTGAGTTAACTAAATTTTATTTTATAATATTGGTTGGAGAGAGAGGAGTATTCCATATTCATATATTCGTTCGCATGAGCGAAATATCGCTCAAACGCCGTTATATTCCTACCATCTATCATCATATCTTTTATATATTTTTTTTCGCGAAGAGTATGTCGCAACACAAACGTTTTTTGTCGAAGCGCACGCGTCTCTTGTTTCGTCCTTTTTCTTCGAGTACTTCGAAGCGATATGTCCATGCTCCATACTCAAAGCATTTCATACCTAGATCCCTTATTGGATATGCTACACTCACGTGATTGCGCACAATGCAGTTGTAACAATGCTTCGTGTCTATCTTCTCGTTCCTCTCATTCTTCTTATTCACGCTCGCCGTCTGGCCGTCATGGGGCTGTCGCTTCATCTATCCAATCTTGAGCTTATTGCGTAGCGATCTCATAGCGTTACATTTTTGAACGCTTCTAACAGAGATTCGGTTGTGTTATAGCATTGTATATATGCTTGGTCACGTAGCATACTATCTGAAATGCCTTCTATGATATAATCCAACATTTCCTCAGCAGCGATCAATACATGATTTCCCACGATCATTTTTTCGTGAATACCAACAAGCGACATCAAATGTCATCTCAATATATTCCAGTTTCGAGTGAAATCACTCAAGCGCTCTCTTCTTTAACTTCAGGCAATCAGCATCTTCGTAAAATCGAAGGGCTACATCTAGTTATTTTTATAAATTTTATCTTTTTCTCCCATGTATCATAATCGCCAGAAATGCTATTAAATTCGCTCATCAAATCCGCAACGATCATTAAATTCATTCGTCTTTGTCCGGGCGTCAATGTTATCAGTGGCGGTGTCGTTATCGTTTATTTGGTTCACTATGTCCTCGCGCTCATTAGCATAGAACATTGCGATCTCACATCGAATAAGTTCGAATTCGCGTTCGGCCTTCTCACATCGATATATTTCAATTTCATACTCGCACAGGTCATTCACGAGCTAAATATTTTCCTCACCTTCTTCGTCCATTATCCTACATGAAGGGTCAGCTTCTATAATGCCAATGAACTTGGCTTTCGTCCTCGTTGATACCAGGTTGAGCGCTTTCGCTCTCTTCCTTAATTTCGACATCGTACATTCTTGCGGCATGATTACTGTCACAAACTTTAGTCAACACTATGCGTATATTTTCACAAACTCAATGTATTTTCGACATTGACGTCGTCTCACGGTCACTCTTGTCGTCTTACAGTTACCCTCGTCACCTTCTTTTTTATTAAGAATACTGCTGGCACGCCATATTCTCAATGTTCTTCGTTATCTCACCATTGGTTCCTGAATAAACTCCTCTTCGTAATCCCTAATCTCATCTGACCTATTATTATCCAAATGTAGATTTGGATAATAATAGATCTTATTGAATAGATTGAGATTAAGAAAAACGCGATCTTAATATTCAAAGAAACTGAGTAATGATAAGTTTATTAGATGAGATTATATAAATGCTCGATTATATAAATGTTTAGCTCGATTTGTAGTTATCAACTGTTTATCGTCAACTCGTGCCGAGTATGGACACCCGATTCGCAAAAACAAAAATGATGCGTGATCGTTTCCTTGCGCTGATTATCGCGCATGGCATCCTAAATTCGCTTCTTATAAATATAATCGTCTTCACAATTAAAATTTAATGTAACTATTTAATAAGTAATTTAATAAGTAAGAAATAATTTTTATATTTAAAGTATGTATCTAGAAGCTTAAAATCAACTTAGTAATTTCGTGAACTAATTTTTATAAATTATAGTATTTTGAAAATGAAAAAATATTTTTTAGATTTAATATAAAAATTAATGTAATGAAATTTAGAAAATGAAAACTCGAAAAATTAAAGAAAATAAAGGAAAATGAGAAAAGTAAGAAGTAAAGGGAAATTTACAGCTTTCTTTAATTTTATATTATTATAATGTATATATATATTTATATAAATTTAAATTTATATAAAATGATATATAAAAAATTATATATATTCATATATATAATATATAATATATAATATATGTATATAATATATTATATATAATGTATATAATGTATGTTGTATATAATGTATGTATGTATATAATGTATTATATATAATGTATGTTGTATATAATATATAAATATATTTTATATATATTTTATATATAAAATTATTCAAAATATATAAATAATTATACATTTATATATTAATCATTTATTTAATTATACATTTAATGATTATTAAATATTAGTGCAGAATTTTCCAATCGCTGTTTCTCTCTTGTTCATTTGTTTACGTATCTTGGCATTAAAGTCTCCCATGAGAAAGATATAATAATAGTTATTTTTTCTTAGTGCTATTTCGATTCATACCATTTTTGTAGAAGTTCTCGATTTTTTCGTCTTCATGCTCGGTAATAAGAGCGTAGATTTGTATTACTTTCATGTTGTAATAGTCATTTATAGAGAGTGCTATGTACGAGTGCTACGTTACTCGTTCTGCCATTCATATTTATAATTTTTTCTTTAAGTTTTTTGTTTATGATAAAGCTTCCGCTTGATTTTGTACGATTTCAATTGAATATATGTCCCGACTTTAACGTGAATAGTATTTCTTCTCGGCTTCTTATTTCGCAAATTTTTATTTCCATTTGATATTTTTTAATGCTTCTTTCAGCTCTTTTAATTTTTCGTTTGTGAATAGTGTTCTAACATTATATGTAATAATGTTAAATATTTTCTTATTTTTTTTATTTTTAGGTTCACGATTTTATCCTCTTTAGCATCTGTGGGACTGATTGATTTTTTATCCATATGAAATTTTACATATCCTGTTCTATTCTGGGATATCCTTTGGTTTGTTTTAAACAGTAACATTGAAAATCTATATTTAGAGGGATTTTGGCAATTAAAATACCGTATCCTATCATAGATATGGGCGATTTGGATATAAGATATGGGAGAGATAATATAGATGAGTTAGGAATAGGGTTATAAGGCTTGTTCTTCTATTAATATTGGGAAGAAGCTAGAACTTGCGTGGACAGAATTCACTAGCTGAGATCATAGAATACTTATTTGCTATCTCTTATCTCAATATAATTTGCATGGAACAAGAAAAAGACGTGCAGAAGAGACGAGCAGAAGATAGTTTCATATTGAATCGAGGCTAAGAATCAGACTCCGATCTTTCGATTTTCAGGCAATTGCTTTTATCTTTCAGCTATTCCTCCTTTCCTGGCAGAACACATCAGGCCCGCCTTGATAGGTAACACCGAATCGGGCAAAATAGAAAAGACAGATAAGAAGAAACCATACCAAGCAAAACATGCCAGACCAGATTAGGGAAGATAGACAATAGCAGAGAAAGACAAATCAAGCTAAACCGATAAGAAAGAATTAGACAGGGCAGTTGAGAACAGAAGAAACCAGATAGACCAATTCAGAATGGATCATACCAGACAATGCAGACCAGTCTTGATCAGATGAGATTAGAGCAAGTGGATCAGATATGATTAGAATATGCTAATCTGGCCAAACCAGACCAGGCTAGACAAACGAGACTATAACAGATAAGAGTACGCAGATCAAACCAGACAGATTAGATCAGACTAGACCAGAGAAAGTAAATTAGATGGGACCAGACAAAACATGGCATGTCAACTTAAAATAAACTAGACCTGACCTCCTAGATCAGAGCAAAGCAGTCATAACGCAAAAGACTAGGTCAGCCAAACCTGATCAGACCACGCCAAGTAGGCCACACTACCATGGCTACACTAACTAGAATATCTAACAGACAAGAGCACGCAGACGAGACGTAGCCAAATCAGTCCAGACAAATTAAAACTAACCAGATGAGAACCGAAAACATCAGATCATAATAAGGTGGACAAAGTAGATCGGATCAAATCGATCAAGATGCATCAGGTCAGACCAGACTAAAGTAAATCATGTTTCTCACATCTGGCCAGAGTAACTAGATAGACTAGTTGATAGACTAGTCAGAGCAAACTCACGAGATCATACTGGGCCAGATCAAAAGTGATCGTATTCCAAACAAGATCATTGGCATCCACGCAAATATAGATCAGATTAGATTTGATCGTCGAAACCAGAAGAGACAACAGACAGAATGGAAAAGACCAGGTCAGGCAGATTAGACCAGACTGATGTGAACTAGATCAGACCAGGCAGAATAAACATTTGATCAAGCAGACTAGACCAAATTAGATGAGATAAACGCGATCAAATCGTTCTAGAACAGTCTAATAAAACACAAACTATACAGATCAAGTAGATCATATCAGAACTTCGGTTACTCAAAGAAGATCAGACGAAAAACAGTCCAGTATTAATAATCTAGTGCAGACCCGATCAGGAATAGCAGATCAGATCAGATTAGGCAAAGCAAATCAGCTGGCAAATCATATCTGACTTGCGATCTGCCACTAGATCATAGCAGATCATATGGAACCAAGTAGACCATAAATGAGCAGTCCACACTAGATTCCATCAGACAAGAGGATCAGAAAGACAAGACCAGAGTAGACCGGAATAGTTAGACAAACCGGACCAAATAAGACGGATTAGGCCAAACTAAATCAAGCTAGACAGATGAGATCAGAGCTGGCAATTCTGAATACACTAGATGCAAGCTAGATAAGGGCATTCCTGACTTGTCCCTAAACTAAAATAGATTAGTTTAGGCAGACCAGTCTAGACCAGATAAGGACAAGCAGAACATAAACAAGAAAATAGAATCGACTGAACCAAACTAGACGTGGCCAGATCAGATCGGGCTAGAATAGATCAAATTTGAGCAGTCCAGAACATAAGCAGAGGAATAGAAAAGACCAGAAAATACCATATCGGATTGATAAATTCAGATCATATCGGAGCAGACAAAATATATGCAATCGTATT
The DNA here is from genome assembly GCA_020341155.1 of Eciton burchellii. Lineage (NCBI taxonomy): Eukaryota > Metazoa > Arthropoda > Insecta > Hymenoptera > Formicidae > Eciton > Eciton burchellii. The sequence goes on along the minus strand of JAHMML010000036.1, from coordinate 1,272,033 downwards.
AAACCAAAGCAGAAATGCAAGACCAAACCACATCAGTCTACAGCTACCGAGAGTAGGCATACCATAACATATCAGAACAGATTTACGTGACAGTTCTGGTCAAATTAGATCAAAACAACCAGAACATATCAACCTGTTCGACGAGATCAGACGAGATCAGAGACAGCGAAATAGACTGACTTGTATACATCTAATCAGATCAGTTATCATACAAATTATACCAAACCGGATCATATCAAAACAGGCCATATAAACCAGTCCAGACCATATCAGACCAGACAGGCCAAGCAGAGCAGACCAGCCCAGGCAAGACTAGACAACATAAACGAATTGAATCTGACCAGATCGAACACAACCGGCCAGTCTTGTCCAAGCTAAAAATAAAATTCCAGAACAGACTAGACAAATTATAAACATACAAATATCTAGTTATTGTTTACTATGCTCCTGATGTCCTCGATCCAACTCGTTGATAGTCTATCTCTATTTTTTTGCTTTCCATGAGTTTCCATTTCACAATCTTTTTAGTCCACTTATTATTCGACAACCTGGCTATATGGCCGCTCATCTTCACATAGTCCTTATAATTCATTCGACAATATCCGTTATTTCAGTTCTCATTTTATGTCTGTGTTTCTTACCTCGTCTCGTCTACTTATTTCCAGCATTGTTCTTTCCAAGTGCTATTCAGAGATTTCTTTAGCTGCTTAAGTCTCGGCATATGTTTCTATCGGCAGCACGTATTGTTTGTATACTCTCTCTTTCATTCGATAAATTTCCTCGAAAAATTGTTTGTCGAATGCCGAATGCTGGCCATCCTAGATCTATTAGCCGCTGGATTTCATAAATCTGGTTATCTATTTATTCTTATTTTGTGTCCCAAGTATTTATATATGTAGACTCGTTCCATTTTTTCCATATTAATTTCCATGTTGCTGCTTGTTACCAAATTTGATCTTTTCGAGATTCATGGTTAAGCTGACTTTTTCTGCTATTTGTTTCAATTCCTTCAGCCCCTACTAGACATCCTCCAGACTATCATTTATCAAGACAATGTCGTCGACAAACTACAGATGATTGAGATATTCTCCAACAATATTTAAATATTTGCAATCTAGTTGTTTGAAAGCATATTCCAGGATTACTGTGAAGAGTTTGGGCGACATGATATTTACTTGCCTGATCTCTCGTTCGATATATATATATTTGCTCGTATGGATTTGCTAGTGGATTTTCGCTATCACATTTGCATATACATATTTATCAGTTTTGCATATCTGAAATCTATTCGGCTTTGCTGGAATGCTAATAATATTGCTATAGGCTCTATGGTGTCAAAAATTTATTGAAAGTCGATAAATGTTAACAAATGATTTGTTGTATTCTATCGATTTCTCTATTAAAGATTTAATAACTTAAAATGGTCATTTTATTCTTGATTTTCCTTTTTTAAATATATTTTCATATTATATGAACTGTTTTAACTTATGTTCTAACATTTTTCTAACATCGTATAGCGTCATTCTGTTAATTGCATCACCTTAAATTCATAATATATTACATTACTGATCACATATCAATTTGTGCATTCACCATCTGGAATGTTATATATATATTGTAGGAAAATATAAGTGATCCCGGAGGAATCACCAAATTTGTAGGGAATACAGCGGGATTTATATATTCCTTACGTGATGTTGAATATTAAATGAATGGGTTTTCGACGCCAGGTTGATGGAACAAGAAGTAACGAGATTCTTTATTCTGCTTCACCGATACAACTCTTATCGATAGGCCGATTGACTCTGTTGCTTCTATTCGTCTATTGCTCGTCTGTCGCTCGTTCGTAGTCAGTTCGTCGTTCGTCTGTCTGTCTGTCTCCTGTGCCCTGTCTCTCGCTTTTTATATACTAAAAAGCGGCGTCCCACTTCAAGGTTATCGGCCAATCGTCATATGATTATTCGGTCCGGACGAATCACGCGCCAAAGGTTTTCTTCGCAATTGCCCTTTATCCTAGATGCAACTTTCTAAACACATGCCCGCACGCATTGGCATCTTCGACCATAAATCCTGACCGTACTTGATACCACTCATACCCCGGACATATGCCAGAACACACCCCATAAAGATGTTGTCATCAACGGTTCTTTCCCGTTTATACTACAATATATATATATATATATATATATATATATATATATATATATATATATATATATATATAGTTACATCCCGATTTATCGCAGCTGCAACTTCGAAAACTGTTTTTGGATGGCGCGAGTACTGTTTTCGGGTAATAATGAATCGCGCAATTCTCCGTGGAGGTATCCCATAAGCAAAGATATTTCATGATGAAAACGTATTAATTAGATTACTTACCTTGTGTCATACCAAAATGCGTTAAAGAACTCAAGAAAAAAATATAAAAATAATATAAGATATATTATTTAAAATATTGATCTTATGATTCAATCGCATTACAAAGAATGAAATAGACTAAAACAGATACTACTACGCAGATAAAAAACAAAATCTAATAAAAAAGATTTTAACTATGCTATAATTCTAAATGCCACCTGTTCTCTGAATTGATAGAAGTCTAGTTTCTCAAATCATCTTATTATAATTTTTGTGAACAGCTTATAAAGATGCGAGAACAGACTGATTGGCCTATAGTTTTCCAAGTTTATTATATTTCCTTTTTTGTCTATGAATATCACATTCTTTCATTATTCTAGGATCGTGGTGTCGTTCAAATAGGGATTGAAAAGAGAGGTTATCCTATTCTAATCTCTCTTTTCCTCAACTAATAGTATCTATTACAATTTGGTCTTCATTAGGTTCTTTATTATTTTCATTTTTCAGCACATTTTTTACCTCATTTACTGTTGAAAGGAAATAATTTTATTATAAAATAAAAATATAATTATTTGAAAGAAGAGGATTGTTCAAATAATATAAAATTTGACAAAATATAAATTTTTATTTATATCAAACAAGTTTGGTATAAAATTACAATATAAATAATAATTTCATTTTATAATAAAATTTAAATAATTTTGCTTTGATAAAATATTATTTAAATATTATTAAGATTATGATTATTAATAAAAAGAATTTTATTTCTGATTAAGTGTCAACAATTGATTAAACTATTGGGAAAATTGAATTATAAATATTGAAAAATATAAATTTGTATATTGCTGCTGATTAAAGTTATAACAAATATTGTTTAATTGAATTGACATTAATGTAAATGAGAAATGGAAAATCCATAAAAAATTAATCTTTTGTATCTTTTGTATCAGGATTTTATAAGATTTAATTTTAATATTTAATTATTCTCGAAATTATAAGAATTAAAATTTAACTTTCTGTGAATATTATAATGAGAATTATTACAGCATTAATATTTATATTTCAGTGAAAATATTTCATTCAATTACTTCAATAATGATACCGCATTTTTTAATTAAATTTAATTCATTTATAGTTTATTAATAATTATTAAATATTTATTGAATTTATTTTGTAATTTATAAGCTATGAGATAATCTATTAATCAATTTTAAAATTTCATGTTAATTTTATATTAATTTTATATTAAAATATTTTAATGCTATTATGTATCCTTCGTATTTAAATTTTTTAGAAAGTATTTCATAATTTGTTTTTAAATTCATTTATTATATATAGATTTGAATAATTCATATTTTAATTTAATAAAAATTAAATTTAATTGAATTATTCTGTTGAAAATAATATGAAAAAATTAATATTTTATTATAAATGATAATATTTTATTATTTTATGATAAAGATATTAATTTAACATTATGAATTCAGCAAATTTTAAGTTCATTTATTCATCAAAAATATCATTCCATGATTACATTTTAAAATTGGTTCTGCTCAATGAAAATATTATAAACAATAAATTGATTAAATTAATTGTGCTATAAAGATAGCACAATTATTTGGTTTTTAATTAGAGACTGAAATATATAAATATAAACTTTTTTATATTATTATTTGTGATTTATCATTTGAAATAACTTATTAAGATTTGCCGTAAAGTAAGTTTGTATAATATTAATAAATAAAAATATTTACGGTTGTTTATAGATATACTCTGTTCATTATACATGTTAATATATGTTTAAAACTATATTTAATACTGCTAATAATTTGATGATAATTTGTTTGATAGATTGTGGGAGCAAATATATCATTTATATCTACGCTATTACTATGCTAATAATAATATAATAAATAATATTAAAAAATAAGCTTATTTTCTATTGTAAACAGATATATATAATCATGTATGTCAGCATTATTATGTCCTGACCTCGCGACCATTAATACTCAGGCCACAAACATGAGACTCAATTACTATTTTCGGGTATTGACGAATTATGTGATTCTCCCCAGGGATAGCTGACGATCAAAGATATTTCATGATGGAAATGCAGAACAAACTCTCTCCTTATACTATTGGAAATCAGCAACAAAACAATCGGCAGCTCGTGCCGATTTTCATCAAGATGGCCGATGAGAATCGTAAAGCGAGATCTATTCTTAAGGATCGCAAGAAAATGTTCAAGAATTATATGAACAAACACAAATGTATTCTATGGTACTCGTATTGAATATCGAATCAATCTCGGGGACGAGAAAAATGTAGCGCGTTTCTAACACTCGAGAAAGGAGAATACGGAGATCGTAAAAACCAGGAAACAAAAGTACAAGTAAAATTGGAATTAAGAGAAAAACTATCTGTAGCGCATATATAAAACGAATCAACAACGAAAGCTCAACGCGACAATCCATGCGCCGTCATTTGTTCCTTCCTCCTTTATAGGCATTGTTTCTCGAATATTCCAAATTACGATTGTCTACAGTCCAATTGGTCTATTGGTATCATTGTCAAGAGAAACACAACAGAGAATTAGAAAGACAAATAAGAAAAAAATAGTTGAATTCCTAAGGATCTCTGGAATATGGCTAACGTTACAGCGTGTTAGAACAACTATTATAATTTTTAGAAGAAAATTTCTACAAGAAATCATTACTAAATCGTTATATATGATACATATAAGAAACATTAATATATTTTTTCCTTTTATCTGAAATTATAATTTTACATTAGATTTGAATGAAAAGAGCAATGGAATTCGTTGAAAGAAAATGTAATAAAATTTACTGATGAATGAATATATAATATTTTAATAAATATAATTTCTATATATAATGTAGAATTCACAATATTTTTTTGACGGCAATGTATTAATGTTATATAAATATTGTTATTATAATGATATAAGCATAGCAGATATTTTCATCGCTTTTTTTATTCAAACTGCATGGAAAATTATAATTGCATATGCAAAAAAAGAATTAATATATATATATATATATATATATATATATATATATATATATTAATATAGCATATGTAGGATATTTCTATTCGGATGGAATTATTAAGTATGATGGGTTTTCCACGCCTCAGATTGATGGAACAATAAGTAAAGAAACTCTTTATTCTTCTTCGCAAAGATATAACATCTCTCGATAGGCTAACTGACTTCAGGCTTCGCCGTTCACAACTTTGCAATTACTCGATTAATGGCACAACACAACTGCCACTCTCAACTATTATTATTCTTACATACATTACCATCATTACTACTTTCGCACTGCCATGGTTACTATTCTCGCACTGTCATCGTTACTATTCTCGCACTATCATCATTATTACTCTCGCACTGTCGCGTCTCTGTTGCTCTTGTTCTTTATATACCTAAAAGTGCTACATTTCAGAATTGTTGGCTAATCACTACATATCATCGCTATCATCTGGATTAATCACGTCACCTCGCGAGTTTCCGAGTGTCAACAGTTTTTTCCGCGGTAGTCCTTTGTTCTAGACACGACGCGTCCATATACATAACGTGCACATTGGCTTCACCGATTATAAGCCGCCATATGTGCCGCCACCGATAATCTCTTTCTTCTATACTACACATAACATTTATTAATCATATATATAGCATATAGCATCTATTAATCATTTTTATATTTTTTGTGAGTTATTAGACCTTCCAACAATCTATTCCTCATGTCCTATCCGTAACATATTCTTAAATCGCTTAATCTACAAAATCTTACAAAATCTAATAAAAAATATCTTTATCCTGAAAATTAAATAGTACTAATAATAATAAGTATATTATATGGAATTTAAAGAAAATAAGTAAAAATATATTTTTAAATCAAACAATTTAATTGCTTAATCATTGCTTAATAATGAATCACATTGTTTTTTACTTTTGTTCTATAATATAAGCATCGCAATAAGATATAAGTTCGTTAACGAAAACTGAATGACAAAAATATCAATGAAATAAATTCTTTGATGATTCAATGATTAATTGAAATGAATTTCAATGATATTGATAAAGATATTATATTATAATTAATAAAGATATTATAAAATTTAAAAAATTTTCTAAATATCACTTTTTCAATCAAATATCTGTTTTATAAAGTTTAATAATTATTTTTGTTTAACTTAATTTTTCTAAAAAATAATAACATTTTTTTCTAGTATAGATATTGTTTTATGAAGAGAAACCACAGCAGCATCAGCAAAATAGTATTGGGAAATATTAACGATATTAACTTACATGAGAAGCCACTTGATGAACGAATTAAAGAGGACAATACAAATTCCCTGAAAAAAAATAACATGGATAAATAAGATTTTTGAAAAATTCTAAACTGTAGTAAGATACTAAATTGTAGAAAGAAATAAATAAACAGAATTTTATTTGTTTAAGCTATTAAACATTAAATTGTTGAAGCTATTGAAAACGTTAAAAATATCGAAAAGAACTAAACGAACTTCATACAAAAAATTTAAAATAAAGCAATAACAATGAAACGAAAAATCAAGAAAACAATATGTAAGAAAGATGTTTATGCAATGTGTTCCATAATGCATCGTTTAAGACTAAGGACAAATTAATGTGAGATCACAATGAAAAATGAACGAATAGACAAAGAACATGTGAACATCATCAAATAAATTTGCAGTTTAATGAGTGAAAATATTTGTAAACTTTGTTTAAAATATTACAAAAATATTTGAAGACTTTATTTGAAATATCATTTCTGAAATAGAAATATTTCAAAAATTTATGAAATATATTTTATGAAATATTTAAAATATGTCTTTTCCATGTACATATACTACAACAACTACTATAACCTCTAGTTATATACAATTATACAATATACAAAAGATTATAATTATTTAATTAATTAGAAGATATGATTATTGTGGAATACTTGCCAGTCAATCAACGCCTATTGAAGCTACCGAACTAACACTTAGAGTATAAATACTTGGATATAGATTTGAATAATAATGAATACTTAAGCAATTAAAGAAATTAAACTTTAATTGCTTAATTATTACAAAACTGTATTGATCCGTACATATGTTCATTATGGAAGAGATATGTTAAGTTAAAGTTTTGCAAGAATAATTGTGATAGAACTGTTATCTTCTTGCACATCCATCAAATAAGAATATCTGAATGAAACTGATTTAGAACAAAAGATTATTGGCCCGTTAGCAATAACCACTAACGAGATTAAACCGAGGATGAGATTAAAGAAACCGCATTTTGATTTGTTAGAGTGCCAAAGGATTCTCCGCTAGTATATAAGAAGCTAGTGTATATAAGAAATTGTGAGCTTTTCCTAGTTAGCCGAATTAGTTAATGCAAAGTTAGAAAACAACCGACTATTGTTTGTTCGCCGCTCTAATCTAAAGAATATAGTGCGAAATGCTGCCCAAATCCGAACAGAATTATTTATAAATGCTAATTCTTCTGTCCTTTCCATTGTCCACGATAATTATTCAGTTATATTTTATCTAGATAATTCAAATTATACATATTCTCCCTGTTGTTTTACATGAGCGGAAAGAAATCTAAATCCGCGAATCATGTGTGATCTTTAAATTCATAGAATTATAGATTTGACAATCTTTATAAACTTTAACATGTACGCTAAATCGGAAAAATTTCTATCTAGGATCATTATCTTTCGAAAGAAAACTTGGATGTAAACAATTACAAGATCCTCACTTTAAAAACATTGTATGCAAGCTAGAAAGCAACAAATTCGAATCAATTAACGGATTGCTTTGTAATGCCAGATTCGATAATATCAAATATTATAAGAATATCATGATATGGCTTATTACGAATTCCAAAAAAAATCTATTATGAGAATTTATGAGAATTATTGGATTCAATGCTTAGAACGATCACGAACATCCAGATAATTACATACATCATATATCATAACAAATTCTTCACATACAGGCGAAGGTGAAATAATAACTAGTTAATCAAAAATGTTATTCGAGATTCTACATTTAGACTATTTTGGTCTATTGCAACAAACAGATAGCAGCAATAGATAGTATTTTAATAAATTCTGTCACACATTTTATTTGGCTATTTTCTACGAAGTTTACGAAAAAACTAAAGAAATTAGAAACTGATTTAAAGTTATTTTCTCTTAGAGTATTCTAAAGAGATATCTGATTTTTTAATAGATTTTTTTCAAATGAAATTACATATTCCTTAGATTTGTTAAATATAAAACACCGTTAAATTGCAGTGACAGCTGCAATTTGACTTTGCTGAATATATAATTAGATTTTTGAAATTCTTCTCTTTAGAGATTAATAAAACCACTAAGTAGTTAGGAAATACGATAAAACGATAATATGAAATTAGATAAAGCGTAAGATATAATGCTAATCATATTGCGATTAAAAATACAGCTGAAACTGTTTTTAGGATATAATAAACGTAATCATAGATGGATCTTTTATAGATTTAATTAAATCTTACGGAAAACTTGATATTGATTTACAAAAGTAAAACGAATCCGATTGTGAATTGGAGCAACTAATAAATTTCGGCAATATAATAGGAGTTATTATGAACAGTAAATATATAAAATCATTCTAAATATAAAATTAATGACTATATTATGCTATGAGATTCATAACCAACTCTCGGATAAAATTCATAATTAAAGGTGTTTATACCTCGATGTATGATTGCGTTTAAATCATAACAGATGTAATTCATGGTATTTCTGGTTTTAATGTCACTGCCAAACCATACAATTCAATTTACTTTTCGAATAAGTCAAAATCATGTATCAAATGTATAAATATTTATTAGATAAGTGTAGTTCCGTTTATCATCGATTTATAGTGTGTATTGCGTTTTCTTTGTTTATGTAAAAAATATTTATTACTTGTAATTTATTACTTGAGTCTTGTATATTTGTGATATTTATTACTATATATTAATTTGCGAGATGAATGTATTCACAGAAACTGCCGAATTGTAAAAAGATTTATATAATTTCGATCTATTTAATATATTATACTTAATATATCTATTTAATATATTAGCTATAGTCAAGAAACATATATTATGCTGATCAATTAATATAAGACAATGCAATATTAGTTTCGAAACAGAGGCGAAAAGAGACAAGAAATTAGAGATGAAAATGAAATCATTTATCTAAAAGTTTGTACCTAAACTTGGTTTGTTTCAATAAAACTTGCGTCTTGTTCTTATAAACATTTGACAGAATTCTCTATATTTTACAACTATAAGCAATCTAATAGAAAAAATTTCCTAGGTTTTATATATGCAATATTAAAACTTGCATCAGTGTCTTAATATTAAAGATTAATTTAGAATTTAAAGCAGCTGCTATGAACATCACGCACTATGTTTTCACCATTTTGAATAACATCGAAATCACCACCTTCTTCCTTATTTGATTTATTCTCAGTAAATTTCCAAATTATTTAATATAGACCAAATATTCATGATTGAAATAACGATTCGAATAAAACGCAACATTCCATTGAAAGAAAATTTTTAACAATTACTGTCTGGGAATACATCGAATCATTATTCTTATGCTCGATTCAAGATTTAGATTACTATAATGTCTAATTACTATAATGTCTAATATCGCCGGTATTCTGTTACTAACTATTTTTGGATCTATAATATTAAAGATCGGTAATGTAATAGAATAAGATCGGTAATATAATGTAATATAATAAGATTAGATTTATATTATATGCTGTCAGTTATATGGAAAAACTGTTTGAACTATTCGGTGATGATTTGAAAAATGCCGAATATGTCAAATTGGAATTATATTCTACACCAATGGGATAAATTATTAAAATCCTAATAAAGCAAGCCATTTTATTATATGTACGTATCATGTTGATAGAAATCCAGCTGAAACTGATACCAAATTACGATTTCATGCAATATGAAAATTAAAAAGAAATTAAGAAAGGAATTAATTCTGTGCAAATTATTCATATCTTTCCATTTTGATTTAGCGGCTCATAAAAGGTAACAATACTTCGACTGGACAAGGCAAAGTCAAGAGCCATCTATTCGGAACATGATAGGCAGAATTGCAATCGCGAAAAGTGTCTTTTTTTATTAAAATCCTGGATTTTGGCGTCAAGAAGTAAGAAGTATTGGCGTATATGACTGAAAGTTCATTGTAGCAATGCTCAATCTGTCGAACTCAACATTCTGAAACACATTTAATTATATATATAATTTTACCTATAATGATTTTTCGATGTCTTCATTATGCGGAACGCCATTTCATCTCGGGCGATACTGGAAAGTGATAATGTGTTCTCAAGGATCTGCCTCCCCAAAGCATATTTTTGTCCCAATATAACTGTGTAAGTTATATTTTTATATATTTCTCTACATAAATGAATTTGTTGTAAATGAGTTTATGTAGGTGGTCCAGGTTATCAACCAATAATCCCTTAGAAGATGTATCCTTTTATCTCTCCAGGATAAATAATTTAGAGTGCATTTAAATAATTCGGTAATCACACAGTATGAAATCCGTAGTTTTATCCGCGAGGGTGAAGATTGTTTCTCTGGTAGTCACTCTATAGATAATAGATGTCTCTTTTTGTCCTGTTTTGGGTATTAGCTTATGTGCTATCTTAATGCGCCTTCGATGATTTGCGTTTAAATATTTATTTATTGCCAGTTCGAGAAAATGTATTCAGTAAGGATGGAAATTATTAGAAAACAAAACAACCTCCTTTAATCGTCGAACAACTTAATAGTTATAATATCTGGATACCCGCTCTAATTAAGTAACAAATATGCGACCGTTACTTCTGGCTTCGCAAGACATTAAAGACACAAAGTTTTCGCCGCTTGGCACCGCCGAGTAATAACGATGCTTTTGTTTCGGCAACTATAGCAATGGTCAGTTCATTTGCTTTGTGACTTATATTCGATGTATGTTTGTTTACATCGAGAACATTCCAAACCAAAGATAACACCTATAAAGGATTCTTAACATTATATTCTGCGATATAACTTGAATACCTTGATGTACACCATGATTTAACGTGATACGTCTTAAGCACTATAATATTATTTGATCATTTTCATGTAATATAGTAAGATATATGATATAACAAGATATGTTTTTTTAGTACGATTTGAATGATGTGGCTTTAATACTCTGTCTAAACAACTTTCATGTTTTGATATAATTCTCATATTTAGTGATTCTTCATCACTTTTCTCTGCACCGACTTACACTGATTTTGTATTCTAAGTAATATTAACCACCAATTTATTTATAATATAAATATATATATTTATGAGAAATATAGAAATCAAGAAGTGAAATACAGAGTAAAGTTTGGATTCATTGCATGTAAAGTTTTGTGACGCTTCTAGTTTAGTTTTCTGTCGATTTACTCCATTTTTATGTATGTATGTATACGTTAAAGATGCAAATAATGGAAAAAGTGAGAGACCAGCTAACTAATTAATAAATAAATCTATTAAATTAAAGTTAAATTAAATTGCTTAATTTACAAAATATACACACATAATAAAAGTCCAATAAATAACAAACGTATAATACTTGACTAATCAATAGATAATCAATAAATTCTACAATGCAATGCTTATAGATAGTTTAGGACATTCGAAACTTTCTTTCATTTATCTCATTTTATGAAAACGACATAAGCTAGACAAAAATATGGGTCATAAATAATAATTAAGTTACATAAGATATCTTTGGATACAATGTGCACCTGCATAGAGGCTCATCTATGAGAAGTAAATAAGACGCACGATTTGTCTTATCTCTTTTTCTCAGTATATGTATTTCTCAGTATATAAATATAGCATCAAGTCAAAATTCTTATTCAATTAAAATGAGCAATATCTTTCTTTCCGGGATAAGCTCAATTTAATTTGATTCAAATCACTTTGATTCACATATACGAATTATATTAGTATATTTAATATAAATTAATATAATATAAATATAATATAAATATATTTATACAATGAATACATTTTTATTGTTTATTTCGATCAATATATTTTTCTTTCAGTTACTCCCTTAACATTACTGGTTCGATTATCTTGAGTATTTTCTCAGGATCTTTTAATAATAAAATAACAACGAGTTCACTTCGCGATTAATTACGATGATCAAGATCGAATCGATTCATCAGATGACGATTTCCGAGATGAACATAGACGATTGAATCCTAGTAAGTATAGAGAGTAGAATTTATTCGACGTTTCTATCGCGTAATACTTCACCGACTATTCCCTAATCGCCGGCTATTCCCGGGGAAAATTGTTATCATTAACGTCATTAACAACCGAAAAACGGCCTTTCATGTCATATATAATAATTTTGAATTAATAATCGCGACAATCTGGAGCATAACACTAATATAATTTTTTTTTACCAACAAAATGTGAAACTAATATGACGATAATACCAACTCGTTTATAAGTTCACATTGAAAATATATGAAATATCTGCGTAAAGCAGATATTTAATAAAATATTCTTCTTCTGTTCTGTCTCAGTATCAATATTAATCCTTTTTTCTTTAACACTTTGTCTGATTTTTAGTTTTATTTATAAATTTTATTCAAATCATCAAACTTTTTTTAATTTTCAATTTAATGCCAAAATCTATTCTTAATTAGAATCTCCTTTTTTATTAGATTTTGTCTTAAGCGTGGTCTGTTTTAACTAAGTCTATTCTATTTTTTGTAATATGCGATTGAATCGTAAAATCAATATTTTAAATAATACATTCTATATTCTTTTTATATTTTTTGTCTTGAGTACTCTAACACATTTCGGTATGATAACGTAAGTGATTTAGATAAATATAATTTCATTATGAATCTTCGATCGCGGGATATATCCACCGAGAATAACGCGATTCATTATTATACGGAAATAGCATTCATACCATTTAACAACAGTTTTCAGAGTTGCAGCCGCGATAAGTCGAGATGTAAACACACACACACCACGCGCGCGCGCGCGCGCACACACACACATATATATATATTAGATCGTGATACTTATTTGTTTTGGAGTTTTAATAATTATACATATTATACACTGTATTTAAAGTTCTTTAATAATTTTGTTGACTACATTTAAAATATTTAGCACCTTTGATTTTCATCAATTACGAATTATTATATAGTTCTTGTTACTTGAAGTATCTTCATATAAGTTGCATCTCTTTGCGTTGATATCTTCATTTGCTGCTTTTTTTATTTCGGCTGTTTTATACTTGACTTTCCTTTTCTTTACATATATTCAAAATATATGAACTATTTTAACATATGTACCAATATTTTTCTAACATCGTGTAGCGTCGTTCCATTAATTGCATTTAAATGTTTTTCATTGTATATAACAATACTGATTACACATAAATGTCACTTCGTGTAATCGTGCAACCATTGAGTATATATATATATATACACACACACACACACACACACACAATATATACATAGAAAAAATAACTAAAGCCGAGACTCGATGCAGATTGCATAAAATTATTATTTAATCATTTAATGGCAGCACTGTGTTATTTTGCCGCGATTACCGATCATGCCAAGTAAGAGTATACAGACGATCAAAGATAACGAGGAAAGCTTCATCGTAAATTCGAAACTTTTCAAGTAAATATTGATACTAGGAATGTATGTAGAGAATTTATATTATTAACAATTTTATTTATCCAGTAAAAATTTGGCTACGTCAAGCTAGGTGACAACAAAACACGTAAGCTTAACAGTAACTGAATGTTTTATAACATTTTCAAAGTTTATCTTTGATCATCTTTTCATTAATTTACATTTTCCTGCGTAATTATTCATATACTTTTATATACATAATATGTAGGAAGAAATGAAAAAGGAAAGAAATTGATAAGCGTAATGAGTTTTCAATGACTACATAGAAAACATAACAAGAAAGAACACTTAATTCTTCTTCGCTAGGATACGCGAGATAGTGTATCTCGCAAGCTGACTCACTAGCTGACTCCACGATAGGACTTACAACTCGCAACTCGCGACTCGCAACTCTCAACTCTCAATTCTTAACTGTCAACTCGTAACTCACAACTCACAACTCGCAGCGCAACTCAGTTGTGTTCTGCTCTGCGTTCAACTGTCGTCTATTACATATACGCATTTCGTCTAGACGAATCATGTCGTCTCGCGAGTTCTCCAGCGTCGACGATTTCTTCAGCGGCTGTCCTTTGCTTTGGACGCGACGTGACACAACACACACGCAACAAACAATCTTTCAGGCTTTTAATTTATTACAAACAATATTATTAATTCTAATCATAATATGATAATTATATTATAATAATATTATAAGTTATAATAGTAAAACTCTTTCTCTCCCTCTCTCTCTCTCTCTCTCTCTCTCTCTCTCTCTCTCTCTCTCTCTCTCTCTCTCTSTCTCTCTTTCTCTCTTTCTATATCGCATAATATGATCGATTTTCTTTTGAGCTATGAATGATAACGATGCATCTTTCTTATCAATAAGGACTCATGACTTAGACGAATAAGATAAAATTAGATTCACCATACTGCTCCGTGATGTTAGAATGTAACAGACTTTTTAAGTTTCCACATACTCCACAATTCAGGAGGAAACATTATATATTTTGTACCAGAATCTTGTTCCTTGTCGATAGAATATTTTACATGACTTTCTTCTTTATTTTTACTGTTAAAAGAATCATTTCCTGATGGAAATCAAGAATCGATTGGAGTTACATTGTCCTGGATCCCAGCTATGGACAAACAGAATATTCTTTTTAATACGTCATGTTAAGAAAGTAGCTGAAAAGGAATTTAAGGAATGAAACTTCATTTGAAGAAATAATTTGAAATAAACTGATTAGCGTGTAAGAGATTTATTTAATGTTATACACTTACATCACATACTTATGTTGTCAACTTTATCGCCCTCACTGGTCTCATTATTGCGGAGATATCCGTCGTCGTCGATCTCATCTCTTCGAACACAATGTCATCGTCCAGATAAGCGGTGCCATTGATATTTGCTGGAAAGACAAATGATATCGATATTAATACATTTACATTAATAAGAAGAATATTAAAGAATTATTTTGCAAAAAGTTTATCAGATAAAGTTTTACTCTGTCATGATTGCATACATACTTATCGCACATCAATACTTACCAGTCACCGGAAATTCTCCATATATTCTTAGTTTCTGTGTTTTCTCTTCTGTGTATCTATAGATGACATCTGCCTTCCCATCTTAAAAATTCCGCAATCCGACTAATATGATATCTCCCAGTTCTATTCATACGTTATGCTGGAGTGCTCCACAGATATGGCACAATTGTTTCTTTCCATCCATACATATGGCATTCAGTCTACAATCCTCCAGCATTTCTGTGACTTGGGCATACTCTCTAGACACAACAAAAATCAGTAAGTCGTTAATCATAATTTTTTACACGCTAACTATTCATACATGCAATGCTAATCATTAGCACTGTAAGAATTCTTTGTCTTACCTTGTAAATCTTCTCTGAAGAGTAACTCTCTCTTCTCGGATTGATTCTTATTCTTCCTGTACTCTCTGTTCTTAGCCACCTTTCCTGTAAATGAATCAAGTCATTCGATTAATCACATCTTATTAGTCAGAAGAAGTGGCATTATACGATGGTTATACCTCTATAATCGCGTATCGATTCTAAAAATCTACAGATATATCATTGACAGGGAATTCATTTGCGGGACATTCCTCCCTCATAAACAAAAATTCTAAAATTTGTGGTATAAATTTAGTTAATAGTAGTAGTCGAATTAATTAGTATTATTTTACTAGTTTTGATTTGTGTTATAAATTTAGTAGTTTAATTAATTTAGTAGTTTTGAATGAATAAATTTTCTTACTTTTATTTCTGCTGCCATGATGAATTTCTGCTTTAATTGCAATATACTCAAAATCAATAATAAATAGATAACTCGCAACGCAATCGTAACTTCACAATCACGATAATCACGTGATCCACGGATTCACTATAAGATAAATCTCATACGTCAAGCTTCGAAAACGAAGTGTGTTATTCTGTCAATAGCCTCTAGCTTTATTTAACTAATATCGTGCCATCGTGACATTTGTCGATAAGCTTTGGAACTATCCTCTGGATCTGGATCTCTGTTAAAAATATTCTTTAGTAGAATATTTCTTACCAGTATAGAACTCTGGACGGGTTTTTCGAAAATCGAAAATATCGGACAGCGATCGCTAAAACTTGGTAGGATATGGAGGACTCGTTCGCGGAAGACACGGAGGATCTGCATGTCCGTCGCAAGTCTCTTTCAACTTTAAGTGAAGAATGATTAACGAAAGTGTAACATATTGACATATCGACTATCGAGAACGAAGAGCTATTTTCTCCTATGGAACAATTAAACCATATAACACAGATTTTCAATGCTCTTCAAAGAAAGTACTTGTGCTTTTCTGAACCTTTTCTTGAACCTTTCTAGATAGGAATATTCAGATGTGCAATGCATTGAGCTCGAAAAGTGGAACGCCTTAATGAAAAATAATATAAATTAATAATATTTAGTGAAAGTAGTAATATCATGATGAAAAAGTGATTAATCAAAACTAATGAATCAATGAACTTCTTATGCTTATAATTAAAAATTGTAAAGTCGCAATTAAAAAGTGATGATTTTGATTTTTCATTGAATCGTTTCATTTAAGGGTGAAGCCCTTAATAGGCCCCTGGCCCCCATTTGGCTCGATGTCGCGTATTATCATCTTACTTTGCGATAAAAAACAGGAAACGACTCGTAGATAACTTTCGGAATTATCGAAGCCAAGAAATCTGAAAAAATCATGCGAAACAAAGTGCCCAGACAATTCATTACGCTGACTTAAAACAATTCAGAAACCCATTAATTGCCAGATAATTATAAGGTATAAACGTCCCGTAATATAAATCCTAATTTGTCAACGCTCAAATATATTAGTTCGTGAAGTGTCACATGTCTTCGAAAGCCGTCACTCTTCTCCAAAGAAAAGGTAGTAGCGTAATACGTAAGTAAATACGAATTGTATGTTTAAATGAAGTATTTCGAACCCGAAGGGTGACATGACATTTTGCTAATCACAGTGAAATAGTCAATAACCGAAGAGCCATCTTTAAATTTGGAAACAATTATTTGACAAGAAATGCACTTTCCCTTTCCGACAGATTCGACATTTTGACCAAAATACTTGGACAAAGTTCCTTTATACATGGTCCATTATGTAAAAAATCATCTAATCTCATTCAAATCGTGAAACTAGTTGCCTAAAAATGTTATAAAATTGCGTTTGAAGTTTTCACAATGAATATAATTCTTTTGCATTATATATTATTCACACAATATACTATTCTTGTGTTTGGCCATTCCGAAATTACACATACGCACGCACACACATAAATATATAAATATAAGGTTATGCGTTTTAAATATTTACTGGCATTTAATTCTTTTGTAACTTTAAAAGGAAAAAAAAGAGAAGCGAACGATATCTAATTATGAAGAAGAAAATTGTAACTTTTGACACTCCAAATTTGAATTTCAAGGAATGCGATATTATCTTTGTCGGCAGGATATTTGAATGAATGAAAAGAAAGGAAAGATAACATGACTGTCGAACTTTCTTTCAATAATATGGTTTATAAATTCAGTGAGTATATAAGCATATATATATATATAAGTATATACATTATGAAGACGTTTTTACAGAGAGCATAATAAACATGCACCACATGCAAGTGTCTCAATCACAATTAGAAACTCAAGTCTAGTAACATTAAACAATTGTGAGAACATAATTATGTGAGAATTAGATCTAATGAACACTAAATGGATGGCTAGTCATTACATAGAATTATTTATAAACAGTTATATGAATAAAACGTAATTATGAAAGAAATGATAATTACTGTTTTTTTTTGTAACATTCAATCATTCTCTCGTATCATAAGTCGAATGGAAGATATCATTAATAATCAATCTTTATCAGTATTGTACCCTTTTCAAAACCAACTTTTAATATTTAATAATAGTTGTGCATTTGCTGGCGCATACATAAGCTGCATTATATAACAGAATGTAATAAGACGTTTTAATCCGTAATAATCTGTAGCTAAAGGGAGAATTTTTTATAAAAGTTTATAAAACAAAACAAAGATATGTACTATATAATGCTATTATTTCTTGTATGCGATCTTGATTGATTTACAATCTAAGATTCGTATATCATACAGTATTTTTATACGGTATCATACATTATTATATCACGATATATACATTATTATATACAGTATTACTTGTCATTTTAATTAAATTTTTCATAATAGTAATAGCAAACTGAAAATTTAGTAATGACAGACTGATTGACAAAATCTGACTAAGTCATGAAATTATTAAAAATCCAGCTATTCTCAATACTTATACACATAGATAAATAACTTATTAGTGCATTGTTATAAATTATAAAGTGTAATTCGTTTTATATAATTTTGCCGATAGCATTGCAATATTAATTTTACTTTCTATTTATTTTGTTATGTGCTTCTACAATATCACAAATTATGGATTGTACATTTCGGTTACAGTGCAACACGCAGAATGTAAATTTAAATTGTAATGTAAATTTCAAATGTCGACGTATATTTACAGATTAATGTTTCTTTTGTATTTAGGCGACTGGAATATATGAATACCGAAAATATATTAAGGCATTTGAAAAAATTCACATCATAAATTAAAACAAGAGATATAAAAATTTATATTCATTTATTTATAATAGAAACGCAATTAATCAATAATTATTTATCTTTATGAAGTGGCTGATGAAATAAATCATATAAACAAAGAAAAAATTACATCTTATATACCTAAGACATTGTTACAGTTTTTTGTATGAGTCATCTTTGGTATTTGGAAAGTTTTCGGCATAAACAACTTATATCGAGACTTATCTCGAATATGAGTCACAAAGCCAAGGGATTAAATCGCAACCGTTGTCGAAACAATGAAAGATCTTTATCGTTCGCTTACAATCAACGACAAAGGATCAGTGTCTTCAGTATCTTGCGAGAAACCAGAAGCAACGGTCGCACATTTGTTACTTAATTAGAGCAAGTTTCCAAATATGGTAACTGTTAACTTGTTTGACGATTAAAGAAAGTTGTTTTGTTTTCTATGACTCTCATCTTTACTGAACACACTCTCTCAAACCGGCAATAAATAAATATTTAAACCATGTTATGCGAAACATCGAAGGCGCGTTAACATTGTTTTTTGGTCCTCCAAGCCGGAGCTTATATTCGAGTGTATTAGTATATTGTTGGTGAAACGGACAGTTCAATATAAAGGATCATTTCTGGTGTTGCTACCACGTGCACGTTGCAAGGATCACGAACTGGATCAGAAGCCACGCTCGTGCCGTTATCGCTTTCTTTCTTAAACTCGGATCTCACATGAGAATCACGTATTACGGTACACGCTCCTGGAGAAGTCGAAGCCCGGAGCTTGGTGAAATGTAATACTGAGTTCACGAAAAGGACATTCAGCGTCGTCGAAGTGTGTGACTTCTCGCTGTGTTGCATACACGCAACAGAAAGTGTAACGCCGGTGTCATACGTGCATCGCACTGACTCGCACCCCGCGAAATTTCCGTGTGCAGTTGAAATGCTCGATGCAAGGAATGTCGTCGATATAGTCCAGTATCTCTAGCACCCCATGCGTGTCGCGGCGCTTCCTCGTGGTGTCACATACACACGAGTCTGATAGTCTATCTGGGATCCAGCGGATCATCATTTAGTTTTGAGACGATTCTTCAAGGTTACGTGACGATCATATCTGAAGATCTGCGTAACTTTCTTATGGATCAGAATACTACAATCAATCTGATCAAACGCGTCATCATTAATTATAAGAAGCTTCCAAAAGTAAGCGTTACGCTTCCAAAAACGAGAGTACGTCTATCCGATTTAAAAACACTTTGGGAGTCTCAACACCTCCATGGTAGGATCACTCTTATTGAGGACAAGAAAAAGCTATCTTACTTCCTTCAAGACGATTTCCTTCCTTCCTCGCTGCCGAGGATGCTTAACAAAGCTGCGGATCACTTTCAAGAAGCGATAAGCAATTTTGTAAAAATGGAAAATCTATATGCGACGGTAGTACTGAATCTACCTTTCGCGACGAAACGAAATCGTCCTCGTTAAAACTGCACTTCTGAAATTTTCCGATAAATTTTCCAAATGGGAAAATTTCCGCCATATTTTCGAATCTCTAGTCGATTCGAATGATGCGATGTCGAATACATTAAAGTTTCATTATTTAAAGTCAAGCGTTATCGGTAATGCCACATTGTTAATCAATAGATTTCAAATTTCTCCTGAAAATTATACTGCTGTATGGAAGATGATGGTGATGGAATATGATGATAAAAGAGCGTTAATATATACGAATATTCATTTATTCGCTAGCTTGTTGAAGGAAAAATCCGAAAGCGTCATTGAGTTAAAGAAACTGCGAGATACCGTATCCGTCGCGCTCGCAGCGTTGTTGAATCTCGAATATCACGTCAGCCACTAGGACTCTATCTTATATATTATTTCATCTTATATCTTATTTATTATTAGTATATATTATTTCAAAGAAATTTAATCCAAAAATACAAATGGAATGAAATCTAAAACGCGGCGATACTAAGGAATATGCCTCATACCAAGAGATAGACGCATTTTTGACTTTCCGTATTCGCGGACTTTCCGACTCTATAGATGAGCCTGGTTCCGTTACGGACAATTTGCGAAAGAAATTCCGTTCCTCCGTTAATAGCGTATCAGTCTTAAAATGCATCAACTATACTGGCTTGCATAATTTACCAAATTGCGAGAGATTTCTGTCATCATCGGTCTAGCAACACAGTATTCTTGCGATGGAAAAGCGAGTTTGTTTCAATTGTCTACGGTAAGCTCATTTCACACTGAAATGCCCAAGCAAATTGCAATGTATGCATTGTCGTCGGATACATCACTCGTTATTATATCTCGCAGACGGTGAGATTACTAATGTAACCATCGACCAAACGCCAGGTGTCAACGATTCAAGAACGCAAACGGTTTCAAACGCTTCTTCGATTGTCGGAAGCTACGGTCGCAAATGTTTAAATCGCGCGAATGGAAGTTCCACGTATATTTAACGTGCTTTTAGCACCGTATGTGTATCTTCATACTGCGGAAAGCCGCTGTGTTAAAGTTCGCGCGTTACTCGATCAAGATTCAACTCTCAGTTTTATTTCCGAGTCTCTCTGTCAGACTTTGCAAACCAAACGACAACACGCCGATCTTCAGATACGTTGCTTTGGAGAAAATTATACCGATCATGCGAAATCGAAAGTTTCAAGGAGCTCAAACTAGCCCCTTGTAAAAAATCTGGACCAATGTTTCCATTAACGGCGTACGTTTTTCAGCGTATTACGTTCTACGCGGCCTCATAGATTCGGTCTTTTGAATCGTGATCCCACTTACGTAATCTTAAGCTGGCGAATCCGGATTTAGCAAGCTAGCACCGGCTAGCAACCGATCTATTTGCTAATCGGAGCAGATTTATATGGATCGCTATTGTTGGACGATCTTCTCAGGGTCCGTTGGGCACACTCACGGCTCAAAAAACCGCACTTGGTTGGATCATATCCGATCCTACAGGTATCGCTCCGTACGGACAAGGCTTAGGTATTGCTTTGCATTTCAGAATGCGACACAAATACGTTATTATGCAAATTTTGGAAGGAGATTCCTCAGATACTACTTCTTAAAAAAGAGGATGAGCAATGTGAAAGACATTCATTCTCGTACGTAGATACACCTAGGTAGACTACCTTCCAAGATATGTCCTCCCATAGATATTGGCGATTCATTACCGATAGCCACAGCTCTGTATACACGAATGGAGAGCAGATTGCAATCTCGTCCTGAGATTAGCAAATAATATTATGACTTTCTTCACGAATATCTTGAGCTCGATCACATGGAGTCCGTAATGGAGGATGCGGCCACATTTTTCAAAGTAATTTATATCCCGCATCATACTGTTATTTGAGATTCAAGTAGCACTACAAAGTTACGCGTTGTTTTCAACACCTCGTAACGGTACTTCGCTTAACGATCATCTATTAGTCGGACTAAAGCTACAACAAGATTTGTCGACTATAGTCGCTCGGTGGCGTCAATGGCATTATATATAAAAGAAAGGAACTGTCAATAACGACATATGTTTGTAAAGTAAGGATATATGTAACGGTATATGTTTATAAGATAAGGGAAAGAAGCCGCTAGTAACGGTGTATGTTTAGAAAGTTGTATCCAGGACAAAGGATAAATTGCAACCCCCTGGGACAATCCCTGGCGCGGGAGACGACATGATTTGTCTGAACCGAATAATGATATGTAGGGATTGGCCGATAACCCTGAAATGGGGCGCCGCTCCCATAAAGGGTAACGGAGACAGACAGAGCACACGGGGACACAGAGCACACGAAGACGCAGAGGACGGCGGATGGAAGACGACGGACAAACAGTAGACGACAGACAGATGAACCGAGGGTGCGAAGAACGGTGCATACAAGAGAGTAGTCAAAGAGTCTCGAGCAACGAAGGGTCAGTCGGCCTGTCGATAAAGATTGTGTCGGTGCGAAGTAAAATAAA
Source organism: Eciton burchellii (assembly GCA_020341155.1). Lineage (NCBI taxonomy): Eukaryota > Metazoa > Arthropoda > Insecta > Hymenoptera > Formicidae > Eciton > Eciton burchellii. The sequence goes on along the minus strand of JAHMML010000036.1, from coordinate 1,248,778 downwards.
GAGTCTTGTCACTTGCTGTTCCATCAACCTGGCATCGAAAACCCATTCATTTAACATCATCATTAAGAGATAGCAATATCACCTATATATACTGCGGATATTGCTAAAATATTCCATCAAATTTTGATAGAACCTATGGATGCTGACTTTCAACGAATACTTTGGCGACCGACTCCTGAATCTTCGCTGCAGCACTTCTGACTTCGTTACATACGGTGTAGTATCTGTTCCATATCTAGCGATGCGAGTTCTTAAACAACTTGCGATTGATGATGGTCACTTATTTTCGGCCGCTGTTTCGATTGTTGAGAGCTCAATTTACTAGTTGATACACTCTTCGGCAATAATAACATTCACGAACTGCGTGAAGTGAGAGATCAATTAATCAACCTAATGAAAGGAGGAAGATTTCAATTGCGAAAGTGTGCCACAAATTCACCGAGACTTTTGGAAGATATTCCCAATAGTCAACACGAGCTCGCTGATCATCTTCTCGCGAAAGATGAAACGTTGAAAATTCTTGGATTATCATGGCTGTCGCAAAAAGATATCTTTTGTTTTGTGATAGCTCCCTCGGTCATGGCTGCTTCTATAAGACGTTCAATCTTCGTTCAGTCATTCATAGCTAAACTCTATAATTCATTGGGATGGGCTGCGCCTATCGTTATTGCCGCAAAGATTTTGCTCCAAGAGCTCTGATTGCTCAAGAACAATTGGGATGCTCCAATACCGCAAGAATTGGTGCAATGTTGGATGGATTACATTGATGTCACACATGCCGCACTTGGCATGTGTTTGTATTCCATACTGGACCGGCCAGCATAATGAGAATTTATCATTAGAGATGCACGGATTTGCCATTGCGTCGAATCGTGCTTATGCTGCCGTTGTACGTAAGAGTGTATATAAGAGTATGTAAGAATATGTAAGAATGATTCACTCTTCGTCTAACTTTCAGGTTAGCTTAATTTGTGTTAAAACGAAGATCGCACCGGTATAAACTATCAGCATACTTCGTCTCGTATTAAACAACTTCGTGTTGTGCTGCTAAGCTGACTGCTTTTATGGACAAGGCAATCGCTCTCTTTGTCGAATGTTCCGATTTAAAGATACACAGATTCTACGATAATCTTGGCATGGTTAAAACAGTATCCATTAAAGTGAAACATATTGCAAACATGTTGCAAACCGAGGTTTCGAAGTCCAAACTTCGTTATCAAATATTACGTGACATCATGTTTCTTCAAAGGGAAACTCCGCCGATTGTGCCTCACGCGGCGATGATGTTATCATGACACTTATGAACAGCCCCCCTTGGTTGAAGCGCGCCTCCACTACTTGGTCGAAACATGAGTCGACGCGACGATTGCGGAGAAAATTTCTGCTGAAGCTCAAAAGACTATCGTATATCATGTTGACTGTACAAGCGAATGGGAATTGCCTCAACAATATTTGATCTCGATATTCGGACTCGGTTAGTTCGAGTAACAGCCTATATGTTCTTAGATTTATTGAAAATTCAAAACGAAAGAAGAAGTCCTAATCCGGGAAGGAATTACCGATAGATATTTTTGAGTTGCGCGAAGTCACCCAATATTGGTTCCGATTTGTCCAGAAAGCTCACTTCTCAAAGAAATGGAGTGCATTGAACAATAACGAGCCGATTCCAAAATCCAGTGCACTAAAGGCATTGAACCCTATGCTGAAAGAACATTACTCCGTCTTGGTTGCAAAACGTCGCTCTCGGATATTGCAAAAAACATCCTATTATATTGCCGAGGTATCGCATCTTTGAACTTCTCATACACCATGCGCATTGAACTACTCTTCATGTAGGCACGCAACTTACGCTGCGGAATTTAAGACAAGAATACTGGATTATAGATGATCGTAATCTCGTTAAGGAATATCCGTCAGTGTGTGATTTGCATACGTCAGTTGGCAAAAATTCCAACTCAACTAATGGAAACTTGCCGGAACCACGAGTTAATCCTTCGCCACCATTTTCTCATATCGGCAATGATTACGCAGGACCGTTCGGCATCATACCATTCGTAGGAGGTGGTCAGAGGACTCGGAAACATCATGTAGCATTATTCGTATGCCTTGCTACCAAGACGATTCATTTAGAGAATGTGAAAGATTACACTACTACCTAGTGACATTTCCTAGCGACGTTCTGTCGATTCGTAAGTCGACGCGGTTTTACATGTACAGTGGTAATGGTACGAACTTTCACGGTGCTGATGGGGAACTTCAGACGAGTTTCCAGGTAATAAGTTCGGATCCGACCTTGTAAGTCGCTCTAGCAAATGACGGTGTACAGTGGCATTTTATTCCAGCCGCGCCTCATTTTGGACTCTGAGAGGCTGATGTTAAAAGTTTTAATTTTCATCTCCGACGAGTTATCGGTTCTCGCACGCTTTCCAAGCTTGAATTTACGACACTGCTATGTCAGATTGAGGCGATGATCCTAGTGATTTATCCGCGCTGACGCCGGATCATTTTTTTATTGGCCGGCCACTTATTTCAGTACCAGAAGAGTCAATACTTAAAATTCATGCTAATCGGCAGCTCGTGCAAGCTATGCAGGAACAGATTTGGCACTCTTGGTCGAAGGATTACTTGCACTCAATGCAAGTTCGAAATAAATGATCAAAGCCACAAGCCAGATGTTAAAGTCAACAATTTAATTACAAATCCTCAGCTTCCCTCTTCTCGGTAGAAATTAGCTTGTGTTGTACAAGTGCATCCAGGTTCGGATGAACATATCCATGTGGTGACCTTACAACTTGTTCCCATTACAAGCGATCAATAGCTCAAATCTATAAATTACCGGTGTCATCTGATATAAGTATATCAGGATGTCGTGTCCGTTTCGGATCCAGGCGGTATGTTAAGGTTTTTTGCATGAGTCATCTTTGGTTTTTGGAAAGTTTTTGACATAAACAAGTTATATCGAGGGTTATTGAGTATGACTCACAAAGCTAAGGGATTAAGTCGCAACCGTTGCCGAAACAAAGAAAGATCGTTATCGTTTATAATGAACGACAAAGGATCAGTGTCTTCAATATCTTGTGAGAAACCAGAAGCAACAGTCGCACATTTGTTACTTAATTAGAACGAATATCCAAATATTGTTAATTTGTTAATTTGTTAACTGTTAATTTGTTTGATGTTTACAGTAAATTGTTTTGTTTTCTACTCTCATCTTTACTAAACACACTCCCTCGAACTGGCAATAAATAAATATTTAAACGGTATTACGCGAAACATTGAAAGCACGTTAACAAGCGTTAAAGAAATATATTGCTTATTGATTCTGGGAAGTTGTTTGTGAAGCACAAAATTTTACTAAAGAAGATTTTTTTAATTTAATGTGAAATATGTTGATCTAGTTTTACGAAATGTTGTGTGTATAAAATTGTATAAAATTGTTGCATGTATAAAATGTATTTCTTGAATATTTACTTTTATTTGTGAATAAAAAATAGTAAAAAATCATTATAAAGGATATTAAAAAGAATAAGTATATGTTAATATAGAAAATAGTTATTTATGAAAACTTATAATACTCATAATGGAGAAGATACTGAGAAAGAGAGTAAGAGGGAGAAAGGAAAAAAGAAAGAGAAAGGGAAAGAGAGAGTGAGAGAAAGATTGTATACATAATTCATATACGTTATATGCATATAATTAAGAATCTTTTCTGAAGAATGACTATGAGAAGTGTTCGTTCATTGATGCATTTTCAAAAATTTTTCTAATCAATTTAATCTAATTCTCAATCAATTTAATTCTAATCAATTTATCTAATGTTATTTGTTTGAAAGAATTCCTCCTTTGCAGCAAATTTTACAATAATATGCATAAATATTATTCAAGTTTCAATTGTTAAACTTTGTTCAAAATTTTGCAAAAGCATTTTTGAGGAAGTTTAATAGCAAAAAACTCGAGCTTTCATAAAAGCTCAAAAAAATATTTTTATATTTATAAAGTTTTTCATTAATTATACGTAGGAAACAAATTGTCATGAAAACATGTCTTCTATCTTTTAAATTGTTTATATGATGTGACTACACAAAAAATATCATTTATTGATATTTCCTATGACATATAATATTAATCACCGTAAACAATTTTTATTGATAATTTATATATATGTACACATATGCATACATATGCTTAAGATGATGCTTAAATAGCATATCATAAGAACAAAACTATAATTATAATCTATATATTTCCCTTTGGTAATTGCACTTTGGTACACTTTTGTCAAATATATGACGTTATTGTTATTTCTCTCAAAGAACTATCAATTTTCAAAAAGCTATTTTCTATTTATTTCTCATATCTGAAATATGTATAAAGCCAAATTTGTAATTTGGTTTTTTATTTTAAATAAAATACGAAATTTTATATATTTATATTACGCTAAGCTAAATTAGGAAAATTATGGAAAGTCTTATTTGAATCATTTTTTCAAAAGAGTGCTTTATAGATACAGTTCTTCTAATTATGAAAAGCATAATTTATATGCTATTTATTTTATAATTTCATTGTAATCTTGAATCAATTAAATTGTTAATTTACCTAAAAGTTATTAAAAGTCTTTGCACATCTTCTATCGAAAATAAGCACAAATTCTGACTAGGAATATGGACTCATAATATTTTAAATATATCTTTAAGAGTTTTTATTTTCTATCCCGATTTTAAACTTTATGTTTTGTCTGAATAATAATAAAATTTGCGGAATGTGCTACATCCATAATTTGTGGTGTGGATAAAAAGACGATATTATCGGCTGTAAAATGTGACTGATCAAATTCTTAAATATCGTAAAATGAATATAGTTAGCGCTACAATCAGTAACCTGAAATTTGAAAAAAGAAAATATATATGTGGCTGTTGTGTTTTTAAGTTTTTTTGTGTAATATCAGATATTAATTAAAATATCTAATGTCAAGTTCTAGAATTTGGCAGTATAGTATACCTTTTATGATTTTTATCCTCGGTGGATCGTTTGGCCTCCGAGAATTTACAGAATTACGGTAATTGATATTTACATAACCTATTCATATTTACAAACTTACATTATTGAATTATGTATCAAATTTCTTTATTTTTTTATTAAATGTATTTTCAGATATAGATATAAACGTACAAATGAATATGTAATGCGCAACGAATTACAGAAAAAAGGTATTGAAATGAAACAACCAAGTGAAATTACTTTGGAGAAAGAATATGAAAAATTAAAGACGGTATGTAAAATAATTTTAACACATAATCCGCATAAAAGTTATAATTATATAAATTGTAGATAACATCATAACTGTTCTCATAAATTATATACATAATTATCTCTCAGTAAAATATTAGATTTGTTTGTTTCATTTAATACTATTAATAGCAAAAAAAATCTGACAAAATATAGTTTTCTAAAATGGATAAAAATAATAATAAAAGATTTAAATGATAAATAAAATATATATTTCAAAAATTATTTTAATTTATTACAGAATTATTTTATAAAAAAAAGTCGCATTATAATCATATAAAAGAAATATTTATTTTTATAATCATATGCATTAAAAACATATGCATAAAATTATAATTGTAAAACTAAATTGTATTGGATAAAAATATGCATATTTAAAATATATATATATATATATTAAAAATATAAGTATTTTAAGTAAATAATAACTTTGTTAGTTATTGCGTGTCTAATATTAATGTAATATAAGAAAATCATAATTTTTTTAAATTTAGATAATTGTTATAATCTATACTTATTAATATATTTATATTAATATATTTTGTTTATATTATATATGTAGCTGGATCTTGATAACTGGCAAAATATCCGAATACCAAGACCATGGGACGAATCAGAAAATACAAAAATATAATTATCAAGAAAGTTTTACTGATTTATTATTATGCAATTAATATGATAACATAAAATTAATTAATTAAAAATGTCAAAATAAACATTGTCTTTCTAATTATTCTATACACTCTTATATATTTCTATATACTTTCGAAACAATTGTTATTTTATAAAATGCATTATTATAAAATTAAAACTATATATTATATTTGTCTTATCATTTTTCCAAAAATTTGAAAATCAGATTAAGATTTCTTTATTTTATACACATACAAATGTATAATTATATATATGTATATATGTATATATATATATATATGTATCTGTACAGCAAAGTGCCATATATGCCATACATGCATTCCCAATCTCCATCGATGCTTATCTGTGGCATTCTCGTGAACTCGTGGTTTTTCTGTCGCATTCCTTCATTCTACGATCTTCATGATCTTGCTTGTTTCCTCTTTCTTGATGGTACTCATTTAAATGGCTTATGGAGGAATCTTTCCTATTTCATTTTCATTAGATAGCCAAATCATTTCAACCTTCTTATTTCAATTTCCAGTACTGTTTGTTGTGCACTGGCTCTCTTCATAATTATATCATTTCTAACTCTATCCCATCTGGATATTCCTTCAGATCGTTGTAAGTAATCCAAGTTCAAAATGTTAAATCTCATTTTCGCATTTATAGTCCATACTTGATTGTCATAAAATATCACAGATTCCACCATGGATTTTCCTATGTGCCTTTTAATCTGAATAAGTCTCTATCTTATATTGAATTCATCCAATAACTTTTCGATCCTATTCAATGCGGTTTTTTATATCATGTATTTCAGTTCCTTTCTCTCTAGTAATCTCCAGATACTTGAAATCGTCCACCTATCTGCTTGTTAGATATTGAGATCTGGAAACTTGTGCTAGAGTTTACTGCCAAATGTATAATTAAATTTATAGTATTAATAATAGTATTAATATTTGTACAATACAATCTTTCAAAAGACAATTTAAGTGTAAATATTATATTATAAATAAAAATATATATAAAAAAATTAAAATTGTTCCAGAGATAGAATAAGTATTTATTTTTAACAAATATATCTATATTTATCTATCTCTGTACATATATGCACACATGTATATACAAAATATAATATTGTATATTATATCTATAATGAGTATTAGTTTATTAGTTCATTATTTTATATTAAAATTAAACTTGAAATTTTGAGATAGTCTATAAATAGATCTATCTAGATTATAAAATGATATAGATTTCCTAGAATTTTACTAGAACTATAATTTGATTCATTTTACAATATTAATAATTTTGTAATATATTATTAACATATATAATCTTGCAAATTTTTGCTTAATTTTTTAGTAATAATGAAATTGAACAAATTTAATCATTTTAACAAAATATACAATTTTTTGAGTAAATGACAATACATGATAAGTTGTGTAGAAGAGAATAGGAATGCATAAAAGATTTTATCTTCTTTGATTTTTATTTATCAATGATATAAGAAGTAATTGTTGAATGTTTGTTAAAAGTTTTAAAATGCTAAAAATATTAATGAAATAAAACACTATTAAAATATAAGGATAAGGAAAATTTTAATAATTCCTTCAATAATTCATCAACAAATATTATATAAATTATGTATATAATTAACAAAAATATTTATTATTTATTTTATTGTAGTTAGTTTTCAAAAAATTATGAAATATATTCTCTTATAATTGTATAAATCATATAAAATCTTTATAGAGAATGCTAATAATATTAATTTACTATATAAATTATATATATGTTTATACTAGTATGTTTATATATGTTTATATTAATACATCAAATATATTTGATATATTTAACATAAAATATGAAGATATATTTGAATATAAAAAAATTGATTTATGTTTATCTTATTGTACATAATTGTAAAAAATATCGATATAATAATAATATAATTAATATAATAAAATTTTTTATATAAATTGCATCACATCATTATATTAGAAAAAATATAAAAATTTATTTTATTTATTTATATTCAAAGATAAATATAATTCTAACAAAACGGTATATATAAGAAATATTAAAAGATCAAATAAATGCTTAAATAAATTTAGATAAATTTAGATATCATGGTTGTGTCATTCAATTAATTGTATTCTTAGATTAATTTATAGAAATAAATTAAAATTATTATTTCTTACAATGAATTCTATTATTTGCAATATTTTTAATTATTTTTTTCTAATTGATTTATTAACAAATTATTTTAAAATATTTTAATATATATTGAAGATATCAAAAGCAAAAAATAGTTTGATTTATAAAATTCAACAAAATCCAGATTTTTGTTGCAGAAAATAAAAATGTACAATGTCAGGATAATGTCTTAAGCGTACATTGAATCTTTGTTAAATCAATTGTCACTAACTAATCTTATGAATCAAATATATTTGGTATCATTAGCCGATATTATAATAAATAACAAATATGTAAGCAAGCAAGATATGTAATTCAACAATCTAAAGTCAAATAAAGAAACATAAAAAATGTATATTAATATAATTTTATATCAACATTATATTTATTGCAACTACTAAAAAAATATTTAAATTATATTGTATTTATATATATGCTATATATTTTAAAATCTTATCTCTTAAATTTTATTATTTATATAAATTATTTTAATAAATTACTTTAAAAAATTTCTACAATTTTCAAATATAAGTTTATGGATAAAATGGACAAAAAATGATATATTTTTCTATTTTTAGATGTAAGTATCCAATCAAGTTTCCAAATAAGTTTCGAAATTTTTTTTTAAATAAAATTATTATTTTTTGTTTAGAATTTGTAATTTATGTTTAAATAAAATTGACATTTGTTATATTTAAGATTATGCAAATAAAAGTTATATTTTAATATATAATTAAAATTTTTGAGAGAAATTTATTTAAACATTAATTTTAGATAAATATATTTCATATTACTAAAAATAATAAATCGAAAATGAAATAAAATCGGACTATATACACTCATATATAATAAACAATTATGCATATAGATATACAACGCATATTTTTTTCTTCAGAGAAATTTAATTGCAGAGAAAAAGATGAATAAGAAAGAGAAGAAAAAAGAATTATAATTTAAATATCATATAACATTAATTAATATATATAACTTATATATTATTTATATATTATACTTATATATATGTAACAAAAAGTTGTAATTCTATTTTTTTTGCTTATATGTAGATTTATAGATTTAGATTAGCACTTAATTTAACATAAATTTCTCTTAATCTCAAACTGTTATTTTCAAAATAACAGTTTCAGATAATTCAAAATAAATTTCAATTGGATAATTTTACTTAATAAATCATATAACATCAAACCATTGGTCAAAATCAGAATGTAACAATATAATCAAAAAATTAAAATACTAATATATAGCGATTTTCTAAATCAAATCAGTATGTATATATGGTACTGAAATATAGCAAGTCATAAAATTCAATCTTAAAAACACATATAAAGATATTTATATGTAAAATTTAAACTCATTCTAAATAAATGTTAATTATATGCTGATATTAACAATACATTGAAAATCATAGTTCATTTTTCGCAATTTATTTATTTTATTTATAAAGTTTCATAAAAAAAATTTGAAAAATAATCTTTATTAATATTATTGCAAAAATGGTACCAGATTTATACAATCGTAAAAAATTCAAATATATGAGATTCTTAAAGTTAATGTTTAAGAGATGATCTGCAAAGAAAATTATAAATTTTTATGAAATCACAAATGATTATATATAATATATATAAAATTGATCATAACTGTTTTTATTTTATTAATAATACCTTTTTTGAAATCCATACATGCTTAATAAGCTTTGTTGCCTAGGAACTGATGTTAATTGTTTGTTTTGACGCAATTGTTTCTTTTTTATTACTGAATTAGCACGCAAAACCTAAAATAAATGTTTCACATGTATTGAAAAGTAATTAAAAATTATTTTCGGTCTATCAGTTTATCTGCTTATAATAGCATTTATGCAATTTATTTATTGATTTCTCATTATATTATTTAATACTGTAAAACTATACTCTTTCTAATTTTTAAATGCTGAATAAAAACAGAATCATTATTAATACTGATAATAGGAACTAACAAAGAATACAAATACGATATAGCATGATGTGACAGTGACAGAATAATAAGATACAGCTTTCCAACTTTAATACATCTTAACATGCTATAAATCAATAGTTAAGATTTTTGTCTACATCATTGTTATTAAATCATTTTTACAATTTTTATGTTTTTCCTATTGAATATCTAAAAAGTGTTTTATAACGTTTTTATAATTTTTTGTTTCTGTCTAAAAATTTCTTCAAAAGTATTAAAAAATCATATAATTATATTATATAAAATATAAATCTATTATATAAATATATTATAAACATAAATATATCATTAACTACCAATTGTATTATTAATAAGAAATTAGTAAAGAAATAGAATTTTATTTGAAATTTTAAATTCAATATAATTCAAGATAATAACATTTAATAAGCTAGTATAAATTAACGACAATGTTGAAAGTTAAAGTTAAAAGAAAGTTAACTTTCATTAAGTATTCATATTATTCTTGATTAATACAATGGTTATATTTTCTTATCGAAAAACTCAGTAATAATAGTACACATCTATAAAAAATTTATGAAATTTAATATTATATTTTTTTATTATCGATTATTTATTATTATGCAAAAATTTATTACGCAATAATTTGTTACGAAACAAAAACAAAATGTGAGAATGATATAAAATGATCATATATAATTATTCTTGACATATACGATTCACATATATATATATCACATAAAGTATGCACGCATGTATGTGTGTATGTATATATATTCACATAAAGTATAGACGCATATGTGTGTGTGTGTATATACATGGGTGCATATTTTATGTAATTATTATTTTACATCGGTTACACATTCTGTTTCTGTTTGATGCTATTTCTCTAATATCAATCAAGACAGATATTGAATGGAATTTTAAATATATATAAAAAATGGATAAAGACAAAAACATTAGTACATTCGATTATATACTTACTAAATTTGTTGAGGTTGAGGTTTTTTCTTTTAAAGTTTCTTTATATGAAAATGAAGAATTTTTTGTATTTGACCATTTGGATAAATCATTTTGTAAACTAGTAGTATTTTCGCAACTAATTAAATCAGACATACTTCTCACATTAAAATTTGATACTAATAAATTATTAGAAATGCAATCATCGTTAATAGTTGTAAAGTGTCGTGTTGGCGATATTTTGATCATTTTGTTATTAAAATATGTCTTTCCAGAAATATTTTCGTAAGAATCAGTCAAAGATTTGTTTAGATCTGATGGAGGTGTATTATCTATGACTTTTGATATTAAGTTTGTATTTTCTATGGTAGAAAATGTTTTTAGATCTTGGGATTTTTGCTGCTTCATGCTTATGCATATATTGATGTCTGCAGTTGAACATACATTATATTTTGTATTTTTTAAATTGGAATCTTCAATGTCGCTTTCTGATTTTAATACATCATGTTTTTCGTTATGTTTCAAAAAATATTTACTTTGTACAATAATGTTTTCATCTATGATAGTTCGCTTTATACGCATCAAATTTCTTCCTCTCTTTCGACAATTCTCGTTGGCCAAAACACTCGGCGAAGTTGCGAGATCGGATACTTTTTTCGTAAATGGATTTTTTTCTTTAAATAATTCTGGTGACACATTATTTTTTGATAAAGATAAATATTCCGACCTTTCTCGTTTTTCAGGACTGAGAATTGGTTTTGTATTTTGATTTGAGTTATATATATCCAAAATAGCATTTTTGTTTAAATCTTCATATTCTGAAAATTTATCACATTGTATAATTGAATTATTACATAACTTTAAAGGAATATTTTCATTTTTTAAAGAATTTCTTTGTATATATGATTCTTTTTCCACTTTGATTGATGAGTTTAATGTATTTTCAGATATATGATTCCTTTTTAATTGATATTTATTCGACCAAATACTAGTATGAATAATCGTTTGTTCCATTTCCGCATTATGCTTCCTTTTCCTTTCCTATAATATGCAGTATAAAATATAGTATAATAGTATATATTATATAATATATATATGCACGCGTATGTCCATAGAAATACACATCATATAATATAATAGTTTATTTAATCTAAAATATAATATATATCATATTATATATTTTGCACATGTATTATGTCTACATAATACATGATGTTCGGAAGATTGGGACTAAATTTACGATATATTAATGAGATAAAATAAGTGAAAAGTTCATATACACTTCAACATTAAAAAATACTTTATAAAGTTGTAATTGTTCAAAAAATCAGAATTGCTTTTATGAAGGATATCATTATTTATAAACAATTAATAAAATTCTTAATTATCATTTGTATTTTAATCATTGTAACTAACAAAAATAGAAGACAAACTTTAAAGATATATTTAAAATAATTTAAATATAAAAATACATTTACCATAATTTCTAACATATTATGTTATTTATATATTTGGAAATATTTGAAAGAATTCGATGAATAGAAGTTTGCATTTTTGTAGAAAGAACATTTTAGCAACTGTTGTAATTAATATAACAGAAATAATTCTATATATAATGTGTAACATGTAATTAATTCAAAATAATTTGTTTCTGTAATACAAACAATTTCATAATTGAAGTAATTATAAATCATTCTACTAATTTTTTTAATGCTATAATTTTTTAATAAAACATTTTTGAACATAAATTTATATAAATTTTTTTCATTTACTCGATATTATTAATAGAACATATTTAATTACAAATTTTTCCAACATATCTTGTAGATATCTTTTTAATATTTATTTTCATAAAATAAGTATAATATATGATATTTACTTACAATTTTGTCCGGATTAAAATTGTGAATCATTTTTAGAGTATATGGGTCACAATTACCAAAGGCCAGTTGTAAAGCAATATCTGCATTTAATTCAGTACCTGCATATCGTAATTGATCTTCAGTAATATTAGCTGCAGGTAGATTCAATCGTACTTGTTTTCTTTGTAATGGACAAAACACTAATTGATACTTAAATGTTATATCTGCTAATACAAATGCATCTCTATATTCTTCTGTCACAAGTAATGACTTTATATTAAGTATAGATCCTATACGTGTCAATGCCTTAAAAATATAAAATGAAGTAAAAGATACCATATCCAAATTATGTAATTTTTTATATTGTTGTAAACAAATTTTTTGTATTTATATATTATTTTTCATATCGGTTATTTTTGTTTTGTCAAATCTTAAACATTAAATAACTAACCTTATGTATGTTCTGGTCTGTATTTCTTTCAATAAATTTCTGTGCTTTTTTTAAACCAATACCAGGCAGGGACGGAAGATAATCACAACCAGATAAAATACAAATGTGACGAAACTTATCCATATTAAACTGATCAGGATGCATATTCATTGCTAAATATAATTGATCTTGTTCAATTAAAACTCCATTTCCATCAAAATCCATTTTGAAAAATATCTATGATAAAATAAAACAAAAATTTAATATCAAATTTTGTATTTATATATACAGTTACTCTAATAAACCAGTTATGCCAGATGTAATTATTATAATATTTCATGATACTCAACTAATGATCTTTATTTTATCAGATTCTTCAATACAAATATAATAGTACTTTCTAAAGATATTTGATAGAATATAAAATAAAACTTGGTAAGCAATTTTGTTATTCAAGTCTAAATCAATTATAAATCAATTATAAATTGTCAAAAAATCTATTATTAGAATTTATATATTATAAATCATGAAATATTTTTTTCTATGTATATGTATTTTTTTGTAATATTTTTATTGTGAAATATAATATAAATAGAATTATTACAAGTTTTTTATATTAACATTCAAATATTTAATATATATATATTAATGAACTAGTAGTATAATAAATAAAATTTCATTTGAAATCAGATTTGATTTGAAATCAGATTATGATATTATAACAAATATAATATATTACTATAATGGTAATATACTAACTTTCTTACATCCAAATAATGTTAAATCACTATCTTCTGTGATAACAACATCAACTATGCCAATAATATTTAAATATGCTAATTGTGCATCAGCTTCATAAGGAGCCACAATGCAATCAATATTTTCTTTCTGACAGTGTTTGATTAACTCTAATGCAATTTCATGAGTAATATCTATGGTTCGTTTCAATAAATTTTTTCCCTCTGTAACTTGGCCCATTTGTATTAACTCCATTGCTTTACGACGATTAAGCTCTCTGGAACTAATAAATAATATATTTATATGTATTATAATTCAGAAATTAAGACAATTTCATATAAATGAGATTAAAATAATTTTTAGATCAAATAATCCTAATTTAAATAATTTTGAAACTTTAATTTAAATATTAACTTGTCTCTTACTTACTTGCGTCTCTTAATTTCCGTTTGTTCCTTAGCAGGTAATCGTTGACCATCAAATACCAAAATCGGTTTTATTTTATATTTTAAAAGCATGTTTATATATTTTATACAATACCAAACATAACTATATAAAATGAAAAATATTGATCATCGTTTATCATCTTAAAGAAGAATATGAATAATATAATAGCCGCTTACGCATTTGTCGTTTGTCCCATCATAAGTTTTTCGGCACAAGAAAATACACCCTTGTGTAACCAACAGTAAGAATCGATCGCGACAGTGCCACCGGAAAATTCTCGAATGTTTATTTTTTTAGAAGATTTTTCTAAAAAGGGTAACAAACCAGTAATACCCATTTTTGTAAATAAATTCGTCTAACTTAACATCAAGCTATTGAATAAAATCTATTCTTTAACTGCCGCCAAATTATAAATCGAGTAATGAGAATCATTGAATTGATCTTAGAGGCCTCATGCGGTAGACAGGCAAAAGTATATCAATGTGGATACGCATGTGGATATGCATATCAAACTTACATGAACATGAACATAATATTAGAATGACAATGATGTTTTTATTCTTTCTCATGCATTTACTGCTGCATTCGTACTATGTACAGTATCTGATATACGATATCGGACATAGAAAAATATATTTTCTAGAGATGAAAATATAATATAGCAAGATCTCTAAAAAATAACTTCTCCTATTATTGAATGCAATATAAATTCAACTTCAAGCTAGGAAAAATGATATTGCATTGAGTGTTGAAAAATAAAATATCTTAAAATTAATTACTTTTTATACTACATTTTTGCGTTTATTTCTTCTGACAATTACAAAAATCTATGAATATATAAAATATATTGAAATATATTGCAATAACACTTTTCAATTAATTAATTAATCAATTAATCAATTAATCAATTAATTATATTAATATAATATCATATAAAAAATAATGCTACAATATATAGAAATAAGAATCAAATCATAAGATAGAAAAAATTTCGTATCTGATTTTAATAAAATATTTTAATTGAAAATTTCAGTTTAAATTTTAAATTTAAATGTATCAATAATTTAAATCCTGAAAGGAGATGATTAATGTAGATGATTTGCAATATACAAAAAAATTTTAAATAAGATATTCTAAATAAAATATAAGTAGAAGTAAATGTTCAAAAGAATAAAAAAATTTATAAATGGATGTAAAACAGCCGAAATTTTTATTTTTGTAAAATATGATATTTCGTATTTGATAATTCAAGAATATAATATTAAAATAGTAAATTAAAATTTTAATAAATTATTTATGTTTTTATTTATTAATAAATTTATTTATTATTAATGTATAATTTATTAATAATAGATAATTAAAAATATAAATAATCACAAAATTAATTTTATAATATCTTGTATATTTCTCCTAATTTGCTTTCTTATAAGCATTCTATAAGTATTCTTCCTATAAGGATACTCGTTTCGAATACACATGATGAGTGATTTTCAAACTCGCAGGTTAGGTTAAAGACTCGCTACAGATTCATTCCCTAGCGTACATTATTAATGTGTGTGTGTGTGTGTGTGTGTGTGTGTGTGTGTGTGTGTGTGTAAAATATATATATGTGTAAAAATATATATATTATAAAATTAACTTTAACTTATTTAACTTAAGTTTATTTAACTTTATTTTTATGATATATTTCATAAATATCCCAAATGTATGAAATTGAAATTCTATATTTCTTATATAGCATATTTAATTTAATTTAATTTAATTTAATTTAATTTAATTTAATTATAATTAATTTAATTAATATAATTTAATTTTAAATATATCAAAGATATTTCTATTTTGTATAATTATGTATAATAATTGCTTGCATACTACATATCAACAATTATGAGCAATTATATTATTAATTAAATAGAAGCATTAGCATCAATTTAAATAATATCATTAAAATAATACTGTCATTATAAGTTCTCACTATATGATAAAATAGAAAATATAAAAGTTATGTTTTCCTATATAAAAAAAGCAAATAATCAGTAATTATTTATATTTTTCAAAAAACTATATAAATAGATAATAGATAAAACAATAGATAGACAGATAAAATATCTAAACAGATAAGAAAAAATCTATATATCTCTACATATCACTATATAAAAATTTCTATACATCGAAGATTATTATATTATATTATTTTACGAGTTAATTTTTAGAAATTGCACGTAATGTACAACATTACAAAAGATCTTTTCTATCATTCGAAGTATATAAAATTAAATTGCAAAATGTGAATGAAATGAATATCTTAAATATTCATATACAGAGAAAATGTACAGATAAAAAATGTATAGATAAAAAATGTACAGATAAAAAATATAGAAAAGGAAAATTGCAAAAAAGGAATATTAACAATAATAGTGCTAATATTAAAAATGTTTATTTATAAAAAACATAACCATAATAAAAAAGCACATAAAAAAAGAAAAATATCACATATATATAAAATTCAGGATTTCTTTAAATTTATACAAAAATCTTCACTCATTAATTATTTTCAGAAATTTTTTTAGATAATGCAATCCGGTGTTGCTTATTTGCAAGAACACTTTTTTATGTTAAATATCATGATGAAGCATAAGTATTACACAAGTTTTAATTGTTAAATTAAATTAAATCAAAATTTATTTAAAATTTTTGCAATTGGAAAAGTGGAATATTCCTAAATTCACGTAAGGAAAGATCTGATTTAAAAGCATTTTTGCAATTATATAAACATCTGAAAAACTTCAGGAAATAAAAAACTTCTTATATTTTATATTTATATATATAATATATTATATATATATATATAAATAATATATCTTTATATATTTTTATATCTAAATAATACATAAAAATGCTTATATAATTATATACTATTTTATTTAATATTTAAATTATTTTGTATACAAAGTACGCAGTTTACAAATATAATTAAATTTTCACAAGCGTAATTAAATATGTACGCGAAAATATCATTTATTACTATAATAAATATCAATTACTAATCGTCAAAATATCAATCATCTAAATATCAATATCATATTAATTATTTATTATTAATCAAATTTGAAAAAAACTATTTATTTAGATTATTATTTATACAAAAAACAAGATATGAAAATTATTAATTAAAATTATTAATTTGTTTTTAAATATACTATATTGGACAATAAGAATATTTTCAAGTTCGTTCTAAGATTATATGATATCTAAGTAAAAAAATAAAATTATTTAATTATAATTAAAAATTATTATATATTTTTATTATATTGTCTGATATTGACTAGCATATTATAAAGTAATATTGATAGTAATTAAATCGATAAGCTTAATAACTATTACAGAGAAACAAGAGAATTTATTATACGATTTACTTTTATTTAATTTATTTATCAGTCTTATGTAGACGAATTCGAATTTTAATTTTTTCTCAAATCAATTTTCTTAAATCATTTTTTTCAGATCATTTTTTCTCAGATCTTCAACTAATGTTTTTAGCATCATAGACATAATGGACAAATTTAAATAACAGAAAATCGTTACTTCTCGTATCAGATTTCGCATGGAAGATTGAGATTAAATAAATTTGATAAAAAAATATTTCCTGTTTTATGTTGATTGGTCAAATTTTGTGCAATCGTAAGATATGATGTAATATGGAGTTAATTTATAAAAATAAAAAAATTAGAAAGATGCAAGAATATGGCGTCCTTTATATTAGATAGTAATTGCCAATTTATATGCATGTGCACTAAGTAGATAAGCTAGTTTGTTTGGAACAGTTCCAAGTCCTTCAGATAAAAAATAGTTAGCAAAATTGTAAATGAACATAATTAATTAAAAATATCTAATCAATTTTCTATTTAGAATTTTTATTTAATGTTTTTATATCGAGTTTGAGAAAGGATCGAGTATTCGATATCTCGATATATCGAATAGTGATGAACACCTAATGCCAGGAGTCATTAGTCGCTTTTTGTCTCCAATATAAATTATAATTATAATGTTCCATTATATGTTAGAGAGAATGGCGTGAACAATGCTTAGTATTTGAAGTGTGTGGCTTAATGTCCAAATGTACATAACTGCAGTGTTATTAGTTTCATATGGATATAACCTCTAATTGATTGTATTTTGTTAAGCGCAGATAGTGAAGCAAGATTTAAATATAAGTTCATAATATTTTTCTACATGCCATTTTTTACGTGATATGTTATAATTTATTATTTTTATTAAATATTTTTTTAAGTTTTCGTCATTTGTAAAATATAAATATATGATATAAATTATAATATGTATTTTTATAATCTTGAAGAAGAAAAATGGATTTGGAAATATAGATATATATATAATCAGAATTAACTAATTATAAAGAACAAGAAAGTTTTTATCATACACATATATATGTATATGTATATATATATATATATATACACATATATATATATATATATATATATCGTAAAACAATTATTACGTTATTGTTTCATTATGGGTGAAAGCACAGAAATGCATAATAAAGATAGTGCTGTAATTGTTATAACTGAACAAGAACGCGAATTGGCACGAAATGCATTGTTAGAATTTCAAAAAGGCTCCTACGCGTCGTGTTTATTATATTTAAATAGATTAGAGAGTCTACGGCCTACTGATCTCAAAATTACACACAACAAAGTTGTTGTAGAGTATTATAAAAGTGATCTGAAAAAAACTGAAGTAATGCGAAAGAGTTTGAACGCCATTTGCGGACAAATATCAATAACGGATTCTAATGAGATCATTGATGATGTCGAGAAATGTATTATAAGATATAATCAAGCTGTCTTGCTGTATCATACTAAGCAATATAATGCAGCTCTTCGAATCATGAATAAATTTTTTGCTTTCATCGAACCGATGGGTATGTATAATAATGTTTCTGGATATTGAATAGACATTTGGCTTTGAATGAATATAATCAGTCATTTTTAATGTTATAGAATTATTATATAATTATTTTTTTTCATTGATAATTATGTTACTGTCTTTTAATCTTTGTTTTTTTGAATAACAAGTAATTTAATGATTAGTATTATTATTATTTTATATATTTATTAACAAAAAACAATATTTATAATAATATAATATTTGTTCTTTAAATTAAATCAAAATTGCATTTTTATTTTAAATTATATTTTGATTTGTTTCGAAATTTATAAAAACAAGTGCTTTGTCTATAACTATATGTTCAGTTACAAAAAAATCATAATATTTCTTTTTGGATAAATTTTGGAACATAAAATTATAAAGAATATAAATTCCTGCATTTCTAGATTAAATTGTTTTCATAATTTAATATGTGATATTTGATATTTATTAATAATAACATTGAAATGATATATTTTAATCAAAGTATTATTATCTATAATTATAATTTGATTTGATCAGCAAATTAATATTTAAAAAAATAACGGGAAATAACAATTCAATATTTTTCTTGAGTAGTGATAATTATAATTAGCTAGTTTTTAAAATTTAATTAATAACTGTAATAAGTTATTTTTGGACAAAAAATCTTGCGCATATATGCATAGTACTGTATCCACTTATTTTTATAATTTTTCTAATTCTGATAATCAATAATTGTGTATATGTTATTTAATAGAATATAAAAAAAGAATTAATTATTAAATTATTTATATTATATAATAAAAAATACTATATAATAATAATTTACATTTATATAATAAATATTATATATAATATTAATATTATATATAATAAATATTAAATAATTATCTTCTTATAAAACAAAAAAGATATCAATTATAGATATTGGAAGTTTTTCTTATAAAAAATGTGATACCCAAAAATTGAACCAATTATAAATATAATTAAATTAATTAATATAACTATTTATCATAATTTTTATTGATTATATACATATATCGTAATATTTTTATTTGTTAATATTTTTGTTTTAATGTTTTAAATAATTATTTAGAAAATTTTTAAAGTGAATTTAATATACAATATTTGAATAAAAATGATGGAAGGAATAATGCGCGAAATTTTGGAAAATTTAATATAATTCCGATTAGAAATTTTTCCAGCTTCTTTTTGAAAAGTTGAAAGATTTTCTGATATTTAAAAATAGAATTTTTATAATATGTTTTTTGGCTTCATAAAAACAATTAATAATATGCAATTTGATATAATTTAGTATAAATATACAATGAGATTTAATAGAGATGAAGCATAAGATAAAAATATACGAAATTAAAAAATTTGATTCTGTTTTTTTTGGTTTTGAAAATAATAATTTTTGACGTGAACATAATTATATTACAAAACATTATTTTTCTAATTTGATTATTATTTATATATAAAGTATTATAAACCTTTTTTTCATGTTTTTCATTAGAAATAATGGTTAAATTTTTTTTAGCATTTCATACTGCATTCGAACTTAACATTCCGAAAAAAGAACTTCATGTTGTTCTGATTAGAACTTTTTCTAGCTTTTTTTTGAAAGATTTTCTATTATTAAAAAATAAAATTCTTGTGATCAATACCATCATAATTATATTTGGAAAATAGCATATTGACTTTATCCCGATTTGAAGATTGAATACTTATGAATATTTTTTATATATTTTATATATTTTAATAATTTGATGTACTTTGGAGTTCTTCATAAGTAAAAAACATTTTTGAAGTTCTTTATATTTTGTGTATTGAAATGATGAATTTGTAATATAAAGTTTTCATTTGTAAATCGATATATAATATCTATTTTCTTTCTGTATAATATTTATTATAATAAGGCGTGCACGCACGCGTTTGTATATGTGAGGAATGAAAGGGGGACGAAAGATATTGTAAATAGATATTGTAAGCAGATTGATTATGATATAACAAATTAATGATTGTATTTTTCTAATTGCAGATGAGACTTTGGCACATAATGTTTGTTTATTACTTATCGAATTATATATAATAACAGAACAACCTGATACAGCTTTATCAGTTATAGATTATGTTGAGAGCCAATTTATATCCACTGATAGCTCTAAAATATCATCTGCCGATAAAGATGGAATAATGAAATCCATTAAGGATCAAAAAGAACAAAAAGATATTACTGATACATTAACAGATGCATTCAAGATTAAACTTTTAAAATGTAAAGCAAGGATATATCTTCTGACTCATCAATTAAAACTCTGTAGAAGAGAATGGAAGTCATTAGTTTCATTAGGCACACCAGTGGTAATGTTATTTGAATTCTTTATATTTTAATTCTATATGTGATCTGATATATTAAGATTTATCATAAAATTATATAGAATGATCATATCTACTTTGATAGAATGTCTAATAATGAATGAATCAATACGAAGATATAAAGTGAATTTTATTTATTATAATTATACAATTATATAGAAAAGTTCTGTGTTTAAAAGTGGTTTTATTAAAAATCATAACAATATAATGTTCCAAATTAATTATATATATCTATTATATATTATATATATATATATATATATATTATATATATATATATATATTATGTTATTCTATATATATAAAATTTCTGATATATTATGATTTAGCATCGTATTTATTCTAATATATCTTCTATAATGAATGCAAACGAAAGTATCAATTATTAAGTTAGTCCAATCTGAATAGTTGAGTCGAAAAGGTATAAGAATGTTTTTACGGTTAAAATTTTTATTCGTGTAAAATTTTGTATATTAATTACCAAAAGATGTTGTTTATGATTAATTTGAATTTGAATATATGAATCTAAAATGCAATTAACGGTAGCCTAAGAAATATACCCCTTTTCGTTTTATACACATACACAAATATCAAATGTATACGAAGAAGAAATGAAAAAATTTGTCATTCAATTCGTATAAAAGCAAATATTTCATATTATATTGCACAAAAAAATTGCTTGCTATCAAAAATAATACTTTATGAAAATAAGACATTAGTCATTTCATATCACTTAACATTAGTCTTTCAAGTGGGAAAGAAATTTGGAATCAAATAGGATATTAGTTTATAGTAAAAAAAAATGTAATCTACAAAGATATTAGAAAATGATTAATAATATTAGATAACTTTCCAACTTTTATATTTCCTGATATAATTCCACATTTCTGATTGTATGCATCTTTTGCAATATCAAGAAATAATTTGAAGTTCTTGAAATAAGATAACAAGATGATTCTAAAGATATTATAAACACTTATAAAGAATACCGTGAAATATTGATGCCGTTTACATGAGATAAAAGAAGAAAAGATTCGGATCAATAGAAATTGGAATCAATGTAATGAAATTTAAGCTAAAAGATACAAATTATTAGATATTACAATTATTAAATATATAAAACAAATTATTAGATATAAAATATATCAGAATTAAAATATATCAGAGTTCAGAGTAAGGCTGAATAAGATGCTGACGTTATGAATTTCAAAAATTATTTTAATTTTATCATCAAGAAGAAACATTTATTATCAAATACGAATAACCGACAAATATAAATAATAACAATCAATTAATTATAATTGAATAGTATATACGTAATAGCATATACGTAAATGTCTAATATTAGACATTTTGGAAAAATCACAATCCTCAAATTTAATAAAAAGTATAAAGATTGATATTCATCTTATAATACATTTGAGTATTAAACGATTTTATTAAAACTTGATATTAAAATATATAAAAATTTCATTATTTGATTTCTTCTTTTGAAGATACTATTTATGTAATTACAAAAAAATTCCGAATTATCAAGGGGCTATCGATTTATTAAAACATAACAAATATATTATCAGCTCAAGAATCAGGTCAATTACAGCTCAAAAACATATCAAGGCATTGTTTAATTTAATGATTATACGAAAGAGTAATTATTTGATAGAGCAATTATTAAGAAAATTGATTGATAATGTTATAAGATATCTATAATTTTTAAAAAGTTTGATAGACCGACCAAACAATCTCAGCTATATAATTAGTATTAAATTAGATATAAGCATTATTAAGCATATATAATATATAGTATATAAAAAGAAAATATGTTCACATCGAAATCTTATATTGTCAAATATAAAATAATCGATTTTTTTTATTACAAATACAAAGCATTATATTATATTAAAGCGAAATTTCCATGATTTTTCAGCTTCAAATTTATATTCAAATATTCATTCAGGCTAATCAGTGTATATTATCTTCATTGCAAAAGAAACCATCATTTCAAACATTTCAATGTTTTAATTTTTTAAAGCTAATAATAGAAGATTAATACAAAGAAGCAAAGACTATATGCGAATTGTTCATACTCCATGTAAGATAAAGATTATCAGTTTTCAATATATTAAAGATAAGACATAATATCTTATTTCATATGAAAACACAAGATTCAAATTCAAAAGACAAAATTTAAAAAAAGATTGTATCTTCACAAGACCTAAATAATACATCCGCAAAATACATTAGCACAATTACATCGAATTATCATATCTTTTAAAAATCAACGAATCATATTTGTAGCAATTTCCAAGCTTGGGTATAGATATCAATATTTGGATATTGACATAATCTGTACAAATGCAGATTTATTATAATTTATTATAATAGATTTTATATATTATATTTATTTATTATATTTTATATTATTTATATTATTTATTAATAGATTCATAATCCAACATTATCACAAGTTTAATAAAATGGTTAAATCTTACATAGAAAAAAGCAAAGAAACAGGCATGATTATAAGAGGAATCAAGAAATCAAATACAAACTTATTAATCATTTGATGAAGATGAAAATTAAATCAATATATAATTTGTTTCCTTAACGTATTACCAATGTTTTATGCAAAATCCTCAAAGTAACTTAAGTTTTTACTAAAGTCAGTAACTAAAATACCGGAAAATATAAGATTAGCAAATCTTTATTTTCATTTTCAAAGCGATATACTTTGCATTGAATTATTTTAACAGTTGATGTATATTAAATTTATATGCACATGTAAAATCCAAGTCATTTTACAAAAAACATGCTTAGATTGCAATGTTATTAATAAGATAGATAATATTGATTGTTCTAAATTAATAATTTATCGATTAATAAAGAATTAAATGAAGCAATAAATAAATTTTGGGTCTCAGAAAATATTACTAACTTACTTCGCATTTTCATTAGAGAAATTTTTGCATGAAATATTTTCAAAATATGATTAGAAATGGAAACGATTATTTCATCGCAAAAATATTACTAATAAAATTCCAATGATTAGAAGATTGAAAAGATATAGTCTTAAACAGATTTCAATCCAAATAAATTGCAGAAGCAATCACTATTAAAGATACAATATGTACAATATTAGTTTGCATTATGAAATGCATTGATAAAGAACAAGTTAATACATTGATTGCCATATCACTTATATTTAGATAATAGCTATGTTCTGTCATCAACAGTTTTGTCATCCATAAGGTCCATTGAGGTTTTTCTTTTTCAAATTAGACAAGATTTTAAAAGTAATTTTTCATTCGTAATACAGTACTTAATAATAATGACATATAAGTATTTGTATAGATAATAAAAAATATTTTCTTTTTAACAAAATTATTTAATATTGTGATTTTCTATGATATTCGTCGAAACAATGTAAGTAAAGCTGCAGTGTTTTAAGACAACTGGGATAATATATTCCTTTTTTTAAATATTTTTTTTACCTTGTTGAAATAACATTGTATAAATCAAATCATAATATCACTATCAAATATCGAACTTCAAGCTTCGTCTCAGATTGTTTCGTTATTCCGAAATTATCCCATGCAAAATAATAATATTTCAAGAAGCAATGAAACTGTGAAAAAGTTTAACATAAAAGCCAAAAAAAAAAATATTTTTAAAACAATAGCAATTATGCCATAAGAACGAACAGATTAATTATAAATATAAATATTAGTGCGGCGAAATACAGATTTAGACTCCGGGGATCTGATATATATATATATATATATATATATATATATATATTTATTTATTTATTTCATAATCACAATTTTTTGCTCAATCATCACATTCAATGATTTAAATATATCTATATATAATGATATTTAATGCATATGATAGTCTTCAATACGATTTTTCTAATGCTAGTAAAAAGATATGTAGAATTTATATACATGTATATATATACATTAGAAACAGGGATCATATGCAGTATTCATTATTATACTCCAAGCCTCGCGTTGCGCCAATACTTTACTTTGCAGTACTCTATCTTAGATCAGTTAATCAATAAAGTATTGATATCATTATATCATTTACTATTATATCATATCATTTATATCATAATAACTTACAATCTAATTATATTTATTATTAGACAGACTTCATTATAGTTTTACATTAAATAAAAACTTTCGACAACTAATGACAAAAATATTTTTGTCGCTAATAGGGCTAATCAAATTTTTTGATTGATGCAAGCAGCAAATTGGTATCACATAAATTTAATTTAATTTAATTCAGAGGATCAAATATTAACAACAAATCTGCCTTTATTTTTAATTGTTGAAATCTTGATGATATGAATTTTCTGGATATGTGAAGATCCTCATTGGAAGCACATCACTATTATTATCACAAGAAGTTCTGAAACAAAAGCAATTTAAAATATCTGTGGTTATTATAATAAATTTAACTTATTCTATAGATTTAATATAATATTTAATTAAATTAATTAGTCATTGCATTTTTCATACAATTTGTCAATAATACCAGCGACAAGATTATAAATAGAATCGTAGGATATCTAATCAGTCAACAATTAAATATTAGCGATATGCATATTACATATATCGTAAGAATAAACCTTCACATTTACCTAATTATGAAGACACCAGCTAAATTTTTCACCTGTAATGATGCAACTCTATTTACATAAAATTTGATACTAATGCAATACAATACAAAGATATTAAAGGTGTACATTGGTACATTGGTACATTGGTGCATATAGGTATACAAATATTTATATATTTGAATATAAAAGCTTTATATACATAGAATTAATTTGTAATCTAATCGAAATATTTTTGAATGCTTTCAAAAAGTTCATACATGAAAAGGAAAAATATCGCGTTTTTCAAGAATGGAACTAATTTTCAATTGAATACATGAACAATTTTCAGCTAAGATTATAAGATTCATTTAAGACAATTTAAAGTTAAGACTTATTAAGAGAAAAATATAAAGAAAAATAATATTAAATAACATTTCATCTTATATATGTATCTTGTATATGTTTGATGAAATTTGAAATGCATTGTAGACAATATAATCTTAAATTTTAAAGTATATAGTACCAGTATACAAATCGAAACTTGAGTTCACATCTCTGCTATTTTTAACAATTCAAATGATCTATTTCATCTAGACATATCTTTATTAGAAATTCATTCATTCATCTCTATCTGTCAAGAAGAAATTATCTAGTTATCACTATCACAATGGTAACAGTTAGCTTTATCAATATTGGAATTTAGAAATATTTGCATCAGTCTATTAGCGCCATTTCATACGCTAATTAATTAATAGGAGACTAACGCCATTTAATTAGTAGGATATATATTCTTATCTTAAGAAAATGATTCTCACTATCATTAAAAATCATTGACAACATAAAGGCTATTTATTTCCGGGCTATTTATAAACCGGGTCAGTCTTCATAGCGATTATTAAAACTGTCAAGGAAATATTTAAAAGATTCATAAAATTATATATTTTATTATTAAAATCTAATAAGATATAATGTTATTCGCAATCTGTGTTTTATTATCTTTATTGTCATATAATAGTTATAAAAATATTTGTTTATTTTAATTTATACTCAGTTAGTATGTATAACGATTTATTTCTAGCACATATAGTTTATCATGATATCATAATAAATATTATCATAAGAATTTAACTTCATTAAAGGGACTAAGGGATTAAGATATATAGATTAATTTGAATTTGAATATATAGACCAAGAATTGGATATATAGGATCAAGCTATAGTGATTGTTAGTGATTGTCATCACTGTTAGTGATTGTCTAGGAAACAGGTATCTTTTGTCTTACACATGGAGTATGCACGGAGAAAAAAAAGATTTCCCATCAAATTCGCATAGGCATATATGTTTTATATTATTTTACATAAATAAGCAACAATAACATAGCAGAGAAATTGCAGCGATCGAAGACAAATCCCAATAAAATAAGTCATTCATATTATTTAACAAGTAATTCATTTTAAAAATGAGGCGAAATTATCAATGCTAATAAATATTTTCAAGAAATTGATATTCTATATGAAAAACTTGATATTCAGCAACCATTATTGTTTAATAGCTGTGATATTGCTTAACGATAATGCTTGATCATATATTGTAAAACAGATTCTAAAAAAATAAGCAGAATTAAAATATCCTCTTACATTATTCTTATTTTCCTGATTTGTTGTCCATAGATCCAAATTATTTTTTCATTTGGACGGGTTTGCGATAAAAAAATTGTTTATAACGATATGATTGCGTCTGAAGAATCTATTGCTTTGTGTTCTCTAGATTTCGAAAAGATTTTGAAAGACTTATATTGAAAGAAATGCATTGAAATAAATGGAAACTATTTTTATTAAAAAGATATATATTAGCTTTGTAACAAACATTTCAAATGAAAAATTTAAAACAATAATTTATAATAAAATAATATACAACAATATACTATAATATAATAATATAATAACATAATAATGAAAATCTGTAATTCTTTGAACATAAGAACATACATAGATATATATAAGAAAGACTCTCACTAAGCCAAAAATCTATTATTGACTATATTATAACCAGATAACAAACAGCGTTTAAAATACAAGACCAGAATAAAACGAGGATTAAAATGTGAATTGGATCATTATGCGATAGTAAGTAATAATATGTGCGGTGGTAAGTAATATACTTCCCTGCTGAAGCAACCTCCACAGCTAAGGATTCCTATTCAAATAAAAAAAGTTGAACAATGGCTTCGATATAAATTGTTCCTTCAATAAGATATAATCTGCTATAATCTTTACCAACGAAGGCTTAACTTGGATATAAAGTCTATTCTAATATAAAGTCTATTCTATAAAGACTCTATAAAGCCTACTAAAAAAATGGAACAGAATTACCTACAAATAACAAACGCAATTCATAAAGCAGCAATGAGGCTCTAGGTAAGAAGGAAAAGGAAAGGAGAAAAGAATGATGGACACATGATATTGAAATCTTCACGCAGGATAAGAAAAAAACTTAGCAAATAATTAATAACCAAAAATGCAGAGGACAAAAAACTAAGAAAGTCAATAGAATAGTGAAAGAGTCAAAAAAGAAAAAAATAAAATATAGAAGTTAAAATGTAAAGAGATAGACAACAGAGTTAAAAGCTCACGATCGACAAAAATATGACGTTTTCTAAAGAATTTGCAGAATAATTCCCAATGCTCTAGATTGAATCTAATTACCATGAAGGAATGGACACATTATTATGAATTTCTCCTTGTTGAGAATAGATCGAAGTTTGATGATGTCAATAACAATAAAGAGAACTTTCAATCGAATAAAAGTTTCCAAATTATTGTAAAGGAATTAAGCTGGAATGAAGGCGATGAAAAATGGGAAATCTCCTGAGCCCGAAGAGATAGCACTGGAGCTAGTGATA
This sequence comes from Eciton burchellii, assembly GCA_020341155.1. Taxonomy (NCBI): domain Eukaryota; kingdom Metazoa; phylum Arthropoda; class Insecta; order Hymenoptera; family Formicidae; genus Eciton; species Eciton burchellii. The sequence goes on along the minus strand of JAHMML010000036.1, from coordinate 1,219,438 downwards.
TGGATGGAGGAGGATATTTGAACAGATATCTATTATAACTAATTAATAGGTGTTCGAGATAAAACAAGATACCAAAGCAATGGAAAATATCCTATATGACATCAATATGTAAGAAACTAGGAAAGATTCTGGGAATTATAAAAAAATCAGTATCAATAGTATCCTATTTGTCAAGATTATCCACAATAAATTGCAGGAAAGTTTAAAACACATTATTAGCGAGAATCAAAATAGTTTCAATTCAGGTCGAGGATTTGTGGATAACCTGTTTATGCAAAAAGTAGAAAAGAAAAGAAGAAGAAACGCATATGATCCTTATTGACTTGGAAAAAGTAAATGATTCAGTCCCCAGAAATCGAATGTGGCAGAATAATAGAACTCTAGAAAAGTATAATATCGATAATCGCCTCATAACAATCATATGCGTATAATAAAACGTCAAACAAGGAAACAGGCTGTTTCAAATCAGTATCTTTCGAAAGATCTATGACAGAGTTGCGGATTGTTTTCGCTATTGTATTTACTTGGAAAATATGCTGAGAGAATGGCGGAAGAGTTATAGCATGGCAGAATTCCCATTGATGAATTCTACTTTTACATTTTAAGTTTTGCGGATGATCAGATAGTGTTTGCACAAAACGCATATGATATTTATGCTAAAGTTGAATGAATACTATCATAATTTGACATTGAATCAATATGTCCAAAACAAAGTACATAGTAGTAAGTTCTAACGCAAATTTCCAATATTCAATGAATAGATGAGGCGGACCATTCCAAATATCTGGGCGCATGTGTTATTAACGAGCAAGGAATTGGAACATAAGAGATAAAGAATCGCATTGAATAAGATTGAAAAGTTGTTGGGTTATTGGGTGAATTCGATGGTGGAATAAAAACATATTTAGACAGCTGAAAAAAATAATAATCATAGATCTATGATCTATGATGAAATCATGTTACGGTAGCAGATGTAGACTATAAATGCGAAAATGAAAAGAAGATTTAACATGTTAGAACGAAATGGATCTGCCACGATCAGAAGAAATAGACAAAAGAGAGTTAGAAACGTGATTCGGGAGAATGCCAGTGTACAGTGAACAATATTAGAAAGAATAAAAATAAGAGATTTGAAATGATTTGATCATCTAATGAGAATAGAATAGCAAAAACAGAAGCTGTTTAAATGAATACTATCAAGAAAGAAGAAACGAGGAAGCCCGCGAAGATCCTGGAATGAGAAAATGCAACAGGCTTTGGAAAATCATAAGTTCATGATCGAAGACGCCATAGACATCGATGAAGATTGAATGGGTACACAGCACTTGATTGTATAAATCCAGATATATATATTATACTATTATATAGGATGTTTTAATAACCTAAGCAACATTCATATGGAAATACAGTAACTTGAATTGAATAAAAAAGTTCTACATCATTTTACGATTCTCGTAATAGAGTTATTAATTAATTAAGATATATAATTTAGCATATCTTGTGCGCTTGGGTAATAGATAGTTCTGGGCATAGTGATCTATTAGAATATAGTAAAGAATGATATTTTCATGTTGTATTCCACGCGTATTGCGAAGAGATAGATTGTTTAGAACATTGCTGCATTGGCACTTTCATTTGAAAATTTTAATTGAAAAATTATTAGTTGATTATTGTAAAGATCGCAGAATATAGAGCTCTTTAATTTAATTAAATTTATTCTATATTTATACTAATTTTAATTTACTTTATCTTTAATGTTATCTTTAATAATTAAATTATTATACGGAGCTATATTATTTATTATTATTATATTTTATATATATATAAAAGAAAATTAAATTATTTATTATGTGAGAGAAAAAAGAAAATAAGGTATAGAAATGAGGAAAAAATGTAAGGGAGAAATTTAATTTATTTAAAATACTTGAGAAAGTTTTAATTCGTTATATTATTCTACTGAATATGTTATTCTACTGAATTTTTAATAAGAATAAGCAAATTAATTAAAAAATAAGTAAATAATATACAAATAAAAATCACATAAATGAAATATATATCTATTAAATTATATCTCATTGTTTTCAGAATACATCAACGATCTTCTTAAAGGCTAATCTGGAATACTTACGAGGAAATTATAAGAAAGCAATGAAATTATTAAATTCTACAAACATAGAAAATTTAGATTTCAAGTACGTAAAACATTTTATATAATATTAAAGTAAACAAAAACGTGAAAAAAACTAACATTTTTTATAAACATTATTAATTATCTATTCTGTATTTTTATCTATTACATATTAACATCTAAGACAAATACAACATAATTTTGTTTGCTTTGTCCTCATTTTTTTTCGATGATATGGTCAAGAAGAATGTGATATAACTATTAATTTTGAATATATATTAAATAGAAAATATTGAATTGGCCAATAATTTTATGCGGTTTTTAATTTATAAATAAAAAACAATTTTTCAACAGAAAATATTTTATCTTTAGTAAAGATGTTACAATTTTTGTAAAAAATGTATTGGCTATCTTGATCTGTATAGTAGAATTGTTATCTTATTTACTCTTGTCTATTTACTCTTGGCATATCTATCATAATATCATAGTATATAGTAATGGAATATTCAAAACGTGTTTGCGTATTATTGATTGCATTTATACGAGTTGATATAAACTACGAATTCGTTTACTTTAATCGAAATACATTTAATATAATATCATTCCTGTGAAATTTATTGTATCTAACAATATTACGAAGTTATGATTTTCAATAGACACATTCTTTATAACATTTTGCAATCATTGTGAATAGCCGTTTACTATATAAACATTCTTCAGAAGTTGCTTCGAGAGTTGCTGCCATTTGGGATATTTTATCATTAGTTATCACATTTGAAATCTTTTATATTTCTTTCTTTAACTTTCATTGCTCAAATTATCCTGACCAATGGCTTTTCGCCATTAACATTGTAATATTATCATATATCATATTTATCCAATTTTATTTATTATAGTTTCACCATCCATTGATATCTATTAGTTTTTATCCTTTCTTTCTATTGGATTTTATAGTATTGCTTGATTTTTTAATTATTTTTTTGAAACGATTATATTTTTCAATACCTCAATAACAATGGCATTGAATAGTATTGAATTTTTTAATTGGCACCTGATTCTACAAATTGGTATAATTATTTTATCTACAGATTTATAGATCTTTAGCGTTATCATCTACAAGCATTCGATTTAATAATATTTTATCCTGCATGTATTCGCTAAATATTCATCTTTTTCTATACATCCATTTAGAATTTTTTTCTTTACTTTATTCTTTATTTCAGTGTCGATTAAATATTACTTTTATTTTCATAAAAAATTCCTCTATTAGCATTTCAATATATTTGGAATCGATTTGGAATGAAACTATGCAGCTTTTCTCTCAATCTCGATCTTATATTTGGTAATTAATATAAAACATATTTGCTTGAAATATCTTTCCGTATTTTTCCCGTATTTTGTAGGATCTATCTATCCCATTGAAGTAATCTTAAAATCAGCGATAGTCGTTACAGTCATTTTTTTTGAATATTACTCACCGTCACTCCGTCGCTGTTTCTCATTTATATTAATATTTATTATATCGTCTATCATTGTTTGATTGATCTATCATAATTGCTATACGATGTATTGTTAACTATTTACAATTATTCTTTGTAATTTTGAAGCATTCCTTGCAGCAAATTTCGATTTCGATTTCTTGTCGCGTCAACAAAAATTGTGGGTTCTTTTTGTTCGAATATCCAACTTTGCGTAATTTCCAATATACGCATATTTGCTGTCCTGAATATTTTTGAATATATCTTTTCTCTAAGTTCTTGTCTTAAATTCATTCAAATCTCTAATCGCAGTATTCATTTTAATCATTCTATCAGTTTTGCATAAGATATTGTGATATTGTACATTCAGCTATTTTCCTTGTTGTAAATGACTATCCTTTCAATGAATTCACACCAATTTCATAATTAGTTAATATGCAATTAATCATATTATTATTTCGTTCAACAATATTTAATTCGCATATTATTGTACTCAATTAATGTGTTTATCTTTGTATGCTACAATGCTACAATCTTAGGATAACTCATTCGCTTAGTTTATATCGTTTCTCAATTTTTAGGAATTTTGCATTTGAATTACCGTATGTTTTATTAATGCTATCGTGATTTTCGCCGATGATTCTTGAGCATTTCTTTCGCTTCTTGCTTTTCTTATATCATCTTTCTTTAAATAAAAACACATTTAGTTTCATAGATCCTTTGATATAAAAATAATTTATAAAATTATAAATAGAAGAATTATAATAATCGCAATTTGAGATTATTAACTTTTTAAAATAAATTTTTTCTGCAATAATTGTGAAATGTCAAGTAATTTCATCTTTTTAAATATCATAAATCTTATCCTACTTCTGCGATTATAAAAGTGGTTCGAAATATAAACACATATTCTAATAGACAATTGATAGACGAATAAAAATTTTTATGAAGAAAAAGAATTATCCGGAAAGACATATATTTAGTATAATATATGTCTACAGTAGTCTATAGTATAACATATATTAATATAATATATATCAATATAATATATATGCATTTTCCCTTACGGAAACGTTTAGTTGACATGAAATATTCTATTGTATTAAAAATTATGAAAGTTATTCTGAATTTTTCATATGGAAATTCTAACATAAAATGCTGATTTTTTACTTAATTAATCCATTAATCTTATAGTTAATATGATATACTATATCTGCTAAAATATCTACTAATGCTAATCTTTGCTAATATCTATTAATCTCTGCTAAAATATATACTGTATCTGTTAAAAATTTATATATCATAAAATATGTGATTTAAAAAAGTATAATTTGCGATTCTCATTATTAAAGATCTTTATCTGACAAAGTAATAATACCAGAGATATAAATACTTGAAAGAAAGAAGTATATAAAGAAAACATAAAGCAAGAATAGGAAAAGAAATAAAGAAACAGGAAGAAAAAAAGAGATTAAAAGAATTAAAAACAAATAAAACAAATAAAAGGGAGTGAAACAATAGAAGTAGGCAAAATTGCGATAGTTTGAAGATACAAAAACTATGCATATTAGCTATTCAAAGCTATTCAAAGCTATTCAAAGAAACTAATGAAAGACTATAAAAGAAATAAAAAACAGGATATAGTAGAAATAGCTTTTATCCAGCTGATAGATTAATTCAATGCTGATAGATTCCTTAAAGCTTTACGGCGAAATACGAAAATAATGGAAGCAAGTTAAAGATAAAGAAAAAACAATAGATAAGAAGAAAGTTAATATTTTAGATTATGAGCAAAGAGCAACAGATCAAAAAAAGATTAAATAAAAAAGCTCGATAGATTTATGAAAATTAATATTATAAATAAAATAAAAATTAGATATGAATTCCCAGATATCTCTAATAACTAGAAAACAAGTATAAATTGTCCTAATAATATTGAAGGTATATTATAATATTTATATCTTAACAATTAATTTTATATAGAATAGAATAGAAATTATATTAAAATATATATACATATAGTTTTATTATAAACATTTAACTGTTATTAATTTTTAAATCACAGATCTTCTATTTAATCTTTAAAAAATTTTTAAGAATAATTTAATAACAGTTGCTGTTTATTTTATGTAAATAGATAAATTTATTTGATCAAAAATACATTCTTGAATAAATAATCTATTTATTATAAATAAATTTGATTTTTACATTAATAGAATGCTTTCTGTTCGAGACTCATTGGTAAATCAGCATGATTGTTGTTTATCGAACTTATGCAAGGTTCTCAAATGTGGAATCAATAGTAAAGAATACCCTTCGGTTTAGCGCCGAACTGTTTTATTGCGCACAATGTAATACAACTGAAACTCCTCTACATGAAAAAAACATTCATCTTCAAAAGATTTTCATTAGAATTGAATTCATTAAACAAAGGAACGAAGATGAGGCAAACAGTTGAAAGCCGAAATAAATACAGCGTTGCACTACTGATATTGGCCAAACAACGTCCCTATTTACGCAATAACGAACCGGAAACTGTCTCTCAATTCTGAACTATATGAATTATATGATTCATTCAAAGCCGGGAAACAGCGCGCCATATCGCGACAGTTTCTGCTGAATGTTTGTTCGCAATTCTGGTCTTCTAGCAGCTAACGCTTCAACAGATTTGATTTAAAAAAAAATGAGAAAATACTCGGAAAATAAATTCATTTATAAATCTTTAAACACTATAAACTGATATTATATATAATTTTAGAAAGGAATGTTTCACACAAAAATAATAGTTTCTAAACAAATTTTATATTGTAAGAATTGCATTGAATTCAATTTAGATTAGCCATTTAGAAAGATTCAGGAATTTTCAGAAAGATTTGCATTTTTTTACATAATGCTATGATGATTCATAAATATTTCCTCTTCAATGCATTTTTCGAAATATTCTATTTAAATATTCTCTAATACTTAACATATAATCAATTGAAACTCTGGAACTCTTTATCATATTTCTAATTTTTTTTTAAAAGATTTTCTCATCATTCGTATTCAGTAATAACATAAATAATTTACGTCACTAAAATCGAAAATCATTCATAATTTTGAAAAATTTTATTTTTCAATTTACATTTGTATATATGCTAAACACTTTTAACATACGCGCGCCCGCATGTACGCACAAAGTGCATATGGATATAGAGAGAAATCATTTTTAATAATTTCTTCAACAAAATATTTATCCCGAAACAAAGAATATTTATAATTTCAAAAAGAACCGTTTCTGAATTTATTATATCGTTTATATTGTTTTTTATTCAATATTTCTATCCAATTGCTATCATTTAAATTACAATCTTTTTCAATTTTTATGATGAATAATTTAAAATTCGGCTAGCTATTTCTAGAATATCCTATAAATATTTAATTCATGAAATAGTGAGAAATCATTACCTCACAGTATATTTTCATATATGTTAATGTGTGTTTACAGATTATGCGGGGAATCTTCTGCTGTTTTATATTATAACAATATAGCATGCTTACATCTTGCAATGGGTAAGCCAAATTTGGCTTGTTTTTATCTTCAGAAAGCTTTATGTGAGAACAAATATGCGGTGGAGAATATGCAAGTTAAAGATACTGGTAATTTGTTTAAAATATTAGTAATTTTGTTATAGTTGCTATGATTTATAAACAATCATTTTATTTACATACATTTTTATTTTTATTTTTAGAATTATAAAGAATTATAGAATATTCTATAAATATTCAAGTATTCTATATATATTATTTTTGATTAATTTAAAATCATATATTTATCCATTTTTTACTTTTTACGCAACAAGATAAAAAGGTTGATGACTATTTCATTAAAGTTAATTCATCAAGTTATAATAAAATATTCGATATATTTTCTTTAAATCAAATTAAATCATATATATAGAGCGCGCACGCTCATACATATACACATATATACATACATAACACATATATCATACATATACACACAAAATGTAAATGTTAAAAAATTTATTTTATGCAGATCCTTTATCTCAACCTCTATACAGATTGGGTGGCAATAAACATTACGAATTGATGTACAGTTTAGGAGTGTCATTGTTGCATGCTGGTCAAATTTCAAAAGCCTTTGATTGCTTTACAGAAGCAGCACAGAAATTGCATAATAATCCTAAACTTTGGCTCAGAATGGCGGAGTGTTGTATTTATAGCTATAAATATGTAAGTTATATAATTATGATATTTTAATATTTATATTTATTTAATTTATATATATAAATATATTATATTTATATTTATGGAAAAATATTATATTTATGGAAAATTTCTCAAATATACAGATGTAATATATATAATATTTATAACATAAAGAATTCCGGATTTTGAATTGCAAATTTATTTTTTATTTTATAACAGAAATGTATTAAATTCTATAAACCATAGCGATTAATTTTTATTTGTATAAATAGGACATAAATAGAAAACAAGAAGAATTTCTTATAGTTTGAACTACAATATCATATCAGAAAGCTGACTTATTAAAATTATATATAAATCTGGATTATTCAGAAACTTGCTTATATGCTTTAATGCTTATATATTCAAATGATTTATTCAAACAATAAAAAAAATTGTAAAATGTTTATATTTTATAAATAAAATGCTATGTAGTAAAAATCATTTATATTAAATCGAGACTTCAACTTATATTTCAGAATATAAAAAAAATATGATATAATTAAGATATACGTAAATGATTAATGATTCTTTATACGATATCGAAACATTGCACTTGTTAAATTTATTAATTATTTCATTTAAAAAATGATAAATGAGATAAGGTAATTATAAGTACAATAATTATCATGGCATTAATTAAAATTAAAGTTCAATTAAAATACTTCCGAAATCATGACAGTGACACATTCAGACTTTGTAACTTTTGTTTCTTTTTCGTTTCTTTCTTTTTATATGTTAATAATATATTAATAATATTTTATATAGTAATTTCATTATTAATATAATAATTAAATTCATTATTAATATGTTAATTTAATTAATATAAATAAAAAAATAATAAAAATGTAAGGAAAATATTTTTAATTTAAAATGTTTGTTATATATATGATATTTAATTTATACTTTATATTTCTAATAATAGTAAGTAGAAGTAGAAGTAAATATATATACTTTATAAGAATATTACATCTATATTTTATCCAGAAACTAGGATTTTTTCTAGATAACCATATTTCACTAAAAATTTATCGAGATGAAGGAAAAAGAAAATCAAAACTTAAAATATGTTTTTACTTTTTGATTATTTTGTTTAAACAGTAATTTTAACTTAACTGAAATAATAAATATTGTGAAAATAAAATTTAACTTTTATTATTGAAATTTAAATTTGTAATTTTCCGTTTTTTAACGGAAATTTAATTGAAAAAGATATAAAACTTTTCTTTAACTTCATAATTTATCTTCATAATTTTTTTCTTTATCTTTAAAAATTTTATAAACTTCAATTTCCTTTTTTTGAAACGTATTCTATAATTTTTGACCAATTTAATAAACTTTAATTGAAAAAAGGAATAAAACCTTCAATGTATCATATTTCATTCGAAAAATATTGAAAAAAGATAAAAGAAGTTGTTTGATAGAACTTGCACCTTGCGTATGCATGCATCTGCGTTGAAGCGCACGCATGTTGTGTGTGTGCATATGAATGTTGCTCTTTATAAGTCTTCTGATTCGTATGAAATACCATTCACTGTGAAACTTCTGTATATCTTATTACGTTATGCCGATTACATTTACGCCGATAGTACAAATATGAAATTTATATAAAATTTGGGAAACATTTTTTTGTGAATTTGTATGAAATTAACTGAAAGTTATAAGATTAGTATATTAATAGTTTTTATACAAAATGAATCAGTTATGATTCATGATGATCCTATCAAATCATTTTACTTAATTTTGTACTTAAATTATTTTGTAAAGAAAAATTTTGTAAAGAAAAAGAAATCGAAATTCGGCGTTACAAAAAAATAATTTTTTATAACATTTGCAGGATTATATTCATTCTTAATTATAAACATCCTATAAACATTCTTTCAAAGTCAGTAACGCAAGCTTTTAAACACTTTCTTTAGTTTTCGTTTTTGAATTAAGATATGGTACTTCAAAGTTTTTCTTTTTGTTTTTTAATTTATTATAGATTATTATTATTTTAATTGAATTTAAATAATTTTAAGTAAGAGAAATTTTATACAGTCAATATTTCTGAATAATTGTTCAATCCATTTACAAAATTTCAATCAAAATCTGATTTGATTGAATGATTTATATGTTATATGTTATTTTCGTAAGATTGAAGAAGATTCACAGCAAATTCTACTTTCTTTTTTTTTATTTTTTATTTTTTTTTTATTAATCTGCTAAATTATGATATATATTTTGTGTATATGATTTGATTATTATTGATCTGTATCGAATTCGATTATAAATTTATCTAATTTTTCAATCAATTTTTACAATCAATTTTTACAATCAATTTTAAATCAATTAATCTTTTTCCATATTTTGTCATTGAAGATCTCTGTTAACTAGTTATGTAATTCTTTATCAAGTGAAAACAAAGAAAAACAAATAATTAAAAATTAAGATGGAGTCTTAATAAATTTTATGAATTTTATGAATATTTTATGAATATTCTATGAATTTTATGAATATTTTATGAATATTCTATGAATTTTATGAATATTTTTATGAATATAGCCTTAATTTCTGAGCTTAACTCTTTATTTTTTTATGTCCTAAATTTTTGTAACTCAAAAGAAAAATATAAAAAATGGAATGTTTTTATTTCCTATGTTATATAATTTTTAAAATTGAAGTTAGACTTAAATTTGCAAAATTGCGATCGTTGATCAGATTGTATAGTTGTCTATTAATTGTATGTGTAGTTGGAAATACAACTATATCACATATAATATATAGTTGACCACAACGCGATGATTTATTCGTGCATTTATGCATTTTTTATATATGTTTAAGATACTTCAGTAATAAAAACACAATATATATAATACGTATTAACTCTACAGAGAAATTCGAAATTTAATTGAATGAAAATCAGAATTTGTTACAAAATTATAATTAGATTCTTTGGAATTGATTATGCATATTAAACTAAGAATATTTCTTTTCTACAAATTTCGTTTGCTAATCTCCTTAATTAGTTTTTCTAAACTATGTTAAGAAATAATTAACATAATATAATAATATTTTTTAGATTAAATAAAATTATTTCTTAAATTAAGAAATTAAAAAATTTGAAATTACGATATTTTGTTATTTTTCTTTTACTGTGATATATTTATATTGTAAAATAATTCTTAATTTTTTAATAAATTTTGAAAAATATAATTAAATTTATAAAATATAATAAATAAATTATATTTTTTTTTGAAATTTAATTGAAAAATATCCTAAATACAGAATATATATCTCAGAATACAAAGTACTCTGTTTAAATTCATTTGTACAATTATGTATGAAATTATAATCATATTAAAAAATATTTCGATAATTTATATATATTTGAAAAAAGAAGGATGTTGAAACAATTTGACTATTAGCTCATTAGTTATTATTAAATGATTAATTTTTATTATAAATAAAGATATAAAGATTACTTTATTTTCTTTTTAATGAAAATATATATTTTTTACTATATTAGATACTTCATTTCTTATAAAAAAAAGAGTATCTTATAAAAAGTTTCTTATAAAAAAAGAGTAAGTATTAATTTCTTGAAAATAGAGTAGCGTAATAAGCGTTCGATGTGATTGGATTATCGTTAATACACGTGACCAAATTTTGTTTTCACATTAAACTTAAATTATCAGGTTCGTTGAAGGAAGTAAAGAAAAAATCTTTGGAATATAAGAAAAATTTCTTAACTTGTTGTTAAGCATTGTCAATCATTGATAATTAATATAAGATATAAGAAATAATATTAGTTAGACATTTTAATTTTAATATCGACATTTATAAAATAAAAAAATAAAAAATAAAAATGATAAGATTATGAAAAAAATAGTTGAAATTTATAGCTGAATGTTATTTTTCTTAATAATATTTAATATATAATATTACAATATATAATATATAATATATGTAATATAATAATACAAATACAATATTATATATAATATAATATGAATATAATATACTAATATAATAATCATTTTTATTTTTTATGGAATTTGTGGAATTTATGAAATTTAGACACTTTTAACGGAGTTTCTTAAAACATATTAAACACAGATGAAGCTTTATATTGCGATTATCGCAAAATATATGTTTCATAATCTAATTTCCAATACTTTGGAAGTTTTTCAAAGGAGATTGGAAGGCATTGTCTTCATTATTATTTATATTTTTTACAAAATTTTTTGATTTCAAATACTCTTTTTTTTTTATAAGTCATGACATAATTTTTGATATCATTTATGTTTATTTGTATTATTACATTTGTATTATTATAAATATTAATTAATATTTTTTCATATTCATGTTTCAGTAGTTCATAAGATGAACAGCTAAGTTTTCTTAAAATAATGTATTACACTTAATTTCGACTTAAGATTTAATTTAATTATTAAATTTAATTAATAAAGAAATTAATTATTTAAAAAAATTTTTAAATTAATAACTAATGAATTTTAAATCTTATTATTACTTTAACTAAAACCAAAATATTGAGATAAATTATTGTTAATAATTTCATTGAATACTGAATTCTAGTTATGTCAGAAATAAAATAAATGATCTTCTAAATCATTAATTAAAATTTAAATAATTTTATTATTTCAATATATTATAATCTCATTTATATAGTTTAACTAAAACACTATATTTTCAGTATAAAGATAATATTTAAATTTTATTATATTTATTAATAGCATCCAAAAATCTTCACATTCTAATATCTTTAATATTATACTTTTAAATTAAGCTACTTGAATAGACAACCTTAAAAATTATCCTAATAAAACCTTATCCTAATAAAACATTATATATGCCATAATTAAAAAACCTGAATTTTAATAATACTGTAAACTTTAAATTCCGTATAATACTAATTAGTTAAATAGATCTTAATCTTGCTTCAAATCCCCATCTCAAATAAATTAATTAATTTCTTAAAATGCTAGAGATATAAGTTTTTAGATTTTTAGACTTTTAGATTTTTAAATATAATATATGCATTTGGAATAGAGGTATTTAATATTTTAAAGGTTTATATATTTTCATTTAATCAGGTAATATTTATTAGGTCATATTTTTCCTTCTTTCTCTGAATTATAATCTATTACTATCTTTGATTTAAAAATATTATGATTTTTTTTCAATATTCACCATCTATATTATATTTATCGAAAAAACTAAGATGTTTTACTTATCTTTCTATTTTAAGAATAATTACATATTTTTTATTTTTTTCGCCGTAATCTTTCTTCATTTCAGTTCTTTTGATGCCATTTCGTTTGGATTCCTATGACGATTCGACCGTAGAATACCTATTAAGTGGAGATTGAGCATTTTATCTAAAATTCCCAATTATCAATATATATATGTTTGTTATTGAATAGAGATATTATAATGTTATATTTTGCATAGAGATATCATTACATAATGTTATATTTTGTATATTCAAAATTTTCCCACTTATTTAGTATTTAGTGAAATGTATATAAGCACAACAGAGTTTCACAAGTTAAATCATTTAAAATTGTATTTACGTCTTTTTTTATTCAGATATTAAATAGTATGTATCCATGAAATGAAATTAAAGATGTATATAATTCAAGATGTATGCAATTTAGTATGTATTTCAATAATCATATATTTTGAAATCTATATTAAGTTCTTCTATAATCAGTTTTATTTTATATAAATGGGATTCTAGCAAAAGTTTGTATGTATATAGGATTGTTTTAATATAATAGAGATAAAGAAGTTTTCATTTTAATTTTATTTATAAGATTAATTCGAAAAGTTTTTTTATTTCATTTGTTTTAATCTATTTATTCAAATGCTTCAAATTCTTTTTCAATGATCGTTAATATTCGAGGATATATGATTTATACGAGAAGAAACATAGAAAAAACAAAAAATTTTTTATTTTTATTTATCTAATTTTTAAAGAACTTAAAAGTGCATAAAATTTTAATGAAATGTATAGAAAAAATCAAACACAAGAATAAATGATCTCTAAGCTACTTGTTTATATTTAAGAAATTTGTTTATATCATATACTAAATAGTATATAATAATGTAATATATTAATTTGTTTTTATTCTTACTTTTCCTGAACAGTAATATCTGAAAAGTAATTGGAACAATTAGTTATGGGGATATTTGCGTATATGTATTTCTTCTATTTCATATCGTATTTGATTGCAATGGCAAGATTGCCATCTTGAATTAAAAATTTTAAATAAAAAGATAAAAATTTAACTGAAGAAATTCTAAGTATTCTTTGTTTTAATGGCTCTTCTTACAAGTTCTATATCTATTTTTATTAACATTTATATATTTGACAGAGATATTTATCTTTATTAAGGTATAATATTTTTATTAATGATAATCCGGTTTTAAAGAGTTGGAAATTTTTGTGCAAAATATGACTTAAACTGATTTATTTTTACCTAGCTTTTTATGACAATAATTATTATTATTAAACTGCAGTATTTTCAAACTTGACAAAATCTATTTGTATATCATTATATTTCTGAAAATAAGTATACACAATAATAAATTTGTGGACTAATATTCATTTTTCTTTAGATTTTTTTATAAGTCCTATTATAATAGCCAATCTTATAAATTTTTTTTTCATTTTGACAACACTTGGTTTCAATTTTTATTCTTATTTGTTCTATTATTATTTTATTGATGGTAATAGAAATTTGTTATTATAAATAAATTCAACAATACTTTTTCAATAAAAAGTTTTATATTTAATTTTATATTTAAATCTTTCTCTTTTTTTATTTTCAAGATTAAGAGATGTATATTTTACATTGAATATGATTATGATTATAATAATGATTTTCCAATAATATAGGTAATAATTATGGATATTATTAAATATTGAGTTACATTAATTAGTATGAAAGTATAGTATGGTTAAGGAATATTTTCCATAATTAGTAAAAAGAAAGTAATGTTACATTAAATCTCTAAAGTTGCTAAGAAATTTATGCAATGAAATGTATAGAAAAGTTTAAAATATTTAATATATAATATATTATCTCAATTTCCGAGGGATCGACAATTACTTGATAATAATTAAGAGAATTACTTGATAATAATCAAGAGATTTCATGAAGGATGAAAAAATTATTGCCTTTGATAATTGGTTATGATGTCTATTCCAAGTTCTCGCTTTAAAACAGCAATGCGAAAAATTTTATTCGAGCTTCGAAACGATTCGAGCTTTTCAATATTTGGCAGTGCTTGGTAATATTGAATTAGGAGAACCATACATTAATGATTAGAGAATAATTTTATTTAACAGGATAGGATATAATATAATGGGTACAATGGATCAAGGATGAGGAGCGATTAACGAATATTTTGTATAATTAATTAAGAAATAATTGATAAGGAAATAATAAGATTGTTGGAGTACTCGCCGGTCAATTTGCGCGCGTTGAACTTAGCCAATTTTACACAGATGAATACTTGGATATAGATTTGAGTAATAAAAAATACTTTCAAGTAATATTGAGTTTTACTCAGTTTTAATTTGTATATTATTTATATTGTATATAAAAGGATGTCATGGGCCATCAACCTACCGTACTTATAATCCGTAAAGCAGCAATATTTAACATCTACTAGTTTCAAATCTGAACTGAACTTTTAGCAATGGTCGAGGTCATCATTCGCAATCTATGTCTCTATTGCTATAAATAAACACAGGCAGGTGCGTTCGATCCATTCCTATTGTTTTTCAACCGATAGTACCGTAGATTGCCGGAATGATCACAATTTATATTATTTCTCTTCCATTTCGAGTACCGGTATTCGGTATTCGGTATTCCCGAACTCGAGGATAATTTTAATATTATGATGCCAAGTTTTTGATCTCGATTTTTGAGCGGCAGAAATTCGAATAAAGATATTGGCTGGTTTTCTGGGTCTTGTCTTTAATGCAAGATGTCCACATAAAATTCGTATTAAAAAGAATACTAGATTATTAAAAATTAATATTATATTGTTGATTTATTGGTATCTAAGAAATAGGAACATTAAAGACAGAAGGAAAAAGAAAATTTTCTTGTGTTTTCGGAAGAAAGATGCACCATAAGAAAGTCTAATTTGAAAAAATATTCTTGAATTTGGTTGCAAACGATGTTAAAATCTGAATAGTAAATAAAAAATTTTATAGCGGGCAGATAATGTTTATGTTTAGTAACGGAATATTTGATTATGCTATGAATATATTAAAAAAAAGGGTAGAGTGAAAGATCTTTGAAGAGCTCTTGTTTTTAGAAAATTTTATAAAATTATATAGATAATTAGATATTGATGTAGATTTTGAAAAATATGTTTTGGAGAAAATTTGAGATTTTGTTATAAAAATAAAACATTAAATTAATGTTATGTAATTTAAAGAAAGATTAAGCCAGACTTTGTCAAATAATTGAGTGATGTTTAGAGCGATGTATATTATAACGGTGTAGTGCAATTTTTGAAAATCATTGATTAGCATTAGTAAATTTTCGAAGTTGAAAAAGCAAAGAATGATTGAATCTAAATTTATATTGATTGTGGGGAATAATATTATTTCTAATAATAAATTTTCGAAGTTTGAAAAGTATAATTTTTAAAAAATATTTTTGATAATATAGGAAGTAAATTGGTAAATGACCTAAAAAGATTTGTTGAGTTCTTGTTGATTTTTAATATAATAGATATAATGGAGATTTTACAAGATTAAGGAAAGTGACTCCAAAAGATGAAGGGTTATGTTAATAATGACAATGATGATCGATAAATATTTTAATAATCGTAGTGGCCTTATATTTATTTCATTTGATTTTTTGTTGAACATTTTTTAAATTATATTTTGATTATTTCCCGTGAGATTGTACTACTGATTTGAGTAAGAAAAGAAAGGGAATGGCTAGAGAAGAAAAAAGGATATATTGTTTTTTGTTGGAGTACAATGATAAAATTGATGATAAACATGATATAAAATAAATGGCGAAAATGTTCGTTTTTGCTAATGTAAATCAATTATGACAATGTCATTTAAAGTAGATAAGAGAATATTGGATTATTTGTTTTAAATAAGCATTTAATTCATCAGAGAAAACTATTGAAAGGGAAAAATGAAACGAAAGTCTTCATTGGATGATGTTAAAATTTTTGTTTTTTTCATTATTTACATTTTTATCTTTTTCATTGTTTACTACATTGTTTGGAAATTCTCATTAGTCTTTTGTGAAAGTTTGAAAAAAAAATGAAGTTTTGATTCCTTTGATTAACAGCAGAGGAATTTTGATACTGCTTTGACTTTGTTGATGATAATATAGAATAGAGTGAAGCGCAAAAAATGTTGTTTATTGAAATAGATTCGGAGATTGTTCTAGATCCTCTCTTTATATTTGACTATCCGATTGGATGATTCTTTTGCAAACTGCAGAGAGTAAATGTAGAAGTTTCGAAATTTAGGAAGGTTAGGCGTGATCTCGGAGAATTGTTTATTTTGCATGGAGTGAGAAAAACTATTATTTTGTTAATATGTTAAGATACTTAACATATTAATACTTAATTTAAGTTGAAGAGATTTAGTTGAATCATATCAGAAATTATATTGTGAGTATTTGGAGAATATTGGCGGAACAGTAAAAAGAGAATTAATTGATTATAAAGTGATTATAAAATTTGAATTATTTTATAAATATTACTACTCAATAGAGAATTTGATATGGATGTCTGATATGTATTTTTGTAAATGAAGTTTAATTTATAGCTTAAATACATGACTTGGCTTAAATACATGATATGGTTGTAGATTTTTGGTTTTTGGAATTGGAACATTGGAACAATGTATTAAGAACATTGTTAAGTGTCATTTGCACGCTTGCGTAGCAAGTGATGGTGCTGCTGGCGTGATGGTGTTGCTAGATGCTAATTTCTTAATCTTGTAATCAGATTTCAGAGATATGCATCAAATAGTAACTGAAAACGATTAATGGATGATCAAAATGATTCTTTCTACAATTTCATGAAATCTAGTTAGGATCTGCCGAAATTTAATATCAAAAAGATACTCATTATTTCGGCGAGATACTACATAATACTATACAAATAAATAAATTCGATGGAATTACAGAAACTTGATTTGCGACATTTGATGTTAAGTTTCGAAATGACAATTTGCGGATAGTATTTGCAAGTCTGATTGTTTCATATAATTATGGAAATCGAGGATATAATTGCGACTATTCACTTTAATTGCAGGAACTATTTCTTTCATGATCAAAATGATTAATTATCAATTTTTAAATCATTTCATCACAATATGATTTTCTTTTTAAATAAAATTATTTCATTATAATATGATTTCCACTATTTTATTATCGTACTATTTTATTATCCATATGGCTTATTATCATTATCAATATTATTATCTATGTTTTTTATATTTTTAAGTAGTTTTAATTATTTTTAAGTATTTTTATATAAGTATATATTTTCTCATTATTCCTTGAGATCCTTTTTATAAATATTCATATATAAGTATTTAATTAAAAGATGAGAACTAGATCATTCAAGTTATCATATTACAAAAACAATAAAAAAGTTATTTATTACTTATAAGATATGAAAGATCTTTTAACTAGATTCATAATTTTCTTCTTAAAAACTATTTGAATTTTATAAAATTGAAAGAACTTCTAAGTCGAAGTCTATTAAAAAATTCAAATTTATTTATGATTCAATAATAATATAAATATGTTGTTCATTTTTTAGGCAAATGAAGTTGACTTTGATATATCAAAACGACATAAAGACTTGGTGCAGAAAATTGTAGGTTCCGGTATTTATAGAAAGATTATATTAGCTACATCTCTTTCAAATGATATAAATTATCATACGGAAGATTTATCCTATGCAATACCACAGCCAACTTTGGAATTTGGATCTTTATGCTTAAAAAATGCATTATTTTTACTACCTAATAATGAATCAAATATACTGGTAACAAACGTAGCGAATACACAAACAATGTCGCTATCATTAACAACTGGTCATAGTTTAGGTATGATTCTAATTTATTAATCTTAAGAATAAGTTTTCCAAGATTTTGCAAAATATATGCATTTATTTTAGGGGTAATAAGAATCCAGATGATAATTATTAAAATATTTTTTATTTTATCGAATTTTATCTTATGCTATCTATTAGATTATTATAAATCTTTACAATATCAAAATTTAATGATTTCGAGACATTAAAATTATATTTTCATGTAATCAAGTTTACAAGTTTCATGGTTGAGGTAAAGTGAATATTAAAAAAATTATTACAAACATTATTAGGATAAATGCATATAATAAAAATATATGCAGTACGATCCATTCAGTTCCAACTAATTTTTCTTTTATTAAATGTTTAAATAACGTAGAATAATATACTTTATTTATGAAAATAGTTATATTCAACTAACAAACATACAATATAAATGATACAATACAATACAACATACAATATACTGCTCTTGTAAAAGCAGTTTCTATAGAAAATTTCTTTCTCTTCTTTTTCTAGTTTTCGATCTAAAACTAATATATTTAATAAAGCTGACAATGCCAGATTTTCTATCTCCGCTCCAATAGATATTTCGTTTTTTGGATACTTATTATTAATCCCCATTTATCATAATCTTCCATTAATTTCCTTATCATGTACTCAATATCTTTTCTATCATTTGCTATTACTTAGTCCGCAAAGTGTAGTGTATATAACATTGTTCTTTTAGCTCTATCCCCATTTCATGGTATTTCTGTTTCCATAAGTATAAGGCCTTAAATATATAAATCTTGAAGAGTATTGAGGATATACAGCATCCCTGGGAAGTCCATTGATAAACTGTTCTGCTTTATTTTTGATCTTGAGCTTTCGTATAAATTTTTTAAGGCTTTTATTAGCATGTGGTTAATATTTAATTTTTTTAGGACTTTTCCCATAGCTTCACTAATGATACATACAGTAACATACATACGCCTTTTGTAGATCTATAAATGCTATATGAATCTACTGATTCCATGTCATCTTTTTCTCAATTAGTTTCTGTACAGATAACATATTCTGTTTTAGACAGAATTCCGTTATATCTATATGGCAAGAAGATTTTAGATTTAAGTAGATAGTGGTTCGAATGATATCCTGTTCCTCTAAACACTCTCACATCATTTATTTTAATATTATTATTTGTCTGGTAATGATATAGTTGATTATCGATTTTAGATTCCGATTTGGTTCTATCCATGTGTACTTGTGAATTTATTTCTGTTTGAGAAATCCGTTTTTTATTGTTAGGTTATTATACTTGCAGATGTCGATTAACAAAATATCGTATTCGTTTTCCATATTCCACTATTTTATTACTAATTTCTGTTCTAACGTTCTACCATTAAAGTCACTAAGCAGGAACAACTCTCTTGTGTTTCCGATGTCTACGATCACTCCGTTAAGCTTGGTGAAGAATTATTCCTTAGTATTTATCTCTTCATCTTCAAATGGAGCATATATCTCTATAATTATTATCTTTCTCTGCATCCAATTTAAATTTACTCTCATCAAGTTTTCATCGATACTTTCCTAGTTAGTAACATTTCTAATTAGTTTCCTCTTTAAGCCTATAAAAATCTCCCTCTTTGCTGACTTCTCTTTAGGTACTCCACTATAAAAATAAATAAATCTACCAATCATTTCCAATACACTGGCCTCCTTTTTGGTTATAGTAAAGGTTATTATATCTATTCAATTTAAGTCTTTTATAATGATTTCACATTTCCTTTTTAGTCCTTGTATATTCCTATTTCCTATTCCTAAGTGCATTATTCGTTTTCGTTGCCCTTTTCGTCTACCTTTATATCCATCCATTGTTCTGAGGCTTTGTTTAGGGTTTTTAGTATGAGTTGTTTTGTCATCCGAGGGATGAATTACTAGTTCATTGCCTCAATCTGCAATCTGAAGGACCAGAATTTTCTGTTAAGATTTATTCCCTTAGCTGATTTTTCCGAGTTTTAAAGCGCCCGAAACTCGCTTTTACCCTCCTTTCGTTTGTAATATATCCAGAACGCTATACCGAAAGATTATGTGGCATCAAGCCTTTGAAAAGAAACAAGGAGCTATTGGCAGAGCTGAGTTTAATTCTTCAAACCTTTGATTCATTCATTAGTAAAAAAACAATAGGCTATTCTCAGAGTTTTATTACTATGTCGGCATTAGCATCCTCCACAGCCTCCAGGATTCCTTACTAAATCCGCTATCATGTAAGATATTTTTTTATATATATCAAGTTTATGTTATGTCTATTCTTCTAAATTCTTGTTCCACTGTAACATCGTTTTGGAATTGCATGTTGCAATTTTGTCAAATAAAAAATTTTGATTTCATCCTCAAAGTTTATTAATTGAAGTATCTCTATTCAACAATAGGGCAGGAACTTCGAGCAAGATTGGATTATATTATCGTCCAATTCCGATTTTATATAATTATCATATCAAGATAAGGAATTCCCAATCGAAAAAACGCTCTTAAAGATGGAATGTAAAAAAGATAAGAATAAATAGAAAATCTCTTTCTTATACATCTCATTTTTCTATAGATGATAGTGTACACACTTTCGGATCATACTATTTTGCACTCATGTCTTTTTACAATTATTAGTAGCGCTATATAATCATTTTTACTTGAACTATGATCCTATAATATACATCTCAATATATGAATGATTTGAATCGTTAAAGATTATTTGATTTTAAATACTTTATTGTTTTATGAAACATGTTTTATGAAACATTCAAAAGACTTAAATTTTGTTTTGAAGTTGGTTTATCTATAAAAACTTTAAAAATGAAGAAAGATTTATGGCGAAAAATTAAGTTAGGTGAATATCTTTCGATAATATTTCAGATTTTATGGAGGCAAAAAGAGCGATGAATACAGTGATCGTACTACAAATAAAATAGATAACAGAATAGATGACAATTTGTGCCAGAACATATCAAAATAAATGCAGAATAATATTAAAAATATATAATGAATCCTTTTATTATGAGGATACAACGTATTTGTCTCTGCATTTTTTTTATATGATTTTTTTTACACAACACAGCATTTGGCAATAATTGTATTGTAATTTTTCGTTAAAAAATAACTCGTAACATTAGGTTATTCACTTTACTAACTTGATTTATTATTCAAACTATTTCCCAAAATTAAAATTGCAATTAGAATATAAAAATTCATTGATATTTTTTAAGTTGAAACTTATAATCATTCAATTGAAAATTATTAACGACAAATAATAAATTTTCAATGCAACGATTGGAATCGAGAGTTCAAATGAAGCCTATTTTAAATAAAAAAATATTTGAATATTTTGAATATTGTGAGCATTATTTTAGACGAAAGTTGTCTTAAAACTTATGGATTGCATTGCGTATAAATGGAGCAGAGTTTTAAATGTGATTTATAAGAAAAAAAATTATTTCCTTATGTTGTTTTATTATATATATTTTATTGGATAATAATATTACATGATATTATATTATTATATAATCTATTATATTATACAAACTTGTGTTTTGTATATATTTATGATTTTAAAGTCATAGAAGATTCTTAATCAACTTCTTTGAGCAACATATCTTGGAAAACTTTTTCTTAAACTTAATTTTACATACTTGTACAACATGATTATACAATTTTATATAATTCTCTTTAGATGTTCACCATGCGGCGTTAATATCCCAAGCTATGATTATCGAATCTTTTAATCTAAAAATTAGTGTATTAGCTGCTAGTGCATATATTTCTTTGTGTCTTGGAGATTATATACTTGCTTTTGAGCACGCAAAGTCTTTGTTGAGCCTTAACAAACTGCCTGGAGCATATAAAATGTTAGGCAGTTTGTACGCTGCTGAAAGTCTCATTTATATGGATAAAATCAGCGAAGCACTTGTATATCTCAAGCCAGAAAATCTTCAAGATTTAAATACATTTGCATCTATGTCAGAAATCCAAGAAAAAGATAAAGAAAAAATGGAAGAAATTGTAACAAAACCTATGAAAAAAGGTAAATAAAGAAACTAAATATATATTATTTTGTCCAGAAAGTTCTGTAAATATAATCTTTTAAATGCTCTTTATAATTTTTTTATGAAAAAATAAAATTTAGAAATAGATACACTTTTCTTCTTTCCATTTTAATACAGGATTCTATTCTTAAGAAAAATTATTTTTTAAATTGAATAAAAATCTTTTTTTCCTGGATTTTAATAATTTTCAATAATTGTGTATTAAAAATTATAAGATGGTATATAAAAATATTACATTTAATTTTCAATTATTAGTTATTTTTAATTAGAATGAAGTATTGAAATATAAGAATGCTATTTTAAAAAGGCACAACTTATTGTTAGATAAATATACTATTTTTAAAATATTATCATAATATATATATAGATCTGTGTTTAATGTTATTCGCAATATCAATAAATATATCACTCTATTCTTTTACATTATTTAGGATTGTGATTTCTTGAGCTCTCTCAAAGTTGTTTCGAATAGTTCTAGATTCAGAGACTTAAATTTATTAATTTCTTTTTTATTATGTATTGTATCTTACTGGATATCAATATCTGCTAGGATTTGATTTTTATTTTTCTTTCTATTTACCGTTATATCTGCAATATACCTGCATGAACTTATTTTGCTACTCAAATTTGTATATTATCTTTTGACCATTTGAATCCAGCTGGAAAACTAATGTTCAAAATTTAATCGATGTGCTTAGTTTTGATATAGCTTTTAAAATTATTGTTTCATCAAATTATCGGTACAAAAAATATAATTTTATTCAACGATATTTTATTATTTTCATTCAAAATGTTAAGCGATACACATCTTTTTATTATATCTTTGTCCTTTTTCGCTCAATTACGCATTATTCGTTCTACATTTATTTTGTGCATTCATCTTTATTTTTATTTAAAATTCTCTTACACTCAATTTTATTCTCAACAACTTATATTCTTTAAACTCAAAAAATAGTTAAGAGCATTAACTAATTGTTAACTGATCGTTAACAAATGTTTTTCAAATTTATCAAATGCGTCGGATGAACTATTTTTTGTAATTAAGTAAAACAATTAAACTATTTTAGATTGATTTGCAAAACAAAACTCTTGCTATTATAATTTTGTTAATTTTTTTACGAAAAATTACATTTCTTAAATCATATTTTTTGTTTTTTTTAATAGTGATTTTTTATTTTAGCATGGTATCCAACAACAGTTTCTACAGCCACTGCTATATTACGTTATAATTTAGCTGTGACTTATGCCATACAAGGCGAACTAGGAAAATCAGGAGAAACCTTGAAGCAAGTGAGTGCTTAATTTTTCAATTAATCGAATTTTATTTAAATTAATTATAATTAATTTGAGATTTATTAAACATTATTATTATAATATAAAAAGATTTTCAAATGAAATTACAATTATTTTATTTTCTAAAACTTCTATATCAATATATTAAAATTAAATTTTCATTAATTGTTTACTAAATCTATCAAAATAAGGTATTTTTAGAAAAATACATTTTATATGCAGGATGATTGATAACATGATGACAGTATGATAACAACATATATTGCTAATTTTAAGGGTTGATTTTACATAATAAAATGAATTAAAATTCAAAAACGACAGAAATAAAAATCTCATTGAAGTTATATATGTTTAAAAATATTGAATAATTATTCGTACAACAATCTGTCGATCTTCGATACATGTGATTTAAATCAGTTATGAACCATTAGTTCCATGCAATGCTACTTACATTGTAAATTACATTGACATATAGATTTTTATTTCGTAATAACTGATGTACAATATGCTATATTTGACAAAATTCTTTTATATACAACATTATTCATGTAAATAATCCACACTATATATTGTACACGATTGTCATATATATGCGAGTATATATGGAAAAATCCAGACATATTATACTGACACTGTAATAAATAACCTTTTTGTTGAAGATAAATAAATTGATGCTTTTATTCTATCGGAAATTCTGATTTGTGTCAGAAAAATTGGCAATTTATTCCAATTTTTTATAATCTTTTCTAATCATTAAACATATAATTCGAGAAAATTATTTTAATATGCGCCACAAACTGAATGAAAAATTTAAATTACTCATAGATTTTTCATCCTAATTTCAATTAGTATTAGTCTTTGCAATTATTACCAAAAATATTAGTTTACAGAGAAAGAAAGAAAACTACATTAGAAATGTAAACTGATTTGAGTAATGATTCACAGCTGATTGCCAGCAAAGCATTACTCATTGTTAAGTCTTTTCTTTATGATATACTTTCCGTTTTTCAGTATAATTTTAGCAATAATCGTTGAAAATAAATTAAATTTAATATGAGAAGTGTTTTAGTTGTATTTGATATATATAATTTAAACGATAAAAGTAAATTATAGATTTCAAGATCTTACGGGCATGTAACGGGCTATGTTGAAGTAAACGGTAATACCGTGAAAGCTTAAGATTTTATTCAAATTTTATTCAAATAAAAATATGCCATTTAAGACAATATTTGTGTGTAAGGATAGCGAAATACTGGTATGTTAAAAGACAGAAGATTCGGCGAATGTTAACAATGTAATTCGAAGTTAAAAGAGTTTTACCTGAAAAACATTAATATACAAGAAAGAAATATTGATATACTGATATGAGAAAAATCCTTTCTCAAATACGAAAAGCATTGCTGTAAAAAGAAATCAGTAACGGAACTATGTTTAAAAGAGTAATAATATTATCTATATCATCATCAATGAGTTCAAGAATTTTCGTACATCCGTTTATATCTCTTTGTCAGAAACGTAGTTATATCGAACGTACAATATTATTTTGCGATCTCATAATGTATCTGAAGTTTTTTATAAATATTCATGCAGAAGAAACAATTATCCATTATTGTATAATATAGGTTATTTATATGAGTAGTCTTATATAGAGGAATATTGTCAAATATTGTTCATTATATATCAGCTATCACGAAATAAATATATATGTAATTTAACTACAACTGTACATTGCATACTGTATATACTACACAGTTGATTTACCATACTATTTACTATTATTACATGTCATATATTGATAAGTTGCAATGCGGCAATTTATACAAATTTTCAAACATTTATAATATAGAAATAAAGTATCTATCGTAATTTCCTGATTTTCTATTTATTTCATCATATAAAATCATCTTTTAAAATTAGTTATATCTATTGTTGTACTTTATATATTTCTTTATATATTTCTATATGCATATTATATTATCGCTTTCATGTCATTATATATATACATATATATATATATGTATATGTATATGTATATAATATGTATAATATGTATATGTATATAATATATACATATTATTATCTATATTTTACAATGATATAAATTAATAACATATTAAAAAATACGGATTGTTTGATAAAAATTGTTTCTCTGATTTATGTGAGATTTAAGTTCTTCAAGTTTGTCGCAAGAAATCCTAAGACATCTTAAATATAGAACGGCCAAAGATAACTGTTTAAAATTCGATACCTTGGAAATTATGCGATCGATTTTAAAAATTTAAAGAGTCTTGAATTATGATTCTGAAGGACTTTTAAATTTAAATTTAAAGAACCATCAAATTATTGTTTAAGTGAGGCGAGAATATATTCTAAATTTCAAATAGAAATCTGTATAAAATTACATTTTTGGATTGTATGAAAGAAAATGTATTATTTTTATTCGAAATATTTTTTTTATAAATCACTTTTATAAATCACTGATAAAGAAATGATTGCATTTATATAAAAATATAATAAATAAAATAAAAATTCAAATTAAAAAATATAGACTTTTTAATAGTAAATTATCAATAGTAAATCATGCATTATTAATAACGAATTCTCATTATTAAGTTGCTTATACTCTGTTATCATTGGTAAAACCAACAATTGAGAATAAATTGCTGTTTCATCTCTATATATGAAAAATTCACAAGAGAAAATATAAATGATTTCCATGGGAGTAGATAAGCATGACGTAATTGTGACAATATATATTATTTATATTTATAAAATGAAGGAAATCCTAGGAGATACTGAGAAATATATGGTTGTAAAGATAGATCGACCGAAAAACTTAGCGATGATTGCAGTC
The DNA here is from genome assembly GCA_020341155.1 of Eciton burchellii. Taxonomy (NCBI): domain Eukaryota; kingdom Metazoa; phylum Arthropoda; class Insecta; order Hymenoptera; family Formicidae; genus Eciton; species Eciton burchellii. Next base: position 1,192,252 of record JAHMML010000036.1, on the reverse strand, counting down.
ATAATTGCATATAATATTAATTAAAATTTTAATTACATAAGAAATAATTTATTTTTCAACGATTCTTTATTGCTATAAACTTATGGATTACTGAAGATTCACAAAGAAATTTATTTCTTTTGAATCATCTTCTCAGTGACAATATATCTTTATAGAATAATCAAGAATAGTATTTCAGAAATTTCCAATAATCAACAGTTTGTAATTGGATTAAACAATAAAGAATATTTCTAATTATTCTATCTTGATGTACTATTCCTATTTACGAATATACCTACTAATTTCTAAATATTATTACTTATAATTGAAGCTATATAGAAAAAATAATATATCATGAATTTATCAATGTATCCTCTCTTTCTTTTTAATCCCTTTAAATTTAATATTTTTTAATTTTAATAATAAAATCTATAAACAAATTTTTGATATACTCATGGATTTTGTCACTATGATTATTTATAATAGACATAATAATGTAAGAATAAGAGAGAGAAGAGAGGGAGAGAGAGAGAGGGGATGAGGAGTTGAATATACCTCATGTTTTAGATAGGCATTACTTTCTCTTTTCTGGATATTCAAAAATATTCTTGAAATAATTAATTTTTTAATTAATATTCTAAATTACAATTTACGATAGAAATAGAAGTAAATAATAAATTAAATTATTTAAATGTAATAATAATAAGAATTATGTAAGAATTATGTAAGACTGATATAAACTTAGATTTTCAGGAAGATATTAATTATGAATCAAAAGAACTTTTAATTTCTAATATCCTTTCTGTCATAAGAAAATACCCATTTAATTGATAGAATCTTTTTATTATTATGTTCGAAATACCATAAAAAATTACAGTTGGTAATTAATATTTTAAAAAATGGTTATCTTTTTAACATTTTATTCTATATAATATCAGAAAGTTTGAAGACTTCTAAATGCTGGTTGAATAAGATTATTCATCATAATTCAAAAGCTTATTTAATACATATATAATACTTATATAATAATAAATAACTAATAATATACTTTTTTCACAATCTTATGTAAAATTTATTTGCGAATGATTCAGGTCGATTTTAAAGGATGTACAATTTCGTCTATCAAGTTTTTATGTTTAATCTAAGATTTAATTTCTTTAAAATAATTTAAATAATCTAAGAAGATTTATTTAAAAACTCTGATTTTGAATACAGCATAGAATTGTGTGATTAAATAAACTACAGAAATTGTAATGCATCATATGCGGAACAGACGGACAATTGAGAATCAGAATATCGAAATACAACAAGTATATTAATAGAAATTATATGAAAAATTCAGTGATTACGATAAAAATAATTGAAAATCATAATTTTAATTATAATGTGATAGAATATTAGCTAGATATTAGCTAGCTCTTTCAAAAAGGAGCGTGCTATAAATTTTTCTTATCAAAGAACAAATTTGTCAATATCTATCTTAATCTTAATATAAAGATGAATATGAAAGTGCTAAATAAATGTTGCCTTATTGGATACATTGTCCAAAATATAATAACATTCTATGTATAATAGCAAAGTATAATTCAAAGGAATATGATCTGAATTGTATCTGTTAAGTTCATTCAATTTTTACAAAATGAGATTAATACGTATACATATACATTGTGCATATATACATATATACGTATAGATAAGTTCAACTTTGTTATCATTATGACAATCAATATTATCACAATCACAACTATCAGTTATTTCTATCCGCAATAGACTCGGAACATTTGATATTAATATTTTAATATTTTAATATTTAATATTTACATTTTAATATTTATACATAAAAATTCGTAAATTGTGCATTAAAAATTATACTAAACAAAATTCTATTTTTCCTATTTAACTTGTAAATAATTAATAATATTTATAAATACTAGTATTGTATTGTAAAAATAACGATAGTCGCAGTATTAGGATTAGATTCATGCAATTTCATCGATAGATAATATTCAAATCAATTCTTATAATCAGTAATTCTTTTGAAATATATAGATGACATTTCAAAGATATAGTATAGTTAAGAAATAAGAATAATTGCAATCAAATCTATATAGCTCTTTGCAACAATTTGAGAATAGAAGAGAATAATGATTTTTTTCCAATGCAAAAAGGTTTCTTATTTCAAAAAACAAAAAAATATAGTGCAAACTCCAAAAGAGATACGTGCTATATATGGAAAGCTATATATAACCTATATATAAAGCTGGATGCTATATATTTTACTTAAATACATATGCCAGAAATAATTTGCCAAATTATGTTCACAATGGATTTCGAAAATGATCTAGTCTTTGATTATCACTAATGTTGACGAAGATTTTAATCAATAGTAACCGGTATCAAACAACTTTGAAAATTGTAAGAAACTGAACATTGAAAACAATTAGTGTAAGACACTTATGCCAATTGAATGTTAAAAAAACTTATGTTTAGATATCATAAGTTGAAAAATTTTGATTGAAATTTGATCAGATATCTGTTTATGGCTTACTGTTTAAACATCGTGAAAAAATTATTTAAAAGTAGTCAAAATTAGCAAATAGATCATATCTTGTTCACCAGGATAACATCAGACTATATGTTTTTCAATGATCCAGCAAAAATTGTTGTATCTTGACTGAAAGATTTTAATGCATTTAACAATAATAATGAATAATCATGAATGAAAAATATTAAAGAACATAGTTTATGTTTAAGTAAAGATATTTCCTACTATTTAATAATATTTTATGTCTGAATTTAAAAAAATTTAATGTCTTGATACTACTAATGAATATTATTATCTCGTAAGAATTTTCTTTCTTTTTTCTTTTTATTCTTCTTATTTCTAATTATCATTATTCTATTCCGTTTTTTTCTTTATTTACTAATGTTCCATGTGTTTTTAATTGCTTTATTTTTTCTTCTTTTATCTCTCTTTCTCTCTCTTTTTTTTTCTTTTTCTTCTTCTTTTTTTCTTTTTTTTCTTTTTCGCAATACGTTGCGCTTAATATGTGAATCATTTGCGTAAAAATCTCGCAATTAAATTGATAATAAGAGATATATATATATATATATATATATATATATATATATATATATATATATATATATATATATAATAAGATATATATAGAAACGATATAATATAATTATATATATAACGATATATGTATAACGATATATATATATATATATATATATATATATATATAATATTTTTACTTGTCATCTTTTATATTAATTTTAAATAAAATAAAGATAATTTATTTCAGATATGGGTCTCGAAAGAACCAGATTGTGACATACCTATACAAGTTATAATGTTGGCCTTATATATAGAATTGCAATTAGGTAATATCTGTTTTTGTTTGAACTAATATTAAAGATTATTATATGATAAGCACGATATTTAAAGTATGATAAATATTTTACACGAAATAATGTTGCTTAACAAAAATATTGAACATAAAATTATAAAAAATTGTAAGGAAAATATTGACATCTACATATGTACTCATACATACGCATGCGACAATATGATAAATTTATATTAAATTTAATAATATAAAATGATATATTTTCCAAAAATTCAATATCTAATTAAAAATTGAAAAATTGAATATCTAATATAACAATCTGTATTAAATTAAAATTCTGCAACGTTATTTATTTAAAATTAATTTAAACATAAAATCTTTTATTATTTTGTCTTATTTTTTCTGTATCTTTTGATTCAAATTAATCAAAATTCTTTTCTATATCGATAATAATTAACCAGTTTTCTCTAGCTTTATATTCTTTTTGCTAGTAAATGATTTCAGCTTTTTTAGAAATATTATTAATAAGAGAAATATTACATATATTACGTATGCATATTATCAATTCTTCCGCTATGAAAAGTAAATATTCTATAAATATGAATACGTTCTTTAAAAATGAATGTTTATTTTCAAAGAGTATGTATATATATGTATATATCTTTACAATGTATACAATTATATTTATTTATATACTTTAAACGATATTGTTGTTAACTGACACAGGTAACTAGATATCAAAATACACCATTGATATATATAACTAATTATAAGCATTGATATATGATGCTACAAGAGAACGAAGTTGATAATTGACAATTGATACTTTAAAAACGAATGAAGAAAATGGAATTGTTTATAAAGTTTTTTTACTTTATTCTATATATAAAATATAGAATCATGTAGAAAACATATCATGGAGAACAAGTCATCATAGATTAATAAAAATGAACATATCTGTATATGAAAAGTAGTTATACTATAATAATAGAAACCTATGGAGTGAATGATGATATTCAGTAATCATAAAAGATGAATTTGACGAGCAATTAAATAAAAATTATAAAAATTATAAGAAATTATAAGAAATTATAAAAATCGAGATTTTTCAAAGAAATTATAGTATTTAGAGACTTAAATGAAAGAATTGGAAGGAAAATTCACAATAAAATTATAGGACAATATCGAGAAAACACTATTATAATATCCTGATTCGCGACTGCTAACACTTAAGTTGTGAACACGAGATTTGATTGCTAATTCCGGATATTAACGAATCGTGTGATTCTCTCTGGAGATAGTTCGTAATAGAAAGTATTTCACGATAGAAATATAAGAATCTTACCAAAATCAGCAAATACAATTCACCAGGTCAGCTCTTCAAGATAACTAATAAACTCAACATCGTATTGATCATCACCAAGATAAACAATAAATACAAACCTAAGGATTAGAAGAATGTTCGATAATAATTATATAAACAACAATATATATTCTATTATATTTATATAATGTTAAAATAATTAAGAATAACGAAGATATGATGTTACTTATACAAAAGATTCGGAAAGACACAGGATTATAAAAATTAAAAAAGAAAATACAAATTGTACTGAGATTGAGAAAAGCTACTGCACTCTAATGCAGTTGCTAAAAGAATGGGAAGAATAAATAAAAGCTCGGCCACGAATCGCAGCAATTGGTTATCCTTTGTTTGTCCCTATTCTATAGTAAATGGGGATAAATATAGTTTTTCGACTATTCTGAATCACGCGATCATTTACAGCTAGTCTGTCCTGTGTTCTTGTCAAGAGGATTATAACGTAAAGTGATAAAATAACGATAGTTGAACTCTCAAGGATCTGTGGAGTGTAACGAACGTTATACTATAAACTTCAACCTGCGTACTTTCGTTATCTTTAAATTTTGCTCTCTCTTCTATTAGTAAATTTTCAAAATCTTTCTTTCATTTTTCTATTGTGATTGGTTTATATCTTCTTTTTTTAATAGAAAATGTCTCATCAACATATGTGAACAAAATAACTTAAAACTCTTGAATAGTTTCTATCAACATAAAGAAACATGTACATAAATATATACGGATACAAAACACGCGGAAGCTCAAATCCATAATAGATTACGCTAGTACTATAAAGAACAAACATAAAAATATGAGACATAAAAATGTGCAGAGAATTTTCTTGTGACAATGATTATCACTGTTTACATTAAAAAAACTGATGATGTAATAAAAATTGATGTAGAATAAGATAACAAAAGAAAAAAGGTATAATCTTGATGGCTTGGAATATGAAATCATATGAAATTTATCAAAAACAGATTGCAGAACAAATTAAAATGTCTTTAATAAAACAGAGGAATAGGATAGAGTATGGCGGATGTTACATATTTAGATGGAAGGAAAAAAATAGTTGGAGATTAATTAAGAATTTGTGACAAGAAAAAAAAAAATAAATGGACTAATCACATTAGAAAAATGAAAGAAAAAGTGAAAATTTATTAGTAGATAGAATTAACTTTAAAGACAACTAAAATATATAGGTCGAAGTGCAGGTAATAGTTTCCACAATAAGATTAAACAAAATAGGAATGACAAGAAAATGACAAGAGATTAAAGAAAAACTAGACGCTCTGATAAAATTGAATTGATAGAATTGATAAAATATGGGAGTAAAATCTGTTTAAACAATTGATTCAGTTATTCCAAAAATGCCTAAATTGGAACAAGATTCCGATAGAGTGGAAAATATCCTATATCTCCATAATACTTAAAAAAAAGGACAACTGTGAATGCTATGGACGAATAACTGACATATGATTCAATCATATATATGGAACAGTGTTAACCTTGATAATTTGATATAAATATACAGACTTAGAAATAGAGAAGCAGATAGGTTTCAGAACTGGAAAATTCAGATCACCTATTTTGCATAACTCGAATAATAGAGAAAAAATAGCAATGAATTAAGAAATGCATCTGCTATAGATTAATTTCAAAAAATATCACTCTTAAATTTTTGGGAAATACTAGAATTGAGCAATATTAACATAAATCTTATTAAAGCAATTAAGGAATTGTACTGTAATAATACTGTAATAATACTGACCAAAAGAAAAATAGATAGATAGATAATTTGTATCTGGGTTAGCCAATTGCTGTATACCCATTTCTAATTAATAATTTTGATAGAATTGTTTGGTAGAGAAGATGACAGTATAGTATCAGTATATATGCATATTCGTCCTTGTCTAAAGGCGTGCTAAGCAACTCCCCCTTCAATTGAGATTTTTAATAATTGTTTTATAAGCGGTGAAGAGCTAATCCATCGCTTAAATCCTCAACCTGGAGGACCAGTATACCTTTCTTAATCAGATTCTTAAGCTTTAGGTCGACAAAGGAGACCCTACAGTTACGTTACCGTCGGGCATAGCCCTTAGTATCTCAAAAACTCATCTCAATATGATTTGCATGGCAAAAAAGAGAATGAATATATTCGATCATAAGAGTCAAAGAGAGGACTTCGAATGTTATAAAGGCATAGAATATTATAAATATAATATATACATGTATTATATATATATTATTATATGTGATATATATAATTTTATATATAGCACTTGACTTTAATAGATAAAGTGTGAGATAATTCAATTTTCATCCTTTGTTTTAAATTGTCAAGTATCAGCTTTATTCTACAAATGAAATATTTAATCTAGATATATTTCGTTGAAATTAAGCAAATCTTATGAAATAACCAAAGTTTGATAATATGACTCATTTTCCATGCAATATTGCTATGCAAGCGATCTCGTTGCAAGCGATATCGTTTTGGTAATACCATCATTAAATTATGTTGTCCCATGTATACAAATATTTTTCATCTTAAATGCACCATAGTGAAAGAGTTAGAAATATATATTATGTAACATGATTAATATGATACAGCATTAAAATACATAAAATACATCTTATTTTTTCATTTCAGGTCATGCAGATATTTCAAAATCTATAATAAAACAGCATTGTCCACAATATCGTTAACAATCTAAACAATTGCATCAAAATCTATTTAATCTAAAAATGTTACAAATATTAATACTGCTAAGAAGGAAACTTAATTTTAATGTAACTTTAATTTTAACATACACGCGCGCGCCCACGCGTAAATATATAAATAAATTTATAAATTGTATCCACAAATGTTACCAGATATATCAGTTCTATTCTTCTATTCGAGAATTTAATGTATAAAAATAGCATTTTTTAATTATAATGCATGCTATACATTAACGTGAGTAGAATTACGATTATGCTATTACTATTAGTTTTTCTATCAAATGAATGTTTTTATGTATTTCTCAAACAAAAAGATGAAATCTTTATATTTAAATAAAATCGTTATATCTAAGTATCATTATTAGTACGACTTATAAATAGAAACGATTATTTTGATTAAATTTAAATTGATTAAATTTTTAATAAAATTTTGAAGAATAAATATAATTTATAAATGTAACATCCAATATTATCCTTTTTATTTATTTTATTTATCCTTTAGGAAGAGATTTATCCTTTATAGATCCTTTAAGAAATTCGAACAATCTTTCTTTCATTTCTACTTTATGATTCTTTCGGCAAATACATTATTTTGCAGACTCTAAACAAGGACCATATGATACAGAACATTCTGAGATCTGATGCCCGACAAGTGGGAATATATAAGATAATGTCGTCGCGCGATCTTTTTCATTTGTTATTCGCCGGACAATCGCTCGTCAGTATTTGGGTCAGCATTTACTTAACATTTACACATTTATTCGTATTTTAATCCATACTCTCATTTTCTAGTTTTCACAGTCTCGCATTTCCTGAGTTTTTATGTTTAGCCAACGCGTTACATCTCATTTACGAAATCAGATCACATTATAATAATTATAGTAAAATATATTTGTTTTGTTAATAAAATTTCCTTGAGTATTTTCTCGTAATTCTTAATAATAAATCTCGTATCGCGATAAATTAATCAGTTATTCTAACGACGACTTGCAAGTAAGTTGCGCCTACTGACTTCTGACGAGTACAATAGGAAAATTTGCTCTATACTTCCATCATCTAAAATACCTTGTGGATTGTTTTCGGAAGAATCACATGACTGGTTACCCGAAAACAACGATCCAGTCTGTTCTGACTAAGTCCTAGACCTAGTCTGAATATTAACAGTCGCGACAGCCGAGACGTAACAAAATTGCGAAATTCTATTCAGTATTCACAATCTTCCTGGAAATGGAGCATGTACGATATATCGTATATGAATATCGTATATGGTAGACGAAAAATCTTCAATTGCTATTAATCGATGCTAAATGTTAACAATAGTAATAATAGCAATCTAACAATAGTAATCTATCAAACAATAAATCAGACGAAATAAACGTCATAGTAACTGAAGCACAGATTACCGATGAAATCAAGATTCACATATCCGATGTTCGATCTTTTGGAGCATTTTCATATGCGTTAGAATTGATGGAAATGCAAAAACTAAATAAGGAGAGAGCCGTAATAAGAAAATATTTAGTAAGTATCACACTTATTTCATCGCAAATCTTTAACATAAACTGTAAGGACAAACAATAATAATCTTCAGGCAACGGATCCCAGATGACCATCGAATAACATATATGGGCAGTAATATCTTTAATATACATCTAAATATCCCAAATTATCGCGCCGAAACGATAAATAAACGATGAGAAAAATCTATACTGAATAGAAAATGATGCCGATATTCTAAAACTTCGGGACATAACATCGAGAAATGCCATAAGTAACAACATAGTAATTCACATAATCAATCGAGAAACTCATTCCGTCTCGCGAGAAAACCGGATGAACTTGGAGTGGGACTGTCTCAAATGTAAGATTGTCCTACGAATGCAATAATGACGCAACACGCAAAATTTAATCCTATATTAATATTAAACGCTAAAACCTAGATAATAATCTTCCCAAATTACAAAACGCAATAACCGTTCGAGAAAAAATAACAAGATTAGCGAATAATCACTTAACTGTTTTGATAATTGAAGACTTCGTCTGGCTCTTAGATAAAAACTTTAAAGGACTCTTTATGCTCCTAGCTTGATGTTACCATGGAATTAGAAGTAAAAATAATTTCTATATGGATGATATAAATTTCATTTTATAGAGAAAAAGTATTTGCAAATGATATTTGACGATTCACCAATGAAAATTATTATATGTGCAAGGTCAATAAAAGATTAACGAAGATATATGTACTTATGAAATTATTTATTTGAAACATTTTTTTTCGTCATCACAAGTAAACGAACTCCATTGGTTTGTTTTAAATGTTATACTCTCATTCTCATTCTCTCTCTCTCTCTCTCTCTCTCTCTCTCTCTMTMTMTMTMTATATATATATATATATATATATATACGTATCATGAAGATATATGAATATTTTCTCTTAATTATTGTTATATGCCAATTTTTCAAAATTCAAAGTATACGAAGTATAACATAATTATAAATTTATAAGTATAAATTAATTATCTTTATAAATAAAGAAGGAGAAAAAAATAAATATTTATTTTTAATATTGTATTTTTTCCCTGTTAAATATGTTAAAAAATATTTGTTTTTTTATGTATATATAGAATATAAATATTAATAATATCCTTAATTTCATTTATTAATTTAATATGATATATTGCTAAAAAATATAATTATGTATATGAAAAAATAGTCATTGTAAGAATACATTGTAATAATTATAATAATTTGATAATATAATATGAAGTTATACAATAATTTGCGGACATTTAATTTTAATATTAATTGTAATTTATTTTATTGCTTATTTATTTGCTGTAAAGTTTAGTATAATCATTTTCTGTCAAGTAATTTATATCTTTTGATCCTTGATTCTTTAGATACATTTGATGAGTCATTCATCACATTTTCTGCATTTTCTATATCATGATGCAATATGTAATATATTTTAATGATTTGAAATCATTTTAATATTATGCCACTCACTTTATAGAAATAAATAAATATTTATATTAAATTTGTTGACTTGAATATCATATACATATGTATCATATACATATATCAAAATATTAAATCGGATGTATAGAAAAGTTTTCTTCAAATTAAATCAATCATTCGGATTAAGAAGCATTTTTGTTTAAAATATCAAATAAATAATTCCTTACAATATTTCTTGCAATATCCAACTTCAAACACTGTCTTTAATTTGTTTTTAATGTATATTCGAACTATTCATTTCTTTTTTCTTTGTTACTTCGATTTAATATCTTTTGATTTTTTTAATGATATATCTAAAATATACGTTATTTTAGTTGATACTAAAAAGAAGTTAATTGATCCAATAAGTGAGATTTTACTAAATCCACAATTGTACTGTGTTTAATACAGTTCGATAATCAATATTCTGTAATAAATATAGTCCAATAGAAAATAAGTAGTTTTATAAAATATCTTAATGTTCAAGATTCTTATGGGCTTTATTCTTTGTCGGGAGTTTTGGACACTCGAGAACCCAATGTAAGCAATGTGT